>CM048746.1:590121182-590576451 GCA_026315105.1 Locusta migratoria
AGCTAATAAATAAATACTTAGCAGCAGAAAAGTATGGGGATAGAAAACATGTTTAAAGAGAATACTAAATGAATAACATAAACTCATCAGCAGGTAACCATCTAGAAGAAGAAAAAAACTTCGGTAAAATAATGTACTGTACACATATAATGAGATTGGTTGACGTTTAAGAAATCTATAACACATTAAACACATTACGTAGGACAGTCAGGGTTGTATGTTTAGAGGCTAGAAGAGTTAAGTGACTGAGAAACGGACTTGAGAAAGAAAATGTTCATAGTATACTAGGTATTCTGCGAAAAATGGGAGTGTAATTGGAAAGGAAGTGCGGGGCTTAAGGCTAGTCATTGTAGAGCAATAAACAAGCAAACACTATCAAAAGAATAATAGCTAGAGATAGTAACGCACTGGATGAAATCACCGTCGAAGCAAAGGGTCAAAAGAGGGGAAGAACAATAACGGAAATTAATATCTGTGTTAATGCCATCAGAGATTTCACATAGTTCATGTTACGAGTGGTGATTATATATCTTACTTTGCCGTTATTTATTGGAATTCTCAACGTAAGTATGTCTTTTAACAAGACTGGGAAATGAACAACCTTCAGAACCAGTTACAGCTATCTTTTGGACACAGGTTAAACTATCTCAGATTCTTTGGCAGACCATTACGTCTGTTTCGTCTTTTGACCTGTTTAATGCCTTCCTGTAAAACTTGCCATCGTGTGTTCAAATGTTTGTAAAGTTATGGAACCTAACTGCAGTAGACATCGGTCCCTAAACTTACAAACTACTTACCTAACTTACCCCAGGAGCAACACACACACACACACACACACACACACACACACCAGTGGCGTAGCTACTACACCGAGGGCCCCGGGGCAAAAATGACGTTGGGGCCCTCTCTGAACTAAAACTATACCACAGGCGCCGACTTTTCAAAATCTTATGGGATTGCTCACTGGCGACCTGCAGCCCCCCTCCGCCCCGAGAGGTATTTCTATATATATTAAAAAAAAAAAAAAAAAAAAAAAAAAAAAAAAAAAAAAAAATCTTTATTACATTTTTCCAATTCTAGGTACAAAGATAAAGTAATAATGTTGATTTATTTTCGTAGTATTTCTGCTTTTTTGCTTCATCTGGTGTTAACTTAGGACTATTTTAATCTCTGAAAGGAGAAAAGTAATTTTTTAACATACAGTAAAGAAATTAACAGACATTAATTTCACGTTTCATAACTACTGGGCGGCTTTTGCGACCATTTGAACCTGTTTTCCTGTTGTAGTAAATAAAGAAATAATTTTCAGAGTTTTCGTCTTCTTAGACATGCACATCAGATAATGATGTGCCTGTATTGTGAATACTGTGTTCATTATCGTAAAACCTTTCATCGGATGGTCTTCCTGCCTTCTTTCTTCTGCAGATTTATTTTCTATACAGTATTACGAAAATAGTCCATAACCATTTCTGCTGTCATACCATGTCTGTCGGTACTAATAGGTTAATAACCTATTTGTACATCACACACCAATTCAGTAAACAGGATTAAAAATGTCACGACTTAACACTAACACGATTCCTTGAAGACAATTGACTTGTAAGAGAATACATAAACGTTAAATTAGTAGTATACACATTTTCATCATATCGTACCAAACCCACAGTTATTTAATACAACAATTAAAGGTTACCGCCTTCAGTTTATGAAATTGAACTTACAAGCAGCATTCCATTAACATTCGGAATATTTAGAAAATGATCACTTAACTCATATGTCAACATGACTTTTAATGCCTACGAATTCAATTACCTGTTTGTTTTAGATAATCTTTTTACAGCGGTGTATTAAAAAGCCAGCCGCCCATCAATGGAATGAGAGAGTCGAATTTAATTACAATTAAGAAATATAACGTAAAGAAAAATATAATACCAAAATTTTTAGTGGGTTATACCGAGAATACCAGATCAAATTTTGGGCTATGCTTGGACGACCGAGCATACCCGTAATCGGCGCCTAGGAACTATACAGATGCAATAGTACTTCATTAGGTCCTTACCTCTTACTGGAAGACATAATAAGGCAAACCTAAATACTCTTAAGTAAATTGCTGTGTGTCACGCAGCGAATAATATTTAATCGTACTCTCTAATATGATTATAACTGTGAACGTTAATTATGTTTTCAAGCAGAAACTACTGGGTGTATTTGGATGAAATTTTGGAGAGGGATAGAGTTGGACCTGAGTAGGACATACAGATAAAACTACCGTGGAATAGTTTTCGAAGTTGCTCCATACTAGATGAATGAAGTCGCAAGCAGAAGCTAGTAAAATCAACAATGAAGTTTTAGTCAACCACGAAAATATGGCCCCCTGCCGCGAATCAAGCCATGAACAGTATTGTCACACACTGCTAGAAATTCAGCAGGTGGCAGGGTGTCGAAAATCCTTCATTCAGCTAAAATATTATATACAGTAGAACGTCGATTATCCGAAGTGTAATTGGAGGACATATATGTTCGGAAAACGCATTATTCGTATAATCGAACTACTACTTGCCAATAAGAAGTTCTGTACAGTAAATGTATTTATACAGTATTTGGAGGAGCGCGATCTTTCATATTACGCCGCAACACTTGGAAGGCGCAGCTGTTGCTGTGAACAGCCTTGAAACTGCAGCTGCTGTACTTCTGCCGACTGGAGTGTGCCGACTGTTGTACTAAGCGACTGTCGGCTTGGTCTGTCAGCAGGCCCCACTAGAAGCAATGTTCCGTCACCCTGTGGCCCAGGAAGCTTAGTTTGACGGGAGGGGGAATTGATGGATGGTAGGGTGGGAAGGTAAATAAATTAAAAAAAAAAAAAAAAAAAAAAACGACGCTGTACTGTAACTTTTTCCGAACTTTGCTCACGGAGGCCGAGGGGCCCCTTGATCTCGGGGGCCCCGGGGCACTGCCCCGCCTAGCCCTATGATAGCTACGCCACTGACACACACACACACACACACACACACACACACACACACGCCCGAGGGACGAGGACTCGAACTTTCTACGGCGAACGGCCGCGCGCACTGCAACACGGTGCCTCAGTGCGCACGGCTATTGCACCGCAGCACATCGTGTTTCAATTCTATTGTCTCTACATGTTTACTTAACCGAGCGACATAAGACAGCGGTTCGCACATTAGACTTATTCGTACAGCTAACCAGTTAGATGATCTGCGTTGTTTCCTTAAATGTTTTACTTTGCAGCGTAGTGAGCATTAATTTGGGGCTCCGTAATTCGTAAAAACTATGTAGAGAAGCGGGACTCTACCCAGGACCTTTGATTTTTCCGCTTTGGCTATCCCTGCCGACACAGATGTACTTCCTCCTGTAAATGATTCTTCCTAAATTCCTTACTTACACACGTTCTTCTACCTAATTTACGATACGTGTACTTTATTTACTTGTACTTTATGTACACAACGACAGATTAATGCATTTACACACGTAATTACGTGTATATTACACTGTTGCTACTGCTTGAAAATATTAAAATCGTGATGGGTCACTTGGAGGTTCATAGAGAGATAGGTGTGACAGTACAGGATATCAATGAACTATGTTCTATTCAACTACAATGTCGTCGGCGAGCATCAGCACTGGTAGGTCTTCCATTTTCTAGTTTTCTAGTCTCTTCGGAGGTTTTTCTAATTATTCACTGTACCATGTGAATTTTCAATAACTAGAAAATCCGTTGGAAGTATTATTCCTCTCCAGAAATTTTCTTTTAATCTAATGGTACTGCTACATATAGGTTAATGCTACACGAACTCGCCTTTCTAGATCCACGTTTTGTACGGACCAATGACCGCAGTAGTTTCGTCCCCTTACAAATTAACCAACCAACCTTACTTTAGTATTTATCTTTGTGTTGTTTTTTACTTTCACTTTGTCTTTTTAGTTCAGCATAAAGGCAGATTATTGTCTGTGTGTCATCGTTGTTAATCGTATGTAGATTTCCTCTCTTCCCAATACTGTGATATTGATAATTACATGAAAGTAAGGCTAACACGTGATTTCTCATATATTCACGTACATTTTTTTAGAACTAATCAATGACTGGGACCAAGGAACTAACATGTGTTCGGTCCTGAATGGCATAAACAACTTTCGTATGGCTGCATTCATGAAATTTCACTCATAAGAATGTCTCTTCACTTTAAAACTTTTCCTTCTTACCAATAACACTTTATATAGCTAGTCTTGATAAATTATTGGAATACGGGTACATATACATCTAATTTACAGTAATTTTGATTTATGTTCTCCTCATTTGTTTTCCTGCTACACGAAAACCACTTAACGAAATAAAACGAATGCACGAATTGCCTTCGAATACTTCAAGTCTGACTTGACGTGTTGGCAGTCAAGGCAGTTAAGAAGGCACAAGATTTCTCATAACGTTAACGATGTTAAGGATTGGAGGAGAAATATTGTGCTGAGCAACACGACCAGAGTTTTAAAGAATAGTGTCAACGGAAGTGGACTCCCTTTTTTTTATAAGTGGTAAGGGAATAGAGACAAAAGTATTCGCGCCTATGAATGAATTCACAGAGGAGTAAGGTGTGTGAACTTTTATGTGCTCTCTTGCTGATACTGGAATTTACGGAAAATTCTACAGTAGTCTAGCGTAACACGGACGCAGAGGTGTGAAATCAATTATGGTAAGCGAGGTTTCTGTGATTTTTATATGAGATTTTGTTTTTAATATATACTTCGTTTCTGTGTGTAGTAATTAGAAACGCATAACTGAAAACTGTGATAAATATAATACAGTGTTTACTGCTTTGGCCACAATTGTAATGTGAATATGAGACTAACTATAACGAAATACTCAAAGATTACTTGTTGTAATTTATTAAGACTGTCAACAGAAGGTAATTAAAATGACAAGAGTAATTAGCTTCTTATTATAAAATGAAAAGCTGTGTTCTTTATATGACTAAACTACAAAACATTGACAAATCATACCACAATTCTATTGTGTAAAACCGAATAAAAAGGATTTTTAAATATTAAAATATTTTTATTATTTCCCAAGGTATTTTGTATCCCAGCTGAGAAATGCTTTTGCCAGAGCACAAGCCATTTAAATGCTCAGACAGAAGTGCCTGGGACACTGCCGCAATATTCATTCAATCTTCCTCGTCAAAAGATTGTCTTACGAGCACCTCTCCGTCCATTCAACACACGACATGCTAAATGCTTTTTCCCAGCCTCTCTTTGTAGTGAAGTCTTCTTACCCAAGCTATCCCCCTCTGCCACTGTTTACACACGTCTTCCTTAAACTATTTTCTTTTTTCCCATGGTAGTTTCCCCTGTTTGTCTCTCTCACTTTCTCTCCCCCATCACATTTGCTTCTACTTCCATTAGTCCCGGTGGTTTTCTGCTTGTCGTTATTGACTCGTTTTATTCTTTGGTGTCACTGTACTCGTACTTGTTTATACAGGGTGAGTCACCTAACATTACCGCTGGATATATTTCGTAAACCACATCAAATACTGACGATCCGATTCCACAGACCGAACATGAGGAGAGGGGTTAGTGTAACTGGTTAAAATGCACGGAAGTATGTTTTTTAACACAAACCTGTTTTTTTTAATGGAACCCCGTTAGCTTTGTTAACACATCTGAACATATAAACAAATACGTAATCAGTGCTGTTTGTTGCATTGTAAAATGTTAATTACATCCGGAGATATTGTAACCTAAAGTTGACGCTTGAGTACCACTCCTCCACTGTTCGATCGTGTGTATTGGGGAGCACCAAATTATGTACGGATCCAAAGGGAACTGTGATGAACCTTAGGTACAGAAGAGACTAGAACAGCACATTACGTCCACATGCGTCGACGTATGTGGTATCAGCATGATGGTGCACCTGCACATTCCGCAATTAACACTAGGCTGACCCTTGACAGGATGTTCGACGGGCGTTTCATAGGACATGGAGGACGAATAAATTGGCTAGCTCGTTCTCCTGATCTTACACCTCTGGACTTCTTTCTTTGGGATACGTTAAAGGAGAATGTGTACTGTGATGTGCCTACAACCCCAGATGATATGAAACAACGTATTGTGGCAGCCAGCGGCGACATTACACTAGATGTACTGCGGCGTGTACGACATTCATTGCCGGCCGCGGTGGCCGAGGAGACTGAGGCGCTCCAGTCACGGTCTCCACGGCCACTACGGTCGGGGGTTCGAATCCCCCCTCGGGCATGGATATTTGTGCCGTCTTTAGCATAAGGTAGTTTATAAGTAGTTTGTAAGTTTCGGGACCGATGACCCCGTAGTTAAGTCCCATAGACTATACAAACAATTTTTGACAATCATTACGCCATATTGCAAATTGTGTGCAGCAAATGATGGCCACCACTTTGAACATATATTGGCCTGACATGTCGGGACACACTCTATTTCACTCCGTAATTGAAAACGGAAACCATGTGTGTACGTGTACCTCACCCCTCGTGGTATTGTACATGCGCGTCAGTGAAAAAGACCAATAAAGGTGTTAGCATGTGGACATAATGTGCTGTTCTAGTCTCTTCTGTACCTAAGATACATCACCGTTCCCTTTGGATCCCTACGCAATTCGGTACTCTCCGATACACACGATCGAACAGCGGAGGAGTGGTACTCAAGCGTCAACTTTAGGTTACAATATCTCCGGATGTAATTAACATTTTACAATGCAACAAACGGCACTGATTACCTATTTGTTTATATGTTCAGATGTGCTAACAAAACTAACGGGGTTCCATTAAAAAACAGGTTTGTGTTAAAAAACATACTTCCGTGCATTTTTTATGGTTTGTATTAACCAATTACACTAGCCCATCTCCTCACGTTCGGTCTGTGGAATCGGAATCATAAGAGATGTGGAGGCTTTCGTGGACAAGGTGAGAATGAAAGTTCGAATTGGTTGATTTGGTGACACTGGAAACTTTACTAGTTATGATTCGTGTAACAATGCTCTGGCGACATAGTTTCTGAGGTTTCTGATGGTTGGTTTGTGGTTCTTCGACAGTAGAGCCGGCTGTCTGCATTGGGTCACTTCTGGGATTTTTATCTATTCTGGGATGTGTTGGGGATTGGGGAATAGGAGATGGCGGATTATGACATTGGGTGTGTCGTTCTAACGGTTGCTAGTGGCGTCTCGTGTAGTAACAGGGGCATGACAAGAAGTGACCGTTTGGAATGAGCCCTCATTGATGTGGTAGTATGATACGTCGATCGATAGAGCGCTGCCGACATGTTGGCGGTTGACAGTTGTTGAGAATGCAACGACGGAGGCGGATGTGTGAAGGAGGCGGCGGCGGTCAGACGGAAACCATGGTGAGGCGGCCACAGCGACGAAGAATTCACAACACACACACACACACAGCGCAATACACGAAGGGTCTATAAACAAAACACTCGTACAAGCATCAGTTACTATGAAACGTAAAGAAAATGATAGGATGCACGGGAAGTAGCAAGGATGCTAGCACGCGCGAGTGGCCATATCAGTCTAAATCATTGGTACTGCGGAACAATGAGGAGTTTAATTACACACATTAAGACGTTACATATTTTCCAGTTATAAAAAAGAACAAATAAGAATAATTCATAAAATGTTAACACGAAATTGTCTCCTATAGAACACACTTTATGTTACTTTACATAAAAATTCACAATATTTTTAGGTACACTTACAGTATATAAAAAAATATGGTGTTCATTTACGCGTATGACAAAAATACTTTTTGTAAGATGATTACATGATCAGATGTCAGCAACGAACATTTTCCAGGTGAAGAGACCCTGTTACGGCGGGGAAGTCCATTATGCAGAGACAGTGTCTTATCGTGTTTTGTTGCTTCAAAATGACCTGAGAAACCTTGTGATAACCCCAGAACCCACGCCATGAATTCGTCCGTCAGGTAAAGCTACATTTACTATCTCAAACAAGATATTCAGTGTATATTTTACATTAAAAATTATAGTTTTAATCAAGTAGATGTCGGTGACGGATAACTGCATCGAGAGAAAGAATACATGTCACACCTAGTTAATTGTTGAAAGAACTCTAATGTATTCTATGTGTAAAACTGGTGGCTAGGCCAAGGGCTGTCTAAAATACGAACTTGATTCCATTATGGATCTTGTGTTCACCGACTGTTTTCCGATTGGTAGAAAATTGTCAGCAATCAGTCGTAAATATTTTTTGTTTATTCACCAGATCTAGATTTCGATCACTGCGTGATCATTGTCAATGCAAACAGGGGAAACATATAAAACGTTTCGAGTATGAACGTAACCTCCAACATGGAGGTCTAAATGTTTTATATCTTTTAAATGTATGTTTTAAGCGTTGATAATGATCACACAGTGATCGGAATTTGATCTGTTGAATAAACAAAAAATTATTTCACTGATTGCTGACATTTTGGATGGCGTCATTGCACGCGGCCTTTTCGATGGTATTAATACCGTCCACTGTCGTCAGTGCTACGATAAAACTCTGCATTTATAAACAATCTGTATTGGAAAGTCAAATAATCCGAGGCGCACACAAAACCCAAGCCGCTAAAGAAACAATATCGGATAACAGACAGGACTATCACATTCGCAACAGCTTTAAATCACGTGTTACTGGGACGAAAGATAGACATTTCATCGAATCGGAACACGAAGCAGCGGAATACATAAGTTAATTGTAAATATTTGGGTAATATGCCCATTGTGGCTTTTCATACTGAAACACAGCAATGTGGATACACCGAAAGTGATACAGCAACCACACACATAAAGACCTCCATTTTAAATACTATTAAGGGATCCTCGAGGAGAAAGAGTGTTATTTCATGTTAAAGATATGTGGTACTGCTCTCAGGAAAAGCGATTATTGATTTTCAGGAACGACTGGTACAACTTAGATGATGATATTTGCACTTCAACATTTCTTGTTGATCAAATAAGCCTCAAAAAGGCTTTAAGCAAGGAAAGAAAGTTAGGACTTATCACTCTTCACGTGAATTTACCTGACAGTCTGATAGCAGAAAAATTAAGAACCATTCTTAACAATCTTTACGTACAGAAGTAAAGCGTAAATTTATGTTGTGCTGAATCACAGACTAGGTTTTGCGACTGACATACTTTACTATCAGAAAATTGATAACGCAAATGTTGCTACCATAAGACATAATTTCCTTTTTAAGAAGATTCACAGTGATTATTCGTTAACTCATCCCCTATAGAATGCAGTCGTTTATCAAGTACCCGCTGACACATTTTTGAAGAATAAAAATTTGCTTATAACTTCCCTTAGCATTGTTTACAGCTGAGGCCATGTTTTTATACTGTCCCAATGTGGTGTTGTTTAACTTTACACTTGAATGACGCGTTGTGAAAGAACGTGCTGTAGCGCACAAATTTATACTTTCGGAATTCACCGCTAATAATCAGCACATAGAGAAGTGCCTCTCACTCAACACATCAGAAAACGCTCTAGAGAAAGCTGTGGCACGAGGAGTTGGTGATGTACGTAGAAGCAGGTAAGCAACAAGAGGACTCAATTCGCACCTGTTACACGCTCGGAATGCATTGTAGAGATGCTAGGCATTACTTTGCTGCAGTCGCAATTATTGAAGTGTTATGGGTTTCATACCGTCTGTTACGACTGTTAAATTATAGAAAGTGTACGGTCTTATATGCGTTTCCATTTGCTATAAAGCATCTTCAGTGATCACGCTAACACTTTGGTTTTGTTACAACTGTGTCACGGTCGTGAAATGTTCTCGATTTTTACATCGCTGTTAATAGAGACAGCATTAAATTATGGATCACGATTTTTTCTCACTTAATTTTTAATGTTCTAAACAATGTAGTAAGCAAAAAATCGTGATCAATAATAGTAACTGAACACAGCTCAGTAACGGCAACAGATCTGAACAGAACTGTAAGACCAATTTGTTGCTGTGACCTCTGAGGAAGTTTTGAAATAAAGCTAGTGGCATATGGGCCAAACAGGACATTATTACATACGCGAAATAGTCCTGTCTATCAAGGCAAACTCCCCGTCCCATCCTCTTCAGATTTTATGGTAAGATGACACAGCCGACTGCCCATCATAAACTGAACACAGATAAACCGTGAAAACAGGAAGCAGTTGCACGGAACTGTGAAATATAAAAGCAAAATAGAAACAATAATGGTCGACTGCAATGCTGGAGGTCCGTGTACAAACGTCCTTCAGTGTAAGTAGTTTTACTTTTTTCTTCTTCACAAAAATGTCAACTGATTGTTCCGTAATTTGCATGATGTTGTGCAAAATAACGTCGAACCAGAGGCCGATCAATGTATTTGGCTCTGGCAGGCCACCCAGAGCGAACAAAACGTGCTACCACACTTAGGTCTGCATCCGCAGCTGTTTCCTGTGCAACCCGACGAGAGTTCAAAGGGAAATCTGCGACAGCGGAAGCATCTTTGGAGTCTATCTGACAACATGCCGTTTCTGAAGAATCAAACGACACATTCTCGCCAACCGAAAGTCGGGAAAGTGTGTCCGCGATGGCGTGTTTATTGGTAGGTTGGTACAAAATCTCATACTGATAATTAGACAGTATTAAGGACCATCTCTGAAGCTTTTGTGCCGTTCGTGGCGGAATTGGCTTTGTGGGCGAGAACAACGACGTGAGAGGCTTGTGGTCTGTCAAAAAATAGAATTTTCTGCCATAGAGATAATGATGAAACTTTGTGACGCCGTAAATGATTGCTAAGGCCTCCTTTTCTATCTGACAGTAATTCTGTTGCGTTGGCGTCAGTAGCTTGGATGCAAAGGCAATAGGACGATCGTGAGATCCAACACGATGCGACAATATTGCACCCAGACCGTATGACGAGGCATTCGCTGCTAGTACTACAGGCTTCTGCGGGTCAAAGGGAATCAAACATGCATCACTGAGTAGTGCAGACTTTAATTTGTCAAAGGCAACCTGACAATCTTTAGACCATACAAAAGGAACATTCTTCCTTCGTAAGTGATGCAGTGGAGCTACAATCTGAGAGGCATTGGGAATAAACCTGAAATAGTAGTTAAGCTTTCCCATTACTGCTTGCAATTCATGCACATTCTTAGGAGGAGGCAAGTCTTTGATTGCTCGAAGATGTGACTGTAAGGGATGGAGTCCTTGGGCATTAATCACATGGCCTAGGTACTCTGGTTCAGTTTGGAAAAACGAACACTTTGCTTTATTACAACGTAGACCTGCTGCAGACAACACTTTGAAAAGGCACTCCAGGTTTCATAAATGTTCAACTGTGCGTCCCGAGACCACAATATCATCTAAATAGTTCGAGCAACATGGCACAGAAACTGTCAGCTGTTCCAAACATTGCTGAAAAATAGCGGGGGCAGAAGAACTGCCAAAGGGCAGGCGTTGAAATTGAAAAAGGCCCATGTGAGTATTAATGACGAAAAACTTTTTTGACTCGTCATCAAGCGGAATCTGTAAGTATGCCTCTGCTAAATCAATATTGGAAAAGAAGCGAGACTGTCCTAATTTGTCCATACGTTCGTCAGGTCTGGGCAGAGGGTATGTGTCTACAATTGTTTGACTGTTCACTGTTGATTTGAAGTCCGCACAGAGACGAAGTTTTCCCGACGGCTTGGGTATAATTACTAAAGGCGAGGCCCACTGACTCGCAGAAACAGGAGAAATAACCCCACTATCTTGCCAACGTTTAAGTTCTACTGCAACTTCATCATGAATTGCGATAGGCACTGGTCTAGCTTTACGAAATTTTGATACAACAGATTCTTTCAAAGTTAGATGTGCCACGAAGTCTTTTGCGCAACCTAGTACCGGCGAAAACAAATCACTGTATTTTTCACACAATGCACTGATTTTGTCCTGAGGCACTACTGACGAAATTTGCAGTACATCTCTTTGAATTGATAATCCAAACAAGTCAAATGCATCTAGTCCAAAAATGTTCTGTGTAGATTTGGCCTGAAGAACAACAAAAGCAACTTTTTGTAGTTACACCTTGAAAAGAGGCCGGCAGGCTACACGTTCCTAGCACGGGAATATTTTGACCCGTGTAAGCAGTGAGCACTTGTTGAGACGGCGACAGTTTTGGCCAACCCAGAAATTCATAAGTGTCTTTATTAATTAATGTGACAGCAGAATCAGTGTCAAGCTGAAATTTTCTATGGAAAGAGTCACAAAAAGTTTTTGCTTGTGGCGCTCGACAGGTGCACGAATGTGGGCAACGTCTGATACCCCTTGTTTGCTGCGTTTGCGCATGCGCGGGCTGAGTGCGGTAGGAAGCGACGCAGAATCGGTACACAGCGGATTAACAACACTGTCACTAGATGGCACTACCGCCGGATCGGCGGCCGCGCAATGCGAGGCTACTGCACTAAAATTACTTTGAGTATCTACCTCAAGTCTACTGTCACTAGCTACACAGTACTGGGCACTATTACAAGGAGAAGTTGCAGAAGGCACTAGGTTCACTACAGGATTACACTGTACATAGTCATTGTGCTTGTCCCGAACCCTTTTCCGTTGCACAGATTTACGCGCTCGACGACGCTTGCTACGGGGCTCAATATATAGTTTTGCAGTAGACGCAGAAGAACTACCTGGCATTTTAGAAGCAAGAGAAGCACTGTTCAAGTCCACAGCATGTATAATATTAACAGATTGAATTGTTCTCACACTCTGCAAAGCACTATTCCTAACGGCACAGTTATTTGAATGTTTGTTTTGCATACACACTGACTGAACATGTCCCGATTTGCCACATTGATAACAGGTTGCATTGCGACTAGGGCACTGTGCACGTTTGTGACGAGATGCACACTGGGGGCAAGACTTACGAACGTTTTTCTGAAATGAAATTACTGTTTCTAACACGACGGGGCGAACTTTGTGTCACACTCTTACACTGGCTACTGTTCACTGTCTGTTCAGCATGGCCGGTAGAATTTAAATACTGAGAACTGTGACTACAAAAGCGTCCGTTGCGGCGCACTGAGGTGACACTGTGGCTTTGCATTTCTACATCTGCTAAGTCAAAAGTATCATGCCCTTCAATAAGCTGCAGTACACTTTCTAATGAAGGGTCCGACTGTTTTAGAATTGCTGCCCTAATTCTGGGGTCCTGAATGTTCTGCGTAATCGCATCTCCCAACATAAAGTCACAATAAGAAAGTCCACAAGCGCAAGTAAATTTACATTTGCGGGTTAAGTCTTTCAGTTCCGTAATCCACTGCTGGTGTGACTGCTGGAGTGAGTTTTTTAGTCTGAAAAATCGGTACCGTGCCGCAGCTACGAGAACTTTTCTCTCATAATGAGCATTCAGTGCATTTATTATTGCATCAAATTCTAGATCGCGAGGAGATGCGTGGGGGGGGGGGGAAAGTTTCTGCAGTAATACGAAGGTTTGAGTGCCCATGATGGAGAGGAAGAAATGTTTCACGGCCTGGCCTGTAAGTTGATGAGCCGCGACGAGTTCTTGAAACTGCGTGAAGTAGTCGCTCCATTCTTCCTCACATTCGTTGTACTGGCGGAACGTAGGGAGCAATGCAGGGGCAGGAGTGGGCGGCTGATGCAACGGCTGTTGTTGGTGGTGAGCCGCCTGTGCAGTTAACTGCGACACCGCTTGGAGTAGTTGCGTGATTTGCGCCGTCTGTAACTGAATAATTTCCATTAAGTTTGGGTTCGGGGTAGTGGCCATGCTGACCGATTAGGCGCCGCGCAGACAAGTAAATTATAACACAACACAAATGCAATGTAAATCGAGGACGCACTGCAACAAAAAAGTCCACATAACACGTAACAGAATATGTTCCCCCAAAAATCTTATAATAAGGGTGGGCGGGTGGGAGCAATTTCTGTGTACTCCGACTGCTACTGTCTGGCTGCTGGTCCAAGGTTTGTCTATCACTCCTCGTCGCCACTTTTGTGTCCCAGCCTCGTCGCCGCTTTTGTGTCTCGTTTCCGTCGTATGTGTCGGTGGCCGAGTAGAAAGATCGACACAGGAATAAAGGATGCACGCTTGTGCAGGTAGGAAGTGACCAGCCAGTGGGACAGCAGAAACTAGAAACACTAGAATAAATTAGAACGAATTATATATTTCTTGGAGACTTAGTAATACTTAACTTTTACATAGCTCAGTATTGCAGAATGCTGATACATAGTTGAGCTAGGTGCCTGCCTAGTGCCTATCCGATAGCCAAGTCTTCACTGGTGCCTATCTGATTCCGAAGTGCTAACTGGATCCTATCTCAGTCCCAAGTGAACGATGTCGTTCAGTGGTGGCCACGAGTGGAGTTCTAGCAGAGTGCGCTCGTGGCTGACGTCGTAAGAACGCCGCGCCTTGCGTACATGGTGGCGTTTAGCGAAAGTAGGTGGTGCGCACTTTGGACTTGTGCGACACCACACTATCTCCATCCCAAGTGAACGATGTCGTTCGGTGGTGGCCACGAGCGGAGTTGTAGAAGAGGGCGCTCGAGGCTGACGTCGTAAGAACGCTGCGCCGAGCGTGCATGGCGGCACGCGGCGAAAGTAGGTGGCACGCACTTTAGACTTGTGCGACACCACAGTGTCGTCTTTAGTATAAGATAGTTCATAAGTAGTTTGTAAGTTTAGGTACTGATGACCCTGTAGTTAAGTCCCTTACGCCTTACAAACATTTGAACATTTTTTTTTCTGCCGCACAAGAAATTAAGAAAGTAAACACAGTGCAACATTTCCTGAACACGTAGACATCTACTCCAGCTGTGTCAGAATAGCCGTGCGCAATGAGGCACCTTGCTGCGATTGCGCGCGGCCGTTCGCCGTCGGTGGTTCGAGTTCTCCCTTTGGCATGGGTGTTTGAGTTGTTCTTAGCATAAGTTACTTTAAGTTAGTGTAAGTAGTTTGTAAGCCTAGGGACCGATGACCAACGTGGTTAAGCCCATTAATTTACAAACATTTGAACATTACAACACGACGGAATGCAGAACACGGGTATCCAGCCTCGTAGTCCAACACGATGCTCACATAAGCAAGACGACATGGCTTTTGCCGCTGTCTCCATGTTGCACATCATACGCCTGGACAGTTCAATCTTTACATTTTTCTTTTCTTGGCAGTTCCTTGCAACTTCTTTCTGTTTACTACCGTAACCTAAAGTGGGCCTTTGCGATCTTCTTTTGACAGCTCGAAATTTAAATGAAAATAACGGCTTAACCATTCATCTGACACGAAAGTTGAATAACCCAATTTGCAGAGGAGAAAATTCTCTACAACTTTGCTCTCTTATGTTTTTTTTTTTTTTCATATCTAGTATCGTTTCAGAGATATTTGCAAAAATAACAGCGATTTTGGGATGTCTGTCTGTCTGTCTGTCCGTAACGTGTTCCCTGTTTTTAAGACATAATTTTAGGCCTCCAGAGACAAGAACCTCCCTTTTTCAAATTTTTCGTACAAAAATACTGTAGTAATACAAAAAAAGCCATTTCTAATATAATTGTAATTGCAAACGAATCGTTTACCTAACAAGAAAATTGAATAACCTAATTGGTAGAGGGGAAAATTCTTTACAACTTCGCTCTATTATGTATCATATCTTGCATCGTTGCAGAGATATTTGCAAAAATAACGACGATTTGACGATGTTTGTCTGTAACGTGTTCCCACGTTTTAGGTCGAACCGTTCAACCGATCGGGACCAAATTTTACAGACATAATTGTTGGCTACCAGAGACCGAAATCTAGCTTTTTGAAATTTTTCGGACAATAAATACGGTAGTAATACCAACAAAAGCCGTTTTAAATGTAATTTTAATAGCAAATAAACCGTTCATCTGTCGCGAAAATTGAATAAACGAATTTGTAGAGGAGAAAATTCTCTACAACTCTGTTCTCTCCCCTTTTATATATATATATATATATATATATATATATATATATATATATATATATATATATATATATCGTAACGTTTGAGAGATATTTGCAAAAATAACGGAGTTTTGAGACCCTCCATTGAGTTAACGAAAACCAGCCGTTCGCAGATGTCACGTGACATTCCTCGCCAGAACTCTCTGTGGCATACGCCATCTTGTGTTGCGTATTTGATGATTTTCTTATTGTAACTTACACGTTGTCATATCAAAACAATGGCGCACTGAAGAATTAACAAAAACACGTCGTTTTTTGTACGATAAATGATAATATAATGTCTACAAATGCCATATTCGCATCACTTAACAACGGCCATCAATAGTATGAGATTAAAGAAAAACTCTCTCCACTCTTATTCGTAGCGTAGTGGGCAATGCGTAGGATGCTGAAGTTCAGTGGTTGGAAACCCGCCACTACCTAATTTTTTTTTTCCTAAAAGGGTTTCAGACATGCTTATTAATTAATTTTTTACTATTTAGATTATTATTTTGGTCCAAAATGTTTGCAAAAACTTGTAAAACTACAAATCTAAAGTGGGCCGTAAGGCACGTCAGTGCGATTTTTTTGGTGGATCTGTGCTCAGATTTTGTCGAGCTACTCACTGCGCCATCTTGCCACCAAATCTGAGGTGGTGAGACGGTGTGCCTTCTAAGGTGCAATATGCGAGGGTGAGCTCTTGCCCATACGAATAGTTGTGGTGTTCTATCATCCAAAAATAACGAAGGCACGATCATGATAACTGGCATCAGTCTCCATCTATTTCCTCGCCCTTCTGTGCGATATACTGTTCCCTAAAAAATACGAATTAGCGGCGACCTTCGTCGAAGTATTTCACATTTTGGCTGACCAGGCAACGTTCCATCTAGAAAACCACTACATCGTCATAGTGTAAATACCTATCACATGTCGGTTTCTTCATTGTAGGAAACAGGAACAAGGGAGTAGGTACCTCTCGAGGAGAGTACGAGAGTGGGACGAAATCTGACAGCCCAAAGCAGCAGCATGTCTGAGCTCTGGGTAAAATGAGTCGGAGGGGACTGTCTCTGAGCAACATCATCATACTCTGCAGGTCATGATAACGTGTTTCGTGGAGGGCGCCGTGAACCATTAATAGAAGCTTCATATCCTATTCTATTCTCGAATACAGCGTTAGTATGGGTATATTCGTGTCCGTGTGAGCTATAATTTTTTATATTTCGTGTTAGCGGTCCTGCCGGGGATGTGAGCTCACGGCAGAGACCACGAACAGGGAAAAAGCTTCTTTCTATGAATCAGCACGGGTTTAGAAAACATCGTTCATGTGAAACTCAGCTTGCCCTTTTTACACATGACATCTTGCGAGCCATGGATGAAGGGCAACAAGCGGATTGTGTTTTTCTCGACTTTAAAAAGGCTTTCGACGAAGTGCCACACTGCAGACTGCTAACGAAGATACGAGCTTATGGAATAGGTTCACTGATTTGTGACTGGCTGGAAGACTTCCTAAGTAATAGAACGCAGTACGTTGTTCTCGACGGCGAGTGTTCATCAGAGACAAGTGTAACGTCAGGCGTGCCCCAGGGGAGTGTGATAGGATCGCTATTATTTTCTATCTATATAAATGATCTGATGGACAGAGTAAGTTGTAATTTGCGGCTGTTTGCTGATGATGCTGTGGCGTATGCGAGGGTGTTGTCTTTAACTGACTGTAATAGCACAAAACTTCTAGTTGGTGCGAAGAATGTCAGCTAGCTCTCAATGTAGAAAAATGTAAGGTAATGCGCATGAGTAGGATAAACAATCCCATAATGTCCGAATACAGCATTAGTAGTGAGCTTCTTGATGCTGTCGCGTCGTTAAAATATATAGGAGTAACATTGCAGAGCGATATGAAATGGAACGAACGAACATGTAAGGACAGTTGTGAGTAAGGCGGACAGCCGACTTCGGTTTATTGGGAGAATTTTGGGAAGATGCACTTCATTTGTAAAGGAGACCGCGTATAAAACGCTTGTACGACAGCGTCTTGAGTATTGCTCAAGTGTTTTTGGGACCCGCAGCAGATCAGTTTAAAGGAAGACATAGAGGCGGTCCAGAGGCGAGCAGCTAGGTTTGTTACTGGTAGGTTCTGTGGTGTCGCACAAGTACAAAGTGCGCGCCACCTGCTTTCGCCGCGCGCCGCCATGCACGCACGGCGCGGCGTTCTCACGACGACAGCCACGAGCGCCCTCTGCGACAACGCCGCTCGTGGCCACCACTGAAGGACATCGGTCACTTCGGACTGAGATAGCAACGAGTTAGGACCTTCGTAATCAGATAGGCACCAGTGAAGACTTTGCTATCGTACAGGCACTAGGCAGGCCTCTAACAACTATGTATCAACATTCTGCAGTACTATGTAAAAGTTAAGTATTGTTACATTCGGTGCAATATATATATCTCTTTCTAATTTACTCTAGTGTTTATAGTTTCTGGCTGCTCCCCTCTGTACCTGCACCAGCGTGCTATCTTATTCCTGTGTCGGTCTCATCCACTCGGCCACCGACACCTACGACGAGGCTGGGACACAAAAGCGGCGACGAAGTTGGGACACAAAAGGTTCAACCAATGTGCGAGGGTCACGGAAATGCTCCGGCAACTCAGTTGGGAATCGATGGAGGAAAGACGACGTTCTTTTCGTGAATTTCTGTTGAGGAAGTTTAGAGGGCCGAGTGTAGTACGATCTTGCTGCCGCCTACTTACATTTCGCGTAGTGATCACAAAGACAAGATAAGAGAAATTAGGGATCGTACGGAGGCATATAGGCATTCTTTTTTTCCTCGTTCTATTTGGGAGTGGAATAGGAAAGGAAATGCCTAGTAGTGGTACAGTGTACCCTCCGCCACGCACCTTACGGTGGATTGCGGAGTATGTAGGTAGATGTAGAACTGTTAAGCATCAAAAGAGGGCGTGGCGAGGTGAGGCGGTTTAGCCACGTGTTCTGCCACGAGCGCTCTGCGACTTGAGCGCAAGACAACAGCAACTTGCGCATGCAGGGACTGACCCATATCAACACGGATTCAGAAAGTCAAATAGACTCCTTTTGTCTAGATTTCTGGAAGGCTTTTCACACTGTACCTCACAAGCGTGTATTTCTGTATGGAATAGATGCGCTCACACGAAACAAGTAGATGTGGCCCTCAATGAGACCTGCAGGATAGTGACAGGGTGCATGAAACCAACGCCGGTCAGACTCTTGTACAAGGCAGCTGGTTTTGCAGATCCCACAGCTCGCAGAAACGCTTTAGAACATGTAGAGAAAGTAAAACAACTCGCAGATGAGCGGCATGTCCTCTACAGAGCTCGACCACCAGAGACACGACTGAAGTGTAGGAGAAGTTTCCTTGTAACCGTCCAGGACGAACCGCCTGAAAATTTCCCTCTTCCCCCCCAGTTCAGTGGACCGGTCAAAACCTAAATTTTAAAACCTGCAGAACCTTGAATAGGCTCAGAACGGGGGTCGCCCCAGTAAAAGTAAATATGCTTAAGTGGGGTATAATCGACCAAACCGATATAAACTGTGACTGTGGAGAAAGTCAAGATATGGAACACCTTCTTACATGTGAAAAATGTCCACACCGGTGTACCCTCGAAGATTTGTGGCTCGCGAATACTAATGGAATAGACGTAGCCCAGTACTGGGCCGATAACCTTTAAATAGTCCAGACACGATAAAGAAAGAAGCGTCTTTTAATCAAATTTATCAAATTTCGTGCTTATGGCATATCGCCACAGTTGTGCGATTTGATTCGTGATTTCCTATCAGAAAGAACACAGTACATTGTAATATAGGGTAAGTCATCGAGTAGAATTGATATCTCGCGTTCCCAAGAGGAGTGTTGTAGGGCCACTACTGCTCCTTATCTTTAGAAACGATTTAGTAGACATCCTCTCTTAGATGATCGGTTAGTAAAGTCATTAGAAGATCAAAATCAACTGCAAAATCATATAGATATCTGCATTGTGGAAAACTTGCAAGCGACCCTTAATAATAGTAACTATGAAGTCATCCTTATGACCACTAAAAGAAATCTGTTACGCTTCATTTACACGAAATATCAGTCAAATCTAAAGGCCATCAATTCAACTAAATACCTAGGAATAATAATTACGTGCATCTTGAATTGCAAGGAACACAGAAAATATTGTAGGCAAAGTGAACCTAAGACTATGTTTCATTGGCAGAACACTTGGAAGATGCAACAGTTCTACTAAAAAAACTGCCTACATTCCACTTATGCGTCCTATTTTGGACTGTTTCTACGCATTGAGCGATCCACACCAGGTGGGGCTGAGGGATGATTTAGATAAAGTTCAGAGAAGGGCAGCTCCTTTTGTATTGTGGCGATACAGGGGAGAGAGTGTCGTGGAAATGATGCAAGAGTTGCAGTGAAAAGCATTAAAAGAAGGCGTTATTCGTTGCGGCGACATCTATTTGCGAAATTTCTTCAAATTCAAATGTTGTAGAACTTATGGGACTTAACGACGGGGTCATCAGTCCCTAAACTTACAAACTACTTATGAACTAGCCAACACTAAGGACGGCACAAATATCTATGCACGAGGGGGGATTCGAACCCCTGACCGTAGTGGCGAAATTTCTTTCACCAACTTTCTCTTCCGAACGGGAACACATTTTGATAGCACCCACCTAAATAGGGAGACATGTCATTATAATAAAATGAAAGAAATCAAATCTAAAACTGAAATATTTAGGTGTTCGCTTTTACAGCGAGCTATTAGAGAATGGAAGTGTAGAGAAATATCATAAAAGCAGTTCGATGAACCCTCTGCCATGCACTTCAATATGACTTGCAGAGTATCCATGTATATGAAGATGTAGGTGAAAACAAACAATTGTGTTTGTCCGTCCCTATTGCCATTCGGTGTGCGGAGTTACTGCAGTGATACAAGCCAATAATAACCTTACAATGACGCCGGAACTGACATCGGAAAATGATCCCGACTGAGGACGACCGGAGACCGGTTTCTCTAATTTGCAAGATCTCTTGGCGCAATTTCTCTCACCAACTTTCTCTCCGATTACGAAGATATTTTGTTAACACCCGCCTATGTAGGGAGGAGCCATCATAATAGGAGAAATCAGATCTAAGCTGGAAAGATTTAGGTGTTCCTGTTTTTCCTGGCACTATCGGAAAATGGAACGATAGAGACATATCACAAATGCGCTGCTATGACCACTGCCGTCTCTACCATAGGGGCACAAGGGGCACAGGCCCAGGGCCCCCAGCCTGATAGGGGCCCCGACAAACTCGTTCCTTTCTCCTGTGCAATGAATTTTTTAAAGTGGCTTTTTGTCGCACTTATTCATTATAAAGACCCAGAAATTGTCTCGAAATGTGTCATATATAGTGTGGCAAGTGACATGGTTTGTTGTCTGCATGCAAAATCGTAGTTATTATTGCGGGCCTTAGCTACAGAACACACGGCGACACTGTTGTAGTAGACCCTATGGCAGTCTGTTTGAGATATAACTTGGCGGGACATTGTATCCACTAGCGGCCTTCACACGCCACACGGGGCTACTGTTGACCGGCCAAGCAGCGGAGTACGAGCTGACGCATCTGCCATTTTCATTCCTGTAGCTCGTTAGTTAAACATACTGCGGTGCTATAGGATTTGCGTCACGGCACTTTAGCACGACATTAGGGGTCAGATCATTCCAGAGATGGCTAAGAGTGTTTAGTTACCGGAGAGATTCTGAGAGAAGAAAAAAATCAATCATTAACTGTCGGCGCAAAAACTGGGAACCCGTACCGAGCTCACAGTTATGTGTTTTAAGTAAATATTATTTATTATTATGACTTGAAGTAATATTTAATAGTAAAGCTGCATGTCGGGAGTTAATAGTCGCAAAATATCATAAAACAGCAAAACATCAAAGAACTGTTTTTAGAGCACAATATGTGTTTATTATGTAGTATATTGAGAAATACACCACATCAAAAAGTTTTGTACTGACATTGCACAAATTGATGAAGATACTTCTATTACGTTATTGCGACAAAGTATTACTAACACTAAAACGGAAAAGATAAATATACTGCGCAAAAAGTTTAGTTACGGCTGTGGCAGCGTACTATGCCTATGCAGGCAATTACAGTTGAATGCTATTTGTGGTATTTCGACGTTTTATCGTCATAACTTGTAGTATGCAATTTGAAATAATGGTACCTGATGTTTTATCACAAAATAACCCTCATGTCAATTTCTCATTAGTAAATTCCAATATTGACGCTTATCTATAAGAGACGTATAACTGACAAAAAATACTGGGTAAATTTTACTTTGGCTGCGGCGGTGTAGTGTGCTAATGTTGGCAACGAAATGTTCGCTTTACAAGGATTGTTAAATTACTGACAAGACAAGCATATGTTACATACGAAAACCTGTCAACCTTAGAGAAGGTTCAACACAAAGGATTATTCCCCTAATTCTATACGATTAGGTTTTCAAATAGCATTCAACGCTTGTTGCCAATATCGGTACCGTGTGCGTCTCCGACTGTAAACTTTAGATCCTGTACACTAATATTCTTTTTCGTTTTAGTGTTTGTAATACGTTCTGAAACTTTCTCAATAACGTAATAGAAGTACTTTCAGCAATGTGAGTGCAAAAATCTGATGTGGTGAATTTGTCACAGCAGACAACAAACACTTATTGCAAGACGGCAAACAAACCTCGCATAGTGACAATCATTATTCAAATACAAGCCAAGATCGCTTAAAACCTTTATCTAGATGACCAGTTTCGGCAGAATTAAACGTAGTATGCGATTTTTATCACAGAAATATATATGTTTCTTGCGCTTGTTTTCTTTATTTGGACAGAAATAATAATAATAATAATAATAATAATAATAATAATAATAATAATAATAATAATAATAATAAAAGAATTCTAATGTTTGTTAAGCTTAGGGAACTTAACTACGGGGTCATCAGTCCCTAAACTTACAAACTACTTACGAACTACCTTATACTAAGGACGGCACAAATATCCATGCCCGAGGGGGGATTCGAACGCCCGACCGTAGTGGCCGTGCAGACCGTGACTGGAGCGCCTCAGTCCCCTCGGCCACCGCGGCCGGCTGGACAGCAAAGATAAGCAGCAATAAGTAAAGAAAACGCGAGATTTTTGTGTCTAATCAACATATCTATGTAAACAAGAGCGGAATTCAAGCACAAAGTAGCACGATCTAAGACTCTATGGCGGGCACGTACAAAATATTTCACTAAATTTGAACAAAACAACACTGTTCGTAAAGCTACGTATTGTGTTTAGCATTCGCAGGGAATGAAAATGGCTGATGAGCCAGCCTGTGTTTTTAGGAGCTCTAGGGTAGGCACTTACGGCACGAGACGTAATCGAATACAGCCCCAGTAGCGGCGGCATCAAAATTGCCCACGACACTACAGCAGCTGCACCGGTCTCATTAGGAGAGTACAGCATAGCGCCGTGGGAATGCATGAGTGCCGCAGAGTGTAAAGAGGTCCAGAAAGCACACAGAACTGTACACTAGAGACGGGCGAACCCGTTCATTTACGTAACCTAGTTCACTGATGATCGTTTTTATTTGGAACCGTTCCTTTCCACTCGTTCACCGTTCCTTTTTTATCCAGTTGTCAATGTCTTTGGTTTTCATAACAGTCGTAATTGCAAACAAGTAGCATTGGCTCTGTACTCATCAACTCCGTTTTACACATGCAACAAAAGTTAATTCCCTCCAGTCGATGGAGCACCCGTATAAATCGCTGTTTCTCCCATAACAATGTGCACGCTGCTTCACCGTGTTAAAAATCGACAGCTCAATACTGAGTTGGAACTGCAACGTTCGACCGAAAAGGGAAAGGCCGTGAGGCCACCCTGGAGCTGGAACGGGATCGGTCATGTGACCGGGACCGCCGAAATGAACGTTCCTTGTAACCAGTTCCTCGGTCCTTCTGTCCACTCTTGTAAACCGTTCCATTGGACCCGTTCGACCGCGAACGGTCCATCCTGGAGCTGGAACGGGATCGGTAATGTGACCGGGACTGCCGAAGTGAACGTTCCTTCTAACCAGTTCCTCGGTCCTTCTGTCCACTCTTGTAAACCGTTCCATTGGACCCGTTCGACCGCGAACGATCCTTCTCTAGTGTACAGAGCAGTAGCATTTGATGGCAGAGGCAATTATTGGAACTAGGAGTCTTTTTGTAACGGGTGAACTCAATATTTTATAGTATAGTAGTTTCCAAAATCCAAACAAGCGAAAATGAACAATTCATAAAAAAATGAAAGATGATGTCTCTCCATGCAACGTAATTGAATCCTAGTGAGCAATGCAAAGGGTCACATAACATCATACCCCACCGTAACTAGTATCCTTACCGAAACACACATAAGATCCAACGCTTTGAAAACTGGGCCAAATGGTGTGAAGGATTTCAGATGTCGAATAATGCCTACAGACTTGCTTTCGACAAAAGCATGCAGCTAACAAACCTATTTCGAGCCCAGTACTGAAAGTTTCATTTTAGCATTAATCTCACTTGTACGTTTATTTTAGCATCTTCCTACAAAAACGTATAAACGAGGTTTCACTGCATATCATTGTGATTTCCTGATCACATTGAAAATTATGAGTATTTAGTCAATATGGCATATCAGCACTCCCATGAACCACAGACATTGCCGAGGTGGGGTGGCTTGCGTGCCTCAACGATACAGAGAGCCGTACCGTAGGTGCAACCACAGCGGAGGGGTATCTGTGGAGAGGCCAGACAAACGTGTGGTTCCTAAAGAGGGGCAGCAGCCTTTTCAGTAGTTACAGGGGCAACAGTCTGGATGATTGACTGAGCTGGCCTTGTAACATCAGCTAATGTGGCTTTGCCACACAGTTACTGCGAACGGCTGAAAGCAAAGGGAAACAACAGTCGTTACTTCTCCCGAGGACATGCAGCTCTACTGTATGAACATATGATGATGGCATCCTCTCGGGTAAAATATTCCGGAGGTAAAATAGTCCCCCATTCGGATCTCCGGGCGGGGACTACTCAGGAGGATGTTGTCATCAGGAAAGACAATACTGGCATTCTACGGATCGGAGCGTGGAATGTTAGATCCCTTAATCGGGTAGGAAAATTAGAAAATTTAAAAAGGGAAATGGATAGGTTGAGGTTAGATATAGTGGGGATTAGTGAAGTTCGGTGGAAAGAGTAACAGGATTTCTGGTCAGGTGAGTATAGGATTATAAATACAAAATCAGTTGGGGATATTACAGGAGTAGGTCTGATAATGAATAAGAAAATAGGAATGCGGGTAAACTACTATGAGCAACACAGTGATCGCGTTATCGTTGTCAAGATAGATTCGAAGCCAACACCGACCACAGTAGTACAGGTTTATATGCCAACTAGCTCTGCCGATGATGAGGAGATCGAAGAAATATATGGGGAGCTAAAGGAAATTATTCAGACAATTAAGGGAGAGAAAAATTAATTGTTATGGGAGACTGGAATTCGGTAGTAGGACAAGGAAGGGAAGGGAAGATAGTAGGTGAATATTGTCTGGGCAAAAGGAATGAAAGAGGAAGCCGCCTGGTAGAATTTTGCACGGAACATAATTTAGTTAAAACAAACGCCTGGTTTAAGAATCACGAACGAAGCTTGAATACCTGGAAGAGACCAGGAGACACCGGGAGATACCAGATAGATTTTATAATGGTAAGACATAGATTTCGGAACCAGGTTTTAAACTGTAAGACATACCCAGGGGCAGATATAGATTCTGATCATAACTTGTCGGTTATGAACTGTAGGCTGAAACTGAAGAAACTACAAAAAGGTAGGAAAATAAGGAGATGAGACCTGGATAAATTGAAGGAACCTGTAGTTCTTAACAATTTCAGAGGGAGTTTTAGGCAACAATTAACAGAAACTGGGGAAAATAAAACAGTAGAGGAGGAATGGGTAGCATTGAGAGATGAAATAGTGAAGGCAGCAGAGGACAAAATAGGTAGGAAGGCAAGACCTACAAAAAATCCTTCGATATCACAGGAGATACTAAATTTAATCGATGAAAGGAGAAAATGTAAAAATGCAGTAAATGAAACAGGCAAAATGGAGTACAGACGGCAAAGAAATGAGATTGACAGGAAGTGCAAAATGGCTAAGCAAGAGTGGCTAGAAGGCAAATGTAAGGATGTAGAAGAATGTATAAATAGGGGGAAAATAGATGCAGCCTACAGGAAAAAAAGAGATATTTGGAGATAAGAAAAACAGCTCTATGAATATCAAGAACGCAGACGGAAAACCAGTTCTCAGCAAAGAAGGGAAAGCTGAAATGTGGAAAGAGTATATAGAGAGGCACTATAAAGGAAATGAACTTAGAGGCAATATTGTAGAAAGGGGAGAAGAAGTAGATAAGGATGAAATAGGAGATACTATACTGAGAGATGAATTTGGCAGAGTACTGAAAGACCTAAGTCGAAACAAGGCCCCTTGAGTAGATGATATTCCCTCAGAGCTACTGAAGTCTCTGGGAGAACCAGCTATGATAAACCTGTTTCACCTGGTGAGTAAGATGTATGAGACAGGCTTTAAGAAAAATGTTATAATCCCCATTCCAAAGAAAGCAGGTGCAGACAGTCATGGTTGCAAAATATTAACACGAATTATATACAGAAGGATGGAAAAGCCGGTAGAAGCCGACCTCGGGGAAGATCAGTTTGGGTTCAGGAGAAATGTAGGAACACGGGAGGCAATACTCACTTTACGGCTTATCCTAGAAAATAGGTTAAGAAAAGGCAAACCTACATTTCTAGCTTTTGTAGATTTAGAGAAGGCTTTTGACAATGTTGATTGGAATAAACTCTTTCAAGTTCTGAAGCAAGCAGGAGTAAAATATAGGGAGCGTAAGGTTATTTACAACTTGTACAAAAACCAGACAGCGGTTGTCAGAGTTGAAGGGCATGAGAGGGATTCTGTGGTTGGAAAGGGAGTAAGACAGGGTTGTAGTCTCTCTCCATTGTTATTCAATTTGTACATTGAGCAAGCTATAAAGGAAAGCAAGGAGAAATTTGGAGAAGGAATTAAAATTCAGGGTGAAGATTTAAAAACATTGCGTTTTGCCGACGACATAGTAATTCTGTCAGATACAGCAAAGGACCTGGAAGAGCAATTGAACGGAATGGACAGTGTGCTGAAAGGTGCATATAAGATGAACATTAACAAGAGTAAAACTAGGGTAATGGAGTGCAGTGTAAGAAAATCAGGTGATGCTGAAGGAATTATATTAGGTAACGAAGCAATAAAGGAGGTAGATGAGTTTTGTTAGTTGGGCAGTAAAATAACAAATGATGGTCGCAGTACAGATGATATAAAATACAGAATGGCAATGGGTAGAAAAGCGTTCTTGAAAAAGAGAAATTTGTTAACATCGAATATTGATTTAAGCGTAAGGAAGCCCTTTCTGAAGGCATTTGTGTGGAGTGTTGCCTTGTATTGGAGTGAAACATGGATGATAAACGGTGAGGACAGGAAGAGGATAGAGGCTTTTGAAATGTGGTGCTACAGAAGAATGCTGAAGATTAGGTGGGTGGATCGCGTAACTAATGAGGAGGTACTGAACAGAATTGGGGAGAAAAAAGTTTCTGGCATACCTTGACTAACAGAAAGGATAGATTGGTAGGGCACATTCTTAGACATCAAGGAATTGTGAATTTAGCGTTGGAGGGAAGTGTGTGGGGTAAAAACCGCAGAGGAAGAGCAAGAGATGGATACAGTAAGCAGATTCAGACAGATGTAGGTTGCCGTTCTTATGTGGAGATGACGAGGTTTGCTCAGGATAGGGTATTGTGGAGAGCGGCATCAAACCAGTCTCCGGACTGAAGATCACAACAACAATATGGCATTTCATCTTTCCCCCTATGTAATACTACTGGTTTTTCAGTATCAGCTTGATATTTTTGTAGTGTCTTTCAACAAAGTCAAAAAGAACTTACTTGAGTGGTTCAGAAGAAAGAAAAAACTTGCAATTCAAAAAGAAACCATCAGCAGACTATCTAAACTTACTTCATATTTCACTGTTGAAACTAATAGGCAGAGTGATTCATCTAACTCATCATCTAAAGATATCTCTAAATCTCAAAACTTAAAAATGGTACCCGTATTTAACGTAGAGGATACATTTGTGTTTATAGTTCATCAGTGCCAGTTATGAAGACAACTGCACACAGGGCCGGCGCAAGCCCAAGTGCCGCCCCGTGTGAGCTGGTAAATTGCCGCCCCCCCCCTCCCCGCCTCTTTTTTTTTTTTTTTTTTTTTTTTTTTTTTTTTTTTTTTTTTTTTTACGAACGTTTATGGAATTTTTAGAAAATGTCAGCAATCAATCGCAATTTTAGTTTTTAGTTTTCAGACATATCTATGTTTCGGCCACTGAGTGGCCAGTCTCGTAGCTTTTAATACGTGCTTACATCTAAACCGTCATGTTGACAGTTACATTCAGCATGACGGTATAGATGTAAACGTAACCCAAAGCATTGAGAATAGCCACACTGTGCCCGAAATCTATGGAGATCTGGAAAATAAAAGTAATAAAAAAGAAACATTGCGACTGATTGGTGACATTCTCTACTGATTTGTACGAAACAGTAAAGCCGGCCGCGGTGGCCGAGCGGTCTGCGGCGCGCCAGTCACAGCCTGCACGGCCGCTACGGTCGGGGGTTCGTATCCCCCGTCGGCATGGATGTTTGTGTCGTCTTTAGTATAAGATAGTTGATAAGTAGTTCGTAAGTTTAGGGACTGATGACCCCGTAGTTAAGTCCCATAACCTCTACAAACATTTTAACATTTGAAAAGAGTAAAACAGTCGCTGGGCACCAGCTCAAAAATGGAGTCAAACCTGATTGAAAAAAATCTAGCTAATTTTAATAAGCCTTGTGAATTTACAAAAATGTTCTAATGTGTGTGAAATCTTATATTACTGTAGCATACTCTGTTCAGGATTGACTGAATTGACCCTCGTGAAGTTAAATTTCAGGCCGAATTTCACTACAGACGCAGGTGATACGGTCAAAGAGTGGGGCGAAAGACAATGGAGCGAGAAGAATAAAGAGATGGAGTAACATAATAGTGCAATAAATGCACACGCGGGCATAGACGGGTACTAATTCCAGTTGAAATATATTAACTCACTGCACTGCGGTTGTTCATTTGAAAGAATTGACACTCGACATCTGTCGTAAATTCCATGTGTCTTTTCTTTCGTGTCTGATTATGGAATAAGGTGCCGTATCACTTCACGTTTCTGCTTTTTATTTTCATTCAAGCTAATAGGAGAACGCGTGCTGAATTTGCCAATTTTTGAAGTAACAGATCGTAAGAAAAATAAATTTTGCTATTCTGCCATCTTGAAGGAGAAAAATTGTAACTTATGAGTAACGTGCATGAGTAATACTAATTGTGCGTTATATGAAAAGCACTTACCTGTTACATAGCAAGTTGCAAGAAATTCGGAGGCTACAATTATTCTGTTCTTACGAAACGCAATGAAAGTGCTCCTGACCAATCTTCACTCCCTCGGCCAACTACCGAAACTAATTTTGTAGTTTTCGTTGTAGAGAACGCAACAATACCTATTGTCTGGAAACGCGAAGTGATGACGCAGCAGTGCCAGGTACTAGGTCACGTGATGAGGCACAGCGAGGCTACGGTTAAACGAACGCCCAAGAAGAAGCAAGAAGCTCACAATAAGTATGTGACCGATGATATGGATAAATGTATTATCAGGCAGCAATTTATATGGCATTATGAACAATAGAAATACGAACTGCGAAAACTGCACAACTTTTGTCAAACAGATGATGATGATGATGATTTGCGTTTTAGGGCGCTGAACAGCGAGGTCATCTTCGCCCGTTTGTTTAACAGAAATGAGCTACAAAACTAGCAAGGAAACCCTTAGAAGCAATTCGTTTCTATGGATTTTCGTTTTAGAAGGTGTCAAAAATGACGTTTTTTTTTTTTTTGTGCGGACGAGAGGGCATTGTTGCTAAATGACCATACTTTCTCAGGTTTTCATCAGAATCAAAACGACCAGTAGTTTCCTTGAAACATGGATTCACACGCATTATACAGTAAATAAATGTTGGCAAAGTGAAAGTGTGCGAGTAGTATTGTCAAACAAAAGTGCCGGCCAGAGTTTACTTGTTGTTCATACAGGCGGGGTCAAAAACCAAAACGTCCTACTATCACTGACAAACGGAAAGCAAAAATTTTCAAAAATTCGTCGAAACCCAACTTATGCCAGGCTTATTACCAATGTCTTTATCCCTTGAAATTACTCGCAGCGTATTTATCCATTCGGAATATTTCTAGCCATTGTATGTGTTGGACATTTTTGACTGTAGTAATGTTCAACCGGTTTTATTTTATTTTTTAATTTATTTTATTTTATTTTATTCATAATGCTGGAGGAGTAAGACACTCGAAAACTGCCGCTGAAGGGCTCAGCAAAATTGTTTCAGGCCTAATATGTAACCGAAGTATCGAACATTGCATTCGAATTTCCAGATTAGATTTCGTGTATGCAAAATTAGTTGTGCGTAAACGCACGGCGCGTAACAGGCTGGCGGCCCTCCACGCATAAGAATACTGGCGTCGGCGTGTACGCCAGAGCCGTCGCGGTGGCCGAGGGGACTGAGGCGCTCCAGTCACGGTCTGCGCGGCCACTACGGGCGGGGGTTCGAATCCCCCCTCGGGCATGGATATTTGTGCCGTCCTTAGTATAAGATAGTTTGTAAGTTTAGGGACTGATGACCCCATAGTTAAGTCCCACAAGCTTAACAAAAATATGTTCAAATGTTCGTTAAGCTTATGGTACTTAACTACGGGGTTATCAGTCCCTAAACTTACAAACTACTTATGAACTACTTACGAACTAGGACGGCACAAATATCCATGCCCGAGGGGGGATTCGAACCCCCGACCGTAGTGGCCGTGCTGACCGTGACTGGAGCGCCTCAGTCACCTCGGCCACGCTTAACAAACATTTGAACATTTTTGTACGCCAGACTGCTTCCCCGTCTCCGTTCCTCCGGCATAAACACAGCGGTGCTGCCACAGTGGCGAGCAAGACATTGGTCCTCAAACGTTCAAATGCTTGTATAGCTTATGGGAACTACGGGGTCATCAGTCCCTAAACTTACAAACTACTTATGAACTAGCTAACATAAGGACGGCACAAATATCCATGCCCGAGGGGGGATTCAAACCCCCGACCGTAGTGGCCGTGCAGACCGTGACTGGCGCGCCTCAGTCCCCTCGGCCACCGCGGCCGACAATTACTGAGGCTTGTTCAACAGGGGCGGCCGGCAGGAAGTCGAGGCGGCATGTCAGTTTCCGACGTTTGGTTTCGAATCCCCTCTTGGGGATGAACGTTGAGTTTGTCCTAAAGGGGAAAAAAGCGGGCGTCAGATTTGCCGCCCCTCGGAAAGTGCCGCCCCGTGCGACCGCACGTTTCGCACGTGCCTTGCGCCGGCCCTGACTGCACACACTTCACAACATGCTTCTTCCATCACGAGCTACTTGTATTCAACAAACTGAAGTACGTTAGAGAACATTTCTCACGACCCTGGAAAGTACCTACTGTAATGAAATTTTAACGGAAGGGGTCCGTGATATTTGGATTCACAATAGCCCAGAGTTTTTCCAAAACAAAAATATCGACTTCTCAGAAACCATTACACATTTTGCTAATGTAAGTGTTTAAAAAAAAAAAAAAAAAAAAAAAAAAAAAAAAAAAAAAAAAAAAAAAAAATAACTAGGATTGTTTTCAGTCGCAAACTGACGAATGGTGAGTGTGTGGAAAGAAAGTGGCTTTTGTATCTGTGTACTGTTATTGTTGGCGTCTATTCACTGTCGACAATAATTTGAGTACTTCCAGGGGATACAAAAATTGGAAGCATATAAAAAAAACTTATAAAGGAGTATGAGAACAGCTTACAGCACGGGGAATCTGTGGTGTCGCCCAAGTCCAAAGTGCGCGCCACCTACTTTCGCCGCGCGCCACCTACTTTCGCCGCGCGCCGCCATGCACGCACGGCGCGGCGTTCTTACGACGTCAGCCACGAGCGCCCTCTGCTACAACTCCGCTCGTGGCCACCACTGAACGAGATCGTTCACTTGGGACTGAGATAGGAACCAGTTAGGACCTTCGGAATCAGATAGGCACCAGTGGCTATCGGATAGGCACTAGGCAGGCCTCTAGCTTAACTATGTATCAGCATTCTGCAGTACTGAGCTATGTAAAAGTTAAGTATTGTATAAATTCTATGCAATATATATCCCGTTCTAATTTACTCTTGTGTTTCTAGTTTCTGCTGTCCCACTGGCTGCTCACCTTCGTACCTGCACAAGCGTGCATCCTTTATTCCTGTGTCGGTCTTCCTACTCGGCCACCGACACCTACGACGGGAACGAGACACAAAAGCAGCGACGAGGCTGGGACACAAAAGTATCAATGATGAATCATGTTGCAAGAAGCAAAATTGTTGGACGAGTTGATACTGGATTGCTTTCCCAGTTTAATGCTGAGGTCAACTATTGGCGGAGCATTTTGAAAAGAATTGTTGTAGTTGTGAAATTTTTGGCGTGATGGGGATTAGGATTTCGTAGTGAAAATGATATGTTGGGGTCTGAAAACAATGGAAATTACTTGGGATGCTTAGAATTAATAAGCGAATTTGGTTCTTTTCTTGCTGATCATATACTAAAGTATGGCACTCGTGGCAAAGTAAATACATCGTATTTTTCTGCAAATATTTGCAAGGAATTTATTAATGGAATACAACAATACGTTTTAAAGACGATTGTCAACGAATTAAAAGCAGCCAAGTACTATTTAATAAGCGTGGATACCTCGCCAGATCTCTCCAATGTTGACCAGCTAACTTTCATCGTCGGTATCTAAAATATGGCCAGCCTGTTGAAACATTTTTGCAATTTTTGCCTTGGAGGAGCATAGGATTCAAAGTATACAAGATACCGTTATGAAGTTTTTGGATAGCTTTGACATTTCAAAAAAGGATTGCAGCGGACAGAGCTATGATACTGCAGCAAATGTGGCTGGAAAGTATTCAGGTCTTAAGGGAAGAATAAAAGAAAACGTGAATTTGCTATTTTTGTACCGTGTGCCACACATTCACTAATTTAGTAGGTGTTCAGGCGGCTGCATGTTTCTGAGGCAATAGCATACTTCCAGTTTGTCCACAGCTTGTTCACTTTTTTTTCTGCTACGAACAATATGATGGAAAGTTTTTAAAGAGTGTTTAGGTGCAAATAAAGTTCTGATGTCCCTCTCTGAAACCAGATGGTCTACTCATGCTGACGCTCTTAACGCTTTGCATAATGGCTACAATGATATTTTTGCAGTTTTAAAGTCAATTAGTAGCAACACTGATCAGCCAGTGGAAACAAGAAATAAAGCTCAAAGCCTTTGCAAGAAAATGAAAAAAACTCTAGACTATTCTCGTAACGGATATATGGGATGACCTTTTGAGCACTATCAACAACACAAATGTAACATTACAAAGTAGTACCGTCACAATATACGTTGTAACAAAACTTGTTTCATCTATTTGCGATTTGATCAGTTCTGCGCGCAGTAGATTTGATCAGTATGAATCTTCGACCAAAGAGAAAAATCCAGGCGCTGACTGTAAGGATAATTCCCAAAGGACGAGAATTTGAAGGAAGCACATCGCTTTTTCCGAAGATTTGTCAGAGACTGTCCAGCTGAGTGCCAAATAAAAATTTCGTGTAGCAGTTTTTTCTGTCTATAATCGAAACACTGGATTCTAGTATGATGCGACGTTGAGAAGTTACGAGAAAGTTAGCAAACCTTTTAGTTTCCTTTTCTCAGTTAAAACAAACAATTGACAAACAGGTGCAAAGAATTTGCGGAATTTTATCATACAGACGTTAAAGCTGATGAGCTCATATCAAAATGTTTTCAAAAATGTTAGTATAGTCTATGGGACTTAACTACGGGGTCATCAGTCCCTAAACTTACAAACTAGTTATGAACTACTTACGAACTAGGACGGCACAAATATCCATGCCCGAGGGGGGATTCGAACCCCCGACCGTAGTGGCCGTGCAGACCGTGACTGGAGCGCCTTAGTCCCCTCGGCCACCGCGGCCGGCAAAATTTTTTCATTTAAAACACTACTTGAAAACATTTCAAATAAATCTCCGGAGTTAAGTATATATTCTTACATTCTTTAACAAAAGCAGATAAAATAGAAGGAACCTTTCCAAATGTAGAAGTTGCTATCCGGATATTTCTTTGTCTAATGGTAACCAATTGCAGTAGACAGCGTTCATTTTCCCAGATAAAGAGAATCAAACACGAATTACGAACGACTATGCTACAGTAACGACTTACTAATTTGTCAGTCATGTGCATAGAAAGTGTCGTTCTTCAACAGTTGAACTCTGAAGACATAATAGAAGATTTTGCCTTTCAGAAATCCAGAAATAAACCTTTAACGGCAACGTAACAACACGTAACAGCACGTAACCTGTGTTCCAGCCATCTGCATAGAAAGAGACATACTCCAGAAAAAGTATATTTTCTATTTTGGAAATCTTTATAGAAATCATTAATTTCAATGAAAGACTAATTTGTGGAACTAATCATTAGTATTTGGATTGTAATGTTTTAACCAATTAAATCACTAAATAAATGTACACCATTCTGATGCATTCATTTAGTTTTTTTTAAGGGCCCCAAAACTCTGAGTGCCCAGGACCCCTGCATGGCTTAAGACGGACCTGGCTATGACTCCTCACACATGCACAGTTTATACGTAGATGAAGATGTAGATATGAATCAAATTCATCGCAGACAGTCCATCAAGGTCTGTTCCGACTGGTCAAGAAGAGAACACTGCGGCAGGAAGTGCATGCAGTGAACATTTGGAGGCGTAAAGTTGTGCCACGTAACTACTGGGTAATACGGTGGCCGACTGTTGTAAACTTTCGACAATCACGTGTGTTGTGACGATAGGTTCCTCGTTGTATGTAGAAATGTTATAAATAATTATTTTCAGATTTTTATTCTTGTAAATGTGAAATATATGAACTGATTTATAGCAATTCTTTATTAGAGTCTGCCTTGAGCAAAGCACTGGTTTATTTTTTTATTTTTTTTTTATTTCAGACATTTTGAGAAGTTTACACTTGCGAGACGCAGTAACTTTCAGGTTTATTTCATTTTCTTTTCTTTTCAAACACTGCTTTTTCCTACGTACACCTAGTGAACAGACCAAGAATGCTAATATTAGAGGGATTTCACTCCCGTTGAGATTTACCTTCAATCGCTCTTACTTTCGTTAGAAGAACAGGAAAGGAAAGAAAAGAAAACTCAGGGGTACTCAAAACAACCTCTCCCAGACGCCAGTTGTTAAATAGTTAGTAGTGTAGTGTCATCCATTTATAACTTATGTTTAATGCTTCAGGTTTATAGGAAGTGTGAAAGACGAAGTACTGTTTGCCATACAGAAGGCAAGGCAGAAAATTACTAATGCACCGTCACCCAGTTCTGAGCCATGCTGATTTTTTCAAGTCTTCAGCTCGTCGGAGAGTTAGTTTAAAATCAATCACAATATTTGTCCCGAACACAGAGACAGATACGAAAACGAAGTACCCTACGCCATACAGGAGACAAAAAACGAATTCTTGCATTAATGCGATTTTGTCAGAATAGAGTCATGGTTAGAGACCGAATCTATTACTTAAAATAATTTGTTCGTGATTAATATTAACCAGTCGTACATTAATTTTGTGTTATTTTTTTTGAAAATACCGTTATGATTCTGCAATTTATATAATTCATCGCCCGAAGACTTCATTTCTTAAGTGACAGCACGTTGAATTGATTCACTGTTAGGTTGCGTTAGGATAAACAGTAGTATACTGTTATAAGGACGATGGCGCTACAGGCTTATGTTATGAAGTATCTTGCTTTAAATGTTTGACTGTAACGCTCTTCTCATTGTTCCCAACTGCAAGGACTGCTGCAGAACGTCCCCCGTCAGAGACAAGGTCTCAACGTTTCCCTGCCCGCTATTACTCAAACTCGTGGTATCTGTAACTCCTACAACAGGATCACATTAAGTTTGCATCCCCTCACCGGGACCTACTGTGATGTCGTGTGGCGCTAAGATACTAAATTATTACACACAGAAACGTAAAAAAAAAAAAAAAAAAAAAAAAAAAAAAAAAAAAAAAAAAAAAAAAAAAAACAACCTAGAGTAAATTAGAACGAGATATATATTGCACAGAATTTATACAATACTTAACTTTTACATTGCTCAGTACTGCAGATACATAGTTGAGTTAGAGGCCTGCTTAGTACTGCTTCCTAGTGCCTATACGGTAGCCAAGTCTTCACTGGTGCCTATCTGATTACGAAGGTCCTAACTGGTTGCTGTCTCAGTCCCAAGTGGACGATGTCGTTCAGTGGTGGCCACGAGCGGAGTTGTCGCAGAGGGCGCTCGTGGCTGACGTCGTAAGAACGCCGCGCCGTGCGTGCATGGCGGCGCGCGGCGAAAGTAGGTGGCGCGCACTTTGGACTTGTGCGACACCACAATGGCCATGGAAGAAAAACGTAACATTTATAAAGCTATCTTTTAGCACATGGATGCCTTCGAGAGAGACTTTATAACACTGTTAACGTACTGTTGAAATAAGTCGAAAGAAAATCGAGCTACAACCATCAGCAGTAGTTGTGAGCGTCTCAAGCACGTTCCAGTTTATTTTCGTAGAATTTTCTGCTTGGAACGCAAAGAACCGCTGCCTAAGGGTTGTGACCATCTGTAGCCATCGACAAGGCAAGCATCCCAGTGTTTGTATACAGTGTTAGCGGCGCTCTTAGGCGTGAACTGTGCGTGCGTTCCGCGGAAGGCCGCGTGCTTCCCAGAAGCCTGCCTTTGTTTGTTTGACGTCATATACGGCGACAGCCGGCCCAGCGACCTCTAAGCCTCTTGTCGCGAGTAGCCACGTCCGCAAACAAACACCGCACTTCGGGGGGCGCCGCGGTCACGCCGGGACAAACAACCCTGGCAGCGCTGCTGTTGTTCCGGGCACCGACAACAAGTTCAGTGACCGAGGGACAGGAGTGGCACCGCTGTTATCAGCTCTCTCCACCGCGAACTTACTACTGCGAAACTGTGCTCACATCCTCTGTTAAAACATTGAAGTGAATAGCAATGCCATCGTAGCAGAGGAATCTTTATTAATTTCCGTGAGGGAACAAACTTTTTACTTCATCGGTTCCAGAGACATGTCGAATCTTCAAATAAATTTCCTTTATTTTCATTGTTAATTATCACATTTGTTTGAACACAACTCTATTGGCCGGTTTCCGAAACAGTAGTTACCTGTCCCGTTATAGTTATCTGTGGGTTACCTGAACGTTAAGTACAAAATGGGTTTCCGAAACAACAGTTACCGTCACAGCCGTAGTTACCGGTCCGTTAAAGATAAATGCGCCTTCCCCTTGGGTTACCTACACCACAGAATAAGGATTATACAGAAAGGAAACTCCCGCTGCAGTCTGTCGTCCAAAATTTAGTGCGCATGCGCGGAATCGGCCATCTTGAAAAGCAGTAAACGCGTGGTCACTCCCTACTCTGTCGCGTGGTAATGTGCCGTCTTTGTTTGTTAATTGTGTATTTTAGCTGCCTGAATCGCATAAAAGTAAACTAGTATTTGGTGCAATGAAAAGAAAGAACTGTGCGTCAGTAGGTATACCTGTTCCGTTTTTATTACGAGCAGCAATAAAAGTAAAGTCGGCCGATGGTGTTCAGCACCTAATCGCCGCAATAATTCTCATACAAATAAGGATATAAGCTTCTTCACCATCCCAAAAGATGTTGAACGGTTAGTGAACGTCGCTATATGTGTGGTAAAAGTTAAATGTTATCAGTTTCGAATGAGAGCAATGTGTGCATAATTTTTAAAAGTGCGTGTGTAGAAGGAGATTGGTCTCCCTATAATGTGTCTGAAATATTTCGCCTGAGTGGGCCTTAGGAAAGGAGAAAATGCTCTCGAAAGTTTTTCCAATAGTACCGTACATCTTATTTAGCTATCTGTTAGTGACTAACGGCGCAGCAGGCGCCCTGAGATCAATCGCAGGAGCTTCCTAGGGTTTTTTTTTTCTTTTTTTTTTTTTTTCCCCTTCTTCATTACGCTACACCGTTTATTCACGAACAGAGCGCTGAATAACATGTACCGTGCTATTGGAAAAAACTTTCGAGAGCATTTCCTCCTTTCCTAAGGCCCACTCAGGCGAAATATGTCAGGCACGTTATGTGGAGACCCACCTCCAACACAAGTAACTTGGGCGAAATCGGCGGGTCCCGATTGCCGACCTCCCCTTGTTAATATATTCAAACAAATGGAATAAGGGGAATAATCTTGCTGTTCTTGCTCTATGGTTGGCAGTTTCTTGTATCTACCTTTCTCTGGCCGGTAAAGTAATTGTCCTCGTAAAAAGAACATTATGTTGCCAACATTGAAACATTACTCCTCTACTGCCGTAAGTAAAACTGAACCAGTCAAATCGATGACACTCATCCTGCCTCCTCCCCTTGTTCTACGCTGCTTAGTCAGGTAAAATTTTACTAACGGCAATGGAGGCGTAGTGTGCTAATGTTGGCAACGAATGCTCTTCGGATACTGGAACAAATAGATTAAGGGTAATAATTATTTTATGCTGTTCCTGCTCTATGGTTGACAGATTTTTCTATATTCCATTCTCCGATCAGTAAATTAATTATCCTCTTAAAGCAAATACAACTTTTGCAACATTGAGACACAACCACATCACTGCTGTAAGTAAAAGATTACATATAGGTATGTTTTAAAGGCAATATTTATTTCCAGTGCTAAGAAACGGACTGTGAATTCAAGGAGAGCTGATTTACTTAAAAATATATTATCCAATATTAAGTAAAATTTTTTCTCAGAGTTAGAATTTTCTATTTGAGGTTCTATTTGAGGTTCACAAACAGAGACTTGAAATATAAAACCAAAATTGAAAAAAATTTCAAAGTGATAAAAGTGACCCATCGGTGAGGTACAAATGGTGTGTAATGTTCTAGTGAATGCATATTGACAAGAAAGACTAAGAGGAAAATGATGAACACTTTTTCCTTTGATATAACTGAAACAATGTGTGCCACAATACGACAAATACAGATTAAGTTTGTTATGTACTTTTATGTTTCGGCTACCTGTCCTTCATTTGTGTGTAATTTAACAGTTTTATATATGCCCAGACATCATTACTTCTGTGTAATCGCGCTGTACCGCTAAGTCTTACTTGTGCAAATTTATTCGTGTCAAATAAAACCTGGCAGTTGTAAAGTCACTTTCTTGTTTATAACTAATTTCCCAAACGTAACTTCGCGTTACTCGGGATTTTTCTGGAAATAAGCACCAAATAAAACGACCATTGATTCCATCGTACATTTTCGCAGTTATATTAAAATTTAGGCCTACTTTTTTTTCGTTGGGTTACAATTAGGTGCAAGAACAGGGCGCAAAATAGAGGAGAGCATAATGAAAAGCCGTTTCCTTTCGTAAAAGTCGGTGAGTTAGCTGCAGTTCGGAAAAAGTCCATTTCCAGCCAAAGTACTAAGTGGCTACAGTTCCGCGTTTACTGCTTTTCAATATGGCGTCGAGCGCAACGCTTGGTAACATACAGATCAAAGGCGCCGCCTCCAGCTTTCCCTTCTGTATACTCCCTATTCTGTGCCTACACGTTAACTTTAGTTTTAACTATATCCGCTATGTAGCGCTAGTGGGCTTCCAAACGCAAGTCCAGAAGTTATTTAACAGAGGTAATTTGTTTTTGTTTTTATGATTCGGTTCCGTAAATTTCATACAATTTAAAAAATTTTGAAACTGAAGAATGGAAATTGTTTCATCGTCGTCGTCACCGCCATCTTTTTCTTCTGATGCTTCGGACAGTTGTTCAGAAGAAGAAAACTTAGCTACACTCGGCACTGGTGAAACACCACGACCCGTTTTTCGTGTTAGATGACAACCATTTTTTGATCTGTGTAATGAGAGCGAATTTCATATGCGTTTCAGAATTAAAAAACGCGGAAAACAACATTCCGGTTAAATTTTACATCGCGCTCGGCGGTCGCGAGAGATAATGTTGACAACAGGTGACGTTTGCATTAGCTGCATCTCCATCGCGATTGGTCAAGCAACATCTCTAGTGGCCAACGTCGTCTCTCGCGATCGCCGATCTGGATGTAAAATTTTACCACATCCAAATCACAAAGCCATACTTTCATAATAAAACTTTCAGTTAAGCATAGAGATACTTCCCTTTGCAATAGTGTTCTGCCATGCAATTGCCATTACGATCTGTCAATGTTTCAAGTGATTAGTGTTTTTTTAAATTATTATTACAACGTGGGGCTCGGGTAGGTGGATGTGTCGACGTAAATTGACCAGTCTGTGTTGTGAAAAGTAATGTCACATTCACAGAACAGTGAGAAGAAGAAAACTTAAATTCATAAAAATATATGTTGACAACAGAAATAACACGTACGATTTTATTGTTAACCCTGTCTTCGTTGTTTGTCCTGTTTTTCTTTTAAAAAAGAATACAGCTCTCTGAGTTGCCTTACCGTTTTCTCTCCTGTCTAACGAATTGTACAGTTCTGTGACAACTTCCAAGGCGTGTTACAAAATAGTCAAACCATCTGCCTTTTCATTTACTATAACTACTTTCCTTTCTAAAATCAAGACGGTCGTGGATTTTTTTCAAATAGTCAAATTTTTTCCTCGGTTTTCGCCCATTGCCTTTGAAAACAGAAAGAAGAAAACTCGTAACAGCTATACAAAATAAGACGCGTCTTCGATTTCACTTAATAATCGATAAAATTCGAGTAATTGCGATTTTAGTTAGTAGTGCCATCTGTTATCTGTTGAGACGTACTATTTGCTTCGAAGGAAGGCGTAGTTACCTCATAGTTAACTAACGGTCGTTGAAATCAGCTACGGGAAACCCAAGGAAGTTATCTGGCATGTTAAATTATAACGTGACGGTAGCTAACGGCACGGTAACTATAGTTTTCCAGAAACCGGGCATATGTCTTCTAAGACCCTGTTAAATTGTACAATGGGGAGAAAATGATTACCCGGCCAGAATAAGTTGAGGTCCAAGAACGAAGTGCGAGTGTTTCTAACTCTAGTGGTCTTCGGAGCTTCGGCTTGATGTTTACGTCATCAAATTTATATCTATAAATGTGAATGTCTGTTCGGTGTACGTTTATCACGTCTGAACCAAAAGACATAGAGAGCTAAAAATTTGTACAGTTACTAATGTCTATTCGGGGAAGGCTTTAGACACGGTTTTATGTCGATCGGATAGCTATTTATCTCTATATATTAATGTGAATGTCTGTTCGGTGTATACTTATCACGTCCGAATGACGAGACGCAGATACTTAAATATTTGTACAGTTGCTAATTTACACCTGTGAAAGATTTTAGCACGGTTTTATAGCGATCTGATAGATATTTAGTGATTTGAAGAATATAACGCGAAATGCGGAACAATAATTACTCTTTGAAAATGGTTTTATTGGTTGCATTGTTGCTTGAGGGTTGATAATGATAAAAGGGTGGAGTATATTGGGATGGAAAGTTAGCAGTGTATATAAAATTATACGTGTGTGTGTGTGTGTTAATATTTCGCTCTGCAGCGAAAACTACAGAACGCAAACGAATGGTCTGTGTGTAATTGTTGTTCGAAGTCTCCCGTTGTACACCATAGCAGTTCCATGCCGATTGCTATATGGAGGTTCAAGATATGGTGGTTGAAAGTCGTTAAATTATATAAAAAAATCGGACTGAAGGCCAGGGATGACATTTGCGACTCAATAGCAAGGAGGTTACATACAGCGAAACGTGATGCCGCAGACCATATCTTTGGTCTATGTGTGCTACAATGTCTTCAGCTCTTTCTCTGTAAGGATAAGCATACGAATAAATAAATAAATAAAGCAGTAAAAAATAAATTTCTTTTAATACATCTCTTTAAAAAAATCGATTTGACGTTTCGCGCATTGTCTAGCATAATCAACCAACACGCGAGCGGAGCCGCGAGTTTAAGCTAGTAGAAGCAATATAACAGGATACAGTATATGTAGAGATTCACGTAACATTTATATTGAAAAGCGTAGTCCAGCACGTAAAAGCGGTTGAGGTATAACAACTCCACATGGATAGATCTTTATATATAAAGCAGAGCGTCCGTATGTTTGTGTGTTTGTTTGTGTACGTATTGCATGTAAGTCTACAATTCTGTTCCAATCTGTATGAAATTTTGTACACGTAGGCTTCAATCCATGAGGACGGTCGCCGTAGGTGTAAGGATCACGTACAACACAAAGTTCACGAGATATGGCGTTATAAACAATGAGATGAGAGAAAAACTGCTGCCTTACATCACAATGTGGCAAACTTTCTCCTAAACCACTGGAACGATTTCAACCAAATTTGGTACACATAATCCTCACCGTGAGGTACCGATTGCTGTAATGGTAAGAACCACATACGACACACGGATTTAGGAGATATAACGCCATAAACAATAGGAGTTGCAAGAAACTGCCACATAATGCGACAAGACTTTAAGAACACAGTATATGAGAACGAGATTACTTAGCGACTTCCAACAAACTTTAAACATAACTTCAAACCTTTATTAAACTACTTCTCGCTGACGACCATAGCAAAATTATGGAAGAAAAAAAGTTTCTTGCTTACTAGTTTTCCGCTGTTCGTGGACTAAAACTACGGCATTCGGTATGAAGTTACAATTTATAATTTCTACACTACAAACTGTTGACGCAGGAAGTGTTACAGACAGTATACACACATATAGTTGAATGTAACTTCTAAATTGTATCACAGTATGACACGTAGTTCATGAGATATGAGCACATAGACAGTAACGTTCATGGCAAACTGCCCCATCACGCACCAAGTTTTAATCTATTACTTCTTTACTAGTAATTATACTCCCAAGAAGTTTTACAGACATACTGCACTTAAACGGATGAATATATACCCGAAAATTATACAGTTGTGCAACATACAATTCAATAAATATGAGACCATACGAATTTACGTCATTTCTATTTTGACTACTATCTTTGTTTGGTAATTTGGTAGAACCAATGATCTCTATACAAACTGGATGTATAACTCTGGTGTTTGAACATAGAATTGCAGCGTGCCTGCACATTCATATGTTTTGCACACGATTTTGCGTTGTCCGCCATGTTTAAATTTGGCAAACGAGTTTCCATTAGTTATTACGTGACAAAGAATTGCTTGCTTACCTCTTGATTTGGAATTTAATTAATTATTCGATGTTGTAGCTTGATATGCGAACGAAATCGAAACATATTATCTTTTCTTTTTCTTGAAGTGCTGCTTAGCAGCCATGTTTGAATTTGGCAAGAAACTAAATATGAATATCTTTGCCTGGCACGCTAAGACAGCTTAACTCAGTGATCTCTGTACTAACTGGATGTCGAACTACTGAGGTTTGAGCGTGCCGGCCAGAGATTGCGTTGTTGCGAGGACGCCATGTTTAAATTTGGCAAGAAACTACATGTCGTAATACAGAAGAAAGTTATTTTCCGGTCTTGCACCTTCATGAGATAATGTAATTTAATGTTACTGGTACATGTAAAACGCCACTATAGCCTACTTCACATCTAGCGCAAATATGAAGTGTTTCTGCTGTGTAATTTCTGTTTTCAAGTGTGATATAGGCATGTTTGATAAGCTAACCATAACATTGTTTCCGAAGTGTTTTCTCATCGATTTAAGTATTCATTCAAAATGACGATCAAAACAACTGCTTGAAATAATGCAGAAGTCGACAAACTACCCTATAAGTTAACCTCTAAATTAGATCGTCTTCCAATCAAAGCAGATGACAGTTGCTTACAGGCGAAATAAATTGCAAGCAATTATTTAAGTAGTGATGACATCTAAGTAGAAACGATGATTTCTCGAGTAAAACATGTGCAGACTGAAAATAGCAATACATCGCTTACCAGTATACATATACAGTTAGAATGTGACAACATATATGCTTACTCCAGTTTGACAGCATACCTTACAGAACATGAACTACGTAATTTTCAGAAACCTTTCCAGTTCTGATCATATTTTGATGGTGTAGAAAGTCATTTTATCACTACTGGGAACATGAAATGTCCTCGAGTTCCTGTAGTATATATAGGCAAAAAATTCACGTAATATTTCTGTCTTTCCATGAACAGAAAATTATAGGGAGGGCAGAATTATTCTGAATTTGTGGAAGTCAGTCAGAAAAGTATTGCTCTCTTGTGCTAGTTTGATAATTCTCTGCTGTACAACCTTATTGGTTGACAGATTTATACGCAGAAATAATTATTCCCACAAATATTACACTTGTTCTCCTGCTTTGGAGACAGGTCTGCAACTTCGTATCTGTCACATCAGTTGACACTATCCTAGCAATTCTGCAGAATTTCAATAAGAGAAGAGTGCCATTAATACGACAGCCAGAAAATATTCCTTTCAGGGCTTTGGGTGTTTCCCCAGTTTTTAAATCCACAGTTCCAATAATATATAAAGTTGTGGTAGGCCTAACATATGAAGTGAATCATATATTACCCCAAGACAGCAACCATTAAGTTTTCCAGTGCAGATACTTCATACACAAAATTAACAGCTACTAAAATTAATGTTAATTCAACAATTTATAGGCCTACCAGTATTTCTAAATTTTCTATTCAGATAAGGCAAATGTAATTCAGGTAGGTTATTGAATTATGTGGAGGTTGGCATGACAGATTCTTAATGGAATTGAACATCATAAAATAGGTTTTGATAATTTAGATGGAATGTTTTAATCTGGGCAAGACCAGCAAAACATTTATTATTGCAGTACAACTGAGTACAACTGGCTGAAGAATGCATCTGTACATTTGAAAGGGGTTTACATTCTTTTTCATACTGCTATTCATTTTGTAATGATAGAGAGTTGGGTTACAATGTAATTGTGGCAGCAGCAGTGAAGTGTCCTAATTTTGCAATGTTGCATGGAAGAATCTGGAATATGTTAGCCCTCCTGGTGGAACAGCATTAATTATTTCATGGTGAACACACAGAATTATTCCCCTCATTCTACATGATTGAGTTTTCAAAGAGTATTAAATGGTCATTGCCAACATCATCACACTACACTGCCGTAAGTAAAATTTCATCAACAGTGGAACACGAGGTTTATTCTAGAAAATAGAACAGTTAACAAATTATATTTATTCTTTTTATAATCTCAATCACAAACACTGCCGTGATGATGTGGTGTTCAGTCCGCAGACTGGTTTGTTGCAGCTCTCCATGCTATGCTGTCCTGCACAAGCCTCTTCATCTACGAACATGTATGGCAACCTACATCCTTATCCTTTTGAATCTGCTTACTGTATTCGTTGCTCGGTCTCTCTACGATTTTTACCCCACACACTTCCTTCTAATGCTAATTTGACAATACCTTAATTTCTCAGAATGTGTCCCACTCTTCTCTTAGTCAGCATATGCCACAAACTCCTTTTCTCCCCAATTCTGTTGAGCACCTCATTAGTTACATGATCTACCCATCTAATCATCATTCATCAATAGCTCCATATTTCTAAAGCTTGTATCATCTTTTTGTCTGAACTCCAAATCATACACACCTCACTCCCATACAATGCTACACTCCAGACAAATGCATTCAGAAAGGACTTCCTAACATTTAAACTAATATTGGATGACAAATTTTGCTTCTTCAGAAACACTTTTCTTCCCTTAGCCAGTACTGCATTTTGTTTTACTTCAGCCATCAGAAGTTATCTTGCTACCTAAATAACAACACTCTACTACATTTATTGTCTCATTACCTAATCTAATTCTTTCAGCATCACCTGCTTTTCTAACACTACCTTTCATTACCTTTGTTTTAGTCTTGTTAATATTCATATTATACCTTCCTTTCAAAACACTGTCCATTCCGTTTAATTGCTCTTCCAGGAATAAACATACTACTTTGGTCGGTGTTGGGTATGGGTCTATCTTTGCTACCATAATGCATTAACTATGCTGTTCATAGTAACTTACCTGCATTCCTATTTTCTCGTTCATTATCAGACCTAGTCCTGTGTTACTGCCAACTGATTTTGTATTTATAACCCTGTACTCACCTGGCCAAAAATCCTGTTCATCTGTTAAATTTTGCTGATAGCAGTGGCAGTACAATTTGCTAATGAAATGAAGGCACCTCTGAGGACAACTTACTGACCAGATGTACATGTACAAAAGCCTGTCAACCATAGAGCAGCAAGAACATCAGTTATTTACTTCATGGTCAACACAAAAGATTATTCCCGTCATTCAATACGATTGGGCGTTCAAAGATCATTCATGGTTACTGCCAACACTAACACATGCTTTGCAATAAGGAAATTTTACATCACTTTTTGCCTTTACCTCTACATTCATTTGTAACTTTAACTGAAAGATAAATTACAGGTATAGGTAACCCACAGTAGCTCTCTTAGTAAGAAGAAAAAATGGAAGAGTAGTTAACAAGCTGGATTTATCATTCCAGATCAGAGATAAGGTGAGACTACAGATCAATGCCTAAAACCAAGTTTCAAGTAACAAAACACTGTGTTGATGGTAATGGCTGGGTTTCAAAGGAAACACACAGTCACAGAATGTAAAAAGACAACATTTATTATTGCACCATTTTGTGATGTATCTGAATAGTACTGGCTCAAGGATTTACCTGTACATTTGAAAAAGCTTCATTTCTTTTACATACTGCTATTCATGATGCAATGTAAATTTATGTTAAGATGAGTTTTGGGTTACATTTTCCCTATGGCAGCAACAGCAGTATAGTGTGCTAATATTAGCAATAAAATGTTTACAAGGAGAATTTGCTGAGCTGACAGGGTTGCATAGAAGCAGCTTAACCTTCAAGGTGAAACAATTATTTCACAGTCAATGCACAGGACTGTGCCTCTCATTCTATGTGATTAAGTATTCACAGAGCCTTAAATTGTCACTACCAACATCAGTATACTACACTGTCACTGCCAAACAAGGTTTATTCAAGAAAATACAACCAGTTAACAAAAATTATATTTATTGTTTTTATATCTTTAATTACAATCAATATTCATCACCACTGAACAGTACATCAGTATACAGTCACCAAAAATTCAACATTACACACTGATTCATAATTTTTCATTAGACATGATTAAATAGTATAAGTTTGTGCAACTTCTGTCTTATACTAGACTTATTCTTTGCAATTTTCTCAGCCGAAAATCTTTTACCATATGTTTTTAGACGTATGGTAGTGTAGAGTGATGCAATCTTGCAAACAAGTTGAGTCTGGTGTAGATCGTCTATTCCAAATTCATTGTCATAATCATGACTGAGGGCAGGAAAGGGGTAGTCTACAAATTTCTTTTTGATACAATGCAAAATTTTAGCCAGTAAATTTTTCTGCCTCATATCCCCATCAATTATATTTATTTGGAAGAGCTTCTCTGCATATTCTACAATGGAGTACACAGTGTCACTTGTTTCCACAAGCTTTCCCCTGCTAACAAATCTTACAAATGCATTCTTCTTTGCTGTATTGGCAAACGCATAGGGATTATCATATTCTGATAGTTTCAACTACTGGTGGCTTCAGTATGTGAAGACAGTCATGGCAAGTGATTTGTTTTGAAAGCCTCATGGATACATACCCAGCAATATAGAACAGTATGTTCTGCTTATAAAAAGAAAATTTAATTTTCTCATCTAGAAGTGAGCACCATATTCCTACTTCATTTTCTATATCTGCTCCATCATTTTCAGGTATATCTCGTTTTGTGTTAAAATTGTAAATTGGTGGAAGGTAAGAAACATTAAAATTAAAGCAGTTCCCATTCACTGGACTGACACAGTTACCCAAAAGCAATTTTCTCATGGCACATTTGAACTGGTATGCATTGGGGTTATTATTCCAACCACCTCTAGACCGAATGCAAGAAAAAAACAGCTCCAAGTGGTCATGTGACAATTTATAAGTCAGCAAATATTTCAAAGGAGATTGAATACGAAGCATACTTGCTAAAGCTACATGCCTTACTGACTGCATATTAAAAATTATGCCAAAAGCAAATGTATTCCTTCCATGCATCAGTAAAGGAACACCATTTACTTTCAAGCTTCGAATATAATTTTCAGTATCTCTGAAAATACCCAACCAGTACACTTGATTGGTAAGTCTGAGGGGGCTCTTATACCCTTTAGCTAAAGGATTTCTTGAATTGAGTGTGTCAAATATTCTATCAATATAATGGAGGAACTCAACAGTTGCTTCACTCCCTATAAAATTTGCGTTACCCACTCTCCTAAAAAAATCTATGCTGTCTGCCACACTAGAGCTGAGTGTTTGTGCTGCCAGTCCCACATTCATTTTCTTATTTAAATAATTAATATGCTGCCCAGACAATTTGTTAGCAAATGTCATGCCTTCTTCAGTTTGCAGCTTATTCAATTCCTCAATGAAATGCCACCTAATAATACCAGTTGGAGACTCAATAACCGAAACTTCTGCCAAAGTGTTACGAGCCAACTTTACCATATGACACATGTCCAACATACAATAAACATTATATTTTTCCACAGGGTGAGGAAAATGACTTTTAAAGGCACCTTTAGGAATGTTCAGTATACAACCCAGTGAACGTAAAGTGCTTATATTTACTTTGCAGGTAACACACCTAATTTTAATACCACAATGGTGAAGCCTCTCTAGAGCAGACTTTATTAGCATTGCCTGGTTATCTGCATCAATGCTACTGATAAAAAAGTATGCAATAGGACATTTAAATTTGCCTTTAATGGATACGAGCATAAAAACCAATGCCTCAGATGCTTCCACTACTTCTCCTGCTCGAGGTACTTCCCCACCAAAATCTACAAAACCTGTATATTGCTTGGTTCCTTGGTCCCAAACAACCTGCTTTCTAATTGCCATGCTGTCTACAACCAAACAAGAATCACTGAACTCATCTCTATCAACAGGGTTCAAATCTATATATTTAAAAACATCACTTAAGAAGCCAGGCTCACAGTTTACACTAGCCACCCATTTTGAAATCAATGACTTATGGGGAAGAGGCATTATTTTTTGTAAATACTGGTATGCTTTTGGTGAATAGAAATATACAGTCATTGCAAACATTTTCATACTAGTTGTCTACCTGTTTCCCTTGGCCGAAATGCAGTTGTTTACAAGATTGCACACCAGTTCTACTTGTGTTCCTTTTTGCTGACTGAGAAACTCGTGTAGTTTCTCAGTAAGATGACCTTTTTCCTTTAGTGTATTTATAATATCTTCCATTGAAAACACTTTTTTATCTCTTCTTCTGAGTTTTTCTCGAAGACACTTCAATTTACGTTTCAATTCGTGTACTTCATCTGGCAAAAAATTACAAGTTTCAGTAGCCTTGTCTATCATTGCAACCGCTGACTGAATTCCACAATCGCTACTTGTGGGAAAAACGACTGCAGCCTGAAACAAAGAATGATAGATATAAACCCAAAGCAATTGCCTCATGCACCGAAATATTAAAATAAAACACATGGAAACTGTAATACTAACATTACTTTCACTGTGATGAGGCTTTTCATTGTCCACACAATTATCACCTTCACTTTCCACAGAATCAGCATCCACGTTTTCTACACAGTCATCAGTTCCTTTATTTCCTACACAATTATCAGCTTCTACAGAGTGCAACTGGGACATGGATTCCATGGTTGAACTCTGAAAACAAACGTATGGGTTATATATTAAAATACTGTCATATTTACATACCATTATTTTCAAACACGTTCACAGCAAAAAAGTAAACACAGTTTGTACGCAAAAAAAATTACCTGCAAGGCAACAGCATTACTTTGATTTAAAATTCGAATTACATGTCGCCTTGGCTGCTTATTTGGTGGCATCAAATGTGTTGGAAAGTTAAAAACCGATGGAACAGCCTCTGGCTTGAGGCGTTTCCTCGAACTTCCAGGACTAAAAACATAATCTTCTGCTTTGAAATGATTGCCACAAAGGAAACTACACGATGTAGCTTTAAAACCTTTACGTTTCACAGCAACAATCCACTTTTTGAGAAGTTCTGGGTTCTTTAAAGGAAACCTGTAAGAACAAAACAGTGGATTGAAACATTAAAAAGTTACTTATATAAGAGCATTTGCATGATATTCTTTGTCGTACGTAGTATTATTACCTGTGAAATGTTAAATCATTCTCCTTATTCCACCTATTCGTGCAGTTAAAAGCAGAACTAGATATCACCATTTCGAAAATACTCTTAATACGCACACACCGATAGATACTTCTTGCCAAACTTAAGTATGGCGGACAAGGCAGACGACAGAGATATCAGAGATATGCTGGCACGCGGAAACTCTATGTTTTGAGACCAGAGTTCTACATCCAGTTAGTATAGAGATCACTGGCTTAACTTCAACATCCAGAGTGTATAGAGATCAATGGGTAGAACCCGTGTACATCGAAGGAAACTGCATTGCGATCGATATATATATCGAACGTTCGACTCTCGCTTTGCATACCAATGACGGAAAACTGACATGGCGGAACAGCTGATTTATATAGCTAATTACGATGTTGTTATTTGGCGTGATGATTTTATGAAATTTTGGCTTATCTGAAGACTTGGATGTCACCCGTTATATGTGTCTTGTGGCATTGGCATGTTGTCGTGTACGTTCGTATTTGTTGGTGGCGTGAGTAGTTATGTTGTGGCTGAGTTGTAGACGATGGTATGTTATGTATGGTGCATTCTGTTCTAATATGTAATTTACGAGGATAACCACAGATTATTTATTATCTACAATACGTAAGTATTAAGATATTATCTCGTATAAGTGTTTTTAGATTTTGTGATTACATCATGGGTTAAAGCTGACGGATGCTATCCCTGTCTTCAGTTATGCCGATATTTCGGAAACTTCCAAGAATGCTTGGAATCGACAAACCTCGGCCTGAAATAATATATATCTAATGTACAACTGTAAATCGACTGAGTGTTTCTTAACCGCGCCCTCCCGTACTAAGAAAAAAATTCTTGTTTAACCTATACCTAACCTACCTTTCACTTTAAAAAATGTGATATGTAGCGTAGAAGGTTAGGTATAAGTATGTGAGGGCGCGTAGCGCCCGAATCTCTGGTTCAGATACACTATCGTTTACAGTTGCACGTTCGATAAATACCAATCTTGAAAATTACTGTCACTTCTTTCGGTATTTCAAATGGCAGCCACATATTGAGTCGAAAAAAAAAGTCACAGATTCAACGCAATCAAAAATAGAATTTAAATCAACCGCTTCGCGTTTGTCACATCGAATTTGGAGCAAGAATCGAACGTTGAATATATATCGATCGCAATGTCTTTTCCTTCGATGTGCACGGATTCTACCAAATTACCCTTTATTTGTTTGGATACTGCACTTATAATTTTGTACATTACGCAAGACAGCGTTATCTTTCATATATTCTCCAGTAAACATAACTTTAAATAAAAAAAAAAAAAAAAAAAAAAAAAAAAAAGTAGATGGACAGAGAGAAGGGACAGAAGAAGTACCAACTCAAGGCGCAGGAATAAATAAATAGATACCCGGGCATCGTCGGATTTTCAGCTTGTTTACTACAACGAACAGCTTCTAAGGCGCCTCCTCACTGCTGAGAAGCATATCCTCTCCGTCGGAGGTTCAAGTCCTACCTCGGATGTGTGTGTGTGTGTGTGTGTGTGTGTGTGCGCGCGCATGCGTTTGTGTGTGTGTGCGCGCGCGCTCGCGCGTATGTGTATGTGCGCGCGCGCGCGCGCGTGTGTGTGCGCGCGCGTGTTGTCCTAACATAAGTTAGTGTAAGTAATTTGATACGTCTAGGGACTGATGACCACCGTATTTTGGTACCAAATTTTAACAAACATTTTGTTTTTGTGTGTTTTGTATTTTAGTGCAAATATTCGGAGTAATCAGTCACAACCTTTAAGTAATTTTTGGCAACATCAAGAAACCACCACTTCCCTTTGCATAGTAGTATAGGTAACAATTACGAAATCTTGTAAACTTCCAACGGAATCCTGCAGATGAAGTGACTCTTAGAATCGTCATGGGAAGGAGCTGTCGAGAGAGTGAATGGTTTTCAAACAGCCGGAAGAATCCTTATTAAAGTTATGAAGAGGTTCTCCACTTTTTTGTGAAGTGCGGTGTCTTATGGTTCTGAAACGTGCATATTGTAATATTACAAGTCACACAACTCGGTTTAAATGGTATTAAATTTAGTTGCTCTTTTCGTAATTACTCATGAAGATGGCACGGTACAAACAGTCGTACTTCGCTTGTAAGTTAAGTTCGATGTTCTCCAGCTCGAATTTGCAATGAAAGTCACGTTATCAAAGGAACAGATTCTCACTTTAGAGGCCTGGGTTTTCAAATAAACTAGTTATCAGTTACCCTAACCAGGTGTAAATGCTAACATCAATATTTAATTAATGAAACTATGACAATTGATTTCTATGGCGGACATCAGGCAAAAGTTCTTAAAACAAGTAACACAGTTTCAAAAATTCAAGTTCTTTGTACTACATGTAGCTTGTACACAAATACACCTCTTCTTCACCCAAGCATCACAAAACCCCAGCTGCCATTCTTGAGCTTTGCTCCTTTCCTTTTGTGATTGTCAGTTTATAATCTGGTATCGATTACCACAGATGATGATTGAGGTCAAATGTGTTGTTATAACAGTCAAAGAAAGAACAAATATTTAGAATTTTTTGGAGTATAGCTGTAGACCAGATTCAAGAATGTGAAATGCTTCGACTGAATACGAAGTCATGAGATCCTGAGCAGGGTAAGAAAAGGAGAGGAACTTCACGAGTACAGTACAGAAGAGGAAAACATTTCGGATGTTACGTAGCAAAATCATGGAGAAAAGAATAGAAAGAAAATGAAGATGGATGTTTGGAATGCTAAGAGAAAGAAGCTACATGCATATGAATGAGAAAGCCCGTGACAGAAAGACGTAGAGAAAGTCCTCTCGGTACCCGTCTGAGGACAGATTTTCTGAAAGAGAATAGATATTTACTTAACTATTAGTGCTGTTAATTTGATACTACTTCATCAACAACGTTACTTTTATTGGATTTTATTTAATTAAAAGTATAATTTTAAATTACAAAAGAGTTTCAGCATCATCTTCTGATATGTGTTCCGTTTCGTTTATTGCTTTATTAAATAAAAAAAAAAAAAAAATATCATAATGAACTGATTCTGACTACACCAAGAAACATTGCCAACCGATAGTTCACTTACCTATTTCTCATGGTTAATATTCTGTGTTTGCAGTTAATGTAATTTCATTTAGTATTCAGTTGCTTGTTTACTCTCGTGTCTTTACTGAATGAACAACGCAAACGTAGTCAGTGGTAATTTTCTTTTGTCATTTTGTCGGGGTCGTCAGCGATAAAACTGTCTTAAAGGTTTGAAAAAATGTGTAAAGCATTTTGCAAGTCGCTAAACGTTCTCATGGATGAAGTCTGGTTACTCCCGCATTGTGAGCTACCCTTCCTTTCTAACCCCACTGTAACCTGTAGCATGTAAGTGGTTGTTGCTTGGCAGTAGTGAATATTGAGAACATATTTGTCGGAAATTGTACTATTAATTTAGACGCAGACGTAGTTCCGACCGACACACACACACACACACACACACACACTATCTATATATTTTTATTGTTTTTTTCTGTTCCATAGGACCCAATTGGGGAGTGAGACTCCATGGTCATGGAACAAGTCAATACATTAATTGTTACACAAGAATGGTAATAGAAAAATTTTAAGTAGTCCTTTGCACACGACAATCTTAAGACAAAGTGAAAAGAATCAATAAAGAAAAATAAATTAGCTTAATTGTTTAACTTTTCTAGGAGCTCCTCGACAGAATAAAAGGAGTGAGCCATAAGGTAACTCTTCAATTTAGATTAGTGCTAAGATTCTTTAGTTCTTGTGGCAGCTTTCTGCACAAGTGTTAAGGTGGTGTGATGCAAATGTAGATTCAAATGTTCAAATGTTTGTATAGTCAATGGGACTTAACTACGGTGTCATCAGTCCCTAAACTTACAAACTACTTATGAACTAGGACAGCACAAATATCCATGCTCGAGGGGGGATTCGAACCCCCGACCGTAGTGGCCGTGCAGACCGTGACTGGAGCGCCTCAGTCTCCTCGGCCACCGCGGCCGGCCAAATGTAGATTCAACTTCTGTCTAGTATTCACCGAGTGAAAGCTACTAATTCGTAGAAATAAGCTGATATTATTAACAAAAAAATGTTCAAATGTTTGTAAATCTTATGGGACTTAACTACGGGGTCATCAATCCCTAAACTTACAAACTACTTATGAACTACTTACGAACTAGGACGGCACAAATATCCATGCCCGAGGGGGGATTCGAAGCCCCGACCGCAGTGGCCGTGCAGACCGTGACTGAGGCGCCTCAGTCCCCTCGGCCACCGCGGCCGGCTATTAACAACAAACGACATTAAAGAAAAAACGTATTGTGACGCCAGAGTCAAAATTCCCAGACTACTGGAAAGGGGTCGACATGACGCTCGCGAACTTACACCAGATATTGCTCGAACCGCCCGTTTTTGAGCCAGAAATATCCTTTTCGCATCAGGCGAGTTACCCCAAAAAACAATGCCGTACGTCATAAGTGAGTGAAAGTAAGCGTAATAGACTACTTTTCGTGTTGAAAAATCACTTATCTCAGATATTGCTCTAGTGGCAAATATAGCAGAATTTAGTTTTGGAACAAGATCCTGAACATGGGCTTTCCATGACAGCTTACTATCTATATGAACACTAGAAATTTGAACTGTTCATTCAGTCTCACTTATCACATGCCCATTATGTGTAATCAGAATGTCAGGTTTCGTCAAATTATGTGTTAGAAATTGTAAAAACTGCGTTTTACTGAGATTTAACATCAACTTGTTTTCTACTAGCCATGAACTTATCTCTTGAACTGCATTATTTGATACTTTGTCAATATTACGAGCAACATCCCACTACCAAGCTGGTATCATCAGGAAACAAAAATATTTTACAATCACCTGTTATACTCGAAGGCATATCATTTATATAAATAAGAAACAGCAATGGTCCCAAAACAGACCCCAGCCCCCATACTTAATTGTGCCCCATTGGGATTGCACGTCATAGCAATTTCTTACACTGCGGAGAATTACCTTCTGTTGTCTATTATTAAAGTAAGAGGTGAACCAGTTGTGGGCTACTCCCCGTATTCCATAATTTTCCAACTTCTGCAACAATATTTTGTGATCAACACAATCAAACGCTTTTGTTAAATCAAAGAAGACGCCTAATGTCCGTAGCCTCTTATTTAACCAATCAAGTGCCTCACAGAGAAACGAAAATATAGCGTTTTCAGTCGTTAAACCACTTCTAAAACCAAACTGTACGTTTGACAATAAATTATGTGAACTGAAATGGTCAATTAATCTTGAATATACAGCCTTTTCAATAACTTTAGAAAAAACCGATGGCATAGAAATAGGTCTATAGTTGTCTACATTATCCCTTTCTCCTTTTTTATAAAGCGGTTTCACTACTGAGTACTTTAATCTGATAGGAAACTGACCATTCTGAAAGGAAAAATTACAAATATGGTTTAGTACTGGGCTAACATATGGAAAACAGTACTTTAGAATTCTGCTAGATACCCCATCATATCCACAAGAGTCCTTAGTCTTTGGTGATTTAATTATTGACTCAATCTCACCTATGGAAGTATATATAATGTGAATCAGCTAATACTTTTAGTTTCTTAATGTCTACCGGCATTGTTCCATTTAAAACAAACTGTATGTTTGCATAAAAATACACTTTCTTAGTAATATTACAATCTGTTTGTTGGCTAATAATACGAGCCCCTGTGAAAACCGAACACCAATCGCACTTTCCGTTTCCGCAATATTTGCGGTACAAGTGTGTATACATATATATGTGTCTATTCTTATAATATGTATCTATGCGAATACTCTCTTCAGTGTATAATATTCACGATGCACAAAGAATAGGAATCTGTTTTTTAATTGGATTTTTCCCTCTAATGAGCAGGAATGATGTTCTATATATAGAACTCAAACGTGTCTGGTGTAATATTCTGCTTAATTATTGCTGTAAGCTTAAGTTGCAAAAACTAATAACTGACTACAACAGCTACAAAGCAAACATACAAGAGTGGACTTCTTTTATTTTTTCAGCATTCCAACTACTAATTTAGTACACAAATATCACAAATAGAAAGCAGAACAACTTTCTGGAACCTTAGATAAGCGACCACACGAAATTGTTGTCCCAAGGTTACGTCGATAAAATGTGTGTGAAGTTCGTTTCCTAAATTCAGGCTCCAATCACATGGATAGCGACAATGGAGATTCCGTTTTGTGCAACGTGAGAAAGTACAGATAGTGAAAGTCGCACACATGAATCAGTCACTGGCGCCAAGACGATTGTCAACAGAAGATAAAAAGAACTGGCGCCAACGAAACCCTTCCCAGTCCATTCGGACCAACTGCAGTTGTCAGTAATTTATATATACACATAATGCCATTGGTTCCACACGGTACCACTGCATTGTACGTCACAAGATGGCGTAACAAACATGATCACGAATATACAATTTTTTCTTTCCTTTTCGTAATCAAATGAATATACTGTGTTGGTATACAATAAGTGCTGCCGATGGAGTTCATTTTAGAGATTTTATTTTATTTTTAAATGTACGTACTTACAGTGTATGAATTTTATTTGATAATTATATTTTTACAGAGCATTTACAGTATTACTTTCAGTATTATGTGGGAATATTAGTAACTCTGAACAGGTCTACTACTGAGGTACGCTTTCCAGTTTTAAGACGTCAGCAACCGCCGAACAAGCTGAATATTCGAGTTGCCATGTGATTTTAAGAATGTGTTCTCGTTCTCGTCCTGTGTCTTTCAATGAGTGTGTTTTAATCTCCATGAGTTTTTAGCGCCGCACATATATTTATCTTTTAACCACCATGGCCATTTTAAATTCTGAATGTGTGTTTCACTGCTCTCTGTGTCATTGTTGTTTCTCCGATATTATCTCCTTTAATTGTCTAAATTCTGCATTATTTTTTCTGCTTGTATATCTTTTAAATCTTCATATCAAATTTTTGTGTACAATTGTCTGAAGAGCAGCATTGAAGCTGCTGCCAGCCTGACACCTTCCGGTGGCTTCAAAATACAATAAAGAAAAAAAAGTGAGGTCGGTAATGTTAGGAAACAAATAGTATAAACAAACCAATATTTCCTGTTGTAGATGTCTAAAGATGTCTAATTTATAAATATAAGAGACTCTGGTGAATGGCGAATTCGCTTATATCGAAGTTTGGAAGGTTTCGCTCATGAAACATGTACGATAAGTAGTTCAGACAGCAAGAAAAAAGAAGCTTTTGAAATGTGTTGCTATAGACGAATGTGGAAGATAATATGGGTAGATCGTGTAACTAATAAGGAGGTACTGAACAGAATTTAGGAGAAAAGAAATTTCTGCATAGATGGATTAATAGAACACATTCTCAGAAATGATCGTTTTATTATTGAACGTTAGTGTGTATTGTAAAAACGCACCAGGTGACGAATACAGTAAGTAGGTTCAAACAGATGTGGGTTGTTGTTCGTATGAGGATATAAAGAGGTTTGTACATGTAAAGTGGATAGCTGTATCAATCTAGTATCCGGACTGAAGACCACAACAAAATCAAAAATACTTGCAACAGTGTTATAATTCTAATTAATAATTACTAGAAGCCGAGTGTTCTTACATTGTTATGTAAGTAACATTTTTATCTGCCTCGATGCTTGTATTTCACGATAATTTTCAAACCGGTTATTTCATTAGCTCGTCGCACTGATGGCGACACAGAAGTCTAGAAAAATTATGGCATTTTTGGAAGAAAGGTTATATTCTTTGTAGTTTACGATTGTTAAGAATACAAAGATTTTTAATTCCACATCTTTAAGTCAAAGCAGTTACATCCAGTTTTACAATTTTGATTAAAAAAAATAAAAAGCAGCCGGGGCATTTAGGGTGCAATAGAAAAAAGAATAAAAAAAAATACGACTGGTCCAGATAAAAGACGACGTATGGAGACCACAGTTCTACAGCCACAATTACTGTTGTCATGTTTCGTCTGAAGGAGCCTGCATCTTGCCTTTCGTGCGTCATATAATCTAAAATTTTCTTGCACTTGGATTTCGAATTAACATTTATTTATTTTATTTTTCATATGCACCAGGTTGTTATGGCACCTGTTCATCCACACAGGAAGGCACTAGTGAGCAGCTGAAAAAATAGCGCTGTTGACGATATTCGCAGGGTATCCATTGAAGCTCCCCATGCCGTGCTACATATTTTAGGATGATCTTATTCCGTGTCCTAATCTTGGGAGCTGTTTTTTGAAGGTGTTTTTTGAATGAAAGATTGCGGTCAAAGGTGATATATTTTCGAAAACTTATGATTTAGTACAATTCCATGAATGAGAACTCTGAGATTAGCACACGAGCTTTCTTATTGTTTAGGTAGTATCAGGCTTCAGTCACTACTTTTAAAATTACTAATTTAGAACGGCTTGACCTGCTGTAAGGATTGTTTCTGTCTGGCGAATATTCTTTGCACTTGTCGCAAGAGCGATATCGCCTGCCTAACAGAAATTCATCGCTGTTGTGTTAAGACGATCATAAATGTACAAGTAAAAAAGTAAAGCCCTGAGGAAGACCATTGCTTAGTTTTCTCTCTATACTTACATTCAGTCCCAGACAGATGCGAAAATATATACTTCTTATCATGTCATTGAGCAGGGGTGCTACTTTGTGACACTCCAACCCTTAGTAGTTTGTAGATTACTCCATCCTTCCATACAGTGTCGTTTGCTGCAGAGCTATAACGATTCATAAGTTTAGTGTACGAGTGGTAAACACAACGGAAATAGTCGTCATATTAACTCTTTGAAAATCTGTCATCAGTACTCGGTTGCACACTGGGTCATTTTTGGGGGGAATGTGTGGATTTTATTAACTTGATGGAGAGGCCGTTCGACAACTGTTGGAACTCTCATACCCGTGTGCACTTTCTTTTTTGCCGTCATGATCACAATCACTAATCGTATCCAATGTGCAAATTATTGATAAAGGAAGAGAAGGTAGAAGGATTAGAAAAGGAAGGATTGACATTGGCTGCATTAGGCCATTGAAATGAAACACTGGCGACAAGTGAGAATGTGAGCCAGGCCATGAATCGAACTCAGGTCTCCTGCTTCGGGTCAGTGCTCGTCTCCCGTCTGTCTCAAATTTCCATAAGTCGCACGCTATTGCTGTAGCGCCCCTATTGTTCATGCCCTCTTACACTCGCCATTACCGATTCCCGTGCGAGGTCGAACGTATGACCGCATCTGCGGCGTAGAAATTGAAGCTAACGCCGTCGTCTCTAGTAAATACTTATTATATTGGTGTGCTGACTGTTCTTTCGGACGCGTTCAAAGCACTCCGTCTGGAGGTAAAGTGCTACTCACCGTTTTCTGGGACGTCCAAGGACTTTTGTTGCTGGACTTTTTGAAGGATACAACCATCAGTGCTGGGCAGTACTGTACCACTCTGTCGAAATTGAAAGAGGTGATTCGGAAAAAGCGGCCTGGCCACCTCAGATCTGGCGATCTGCTGTTGGATGACAACGCGAGATCACACTCGGCGACGGCGACGGCAACGCACAACCATATTGCAAGTCTTGGTTGGGAGCGCCTACAGCATCTGCCATACAGTCGTGATCTTGCACAAAGTGATTTTCATCACTTTTCGGCTTTGAAGAAGACTTTTCTTCAGAAGGCGCTTTGGAAGCAATACTGACGTGAAACATGCCGTTCAACACTTCTTCCGTATGCAGCTCCCTGATTTTTTCCTGGACGGCTTTTCGAAGCTTAGAAAGCTATATGACAAATATCTCAACGTACTTCGAAATAACGTAGAAAATAAAGATATGTATTATCTTTATAGTTTCACTCTATTCTTTTTTCTTTCATACGCAACTCTGATCACAGTCGACAGGGGAAACGTTTTTTTCCAACTCCCCCTCGTACATGTAGAATTGGTTACAGTATTCCTACATTTTCTCTTTAGATCTCCTTGACTGTCTCCATTACAATGATGTGGCACTTATGTGCAAAATCAAAAAAATGTTCAAATGTTTGTATAGTCTATGGGACTTAACTACGGGGTTATCAGTCCCTAAACTTACAAACTACTTATGAACTACTTACGAACTAGGACGGCACAAATATCCATGCTCGAGGGGGGATTCGAACCCCCGACCGCAGTGGCCGTGCAGACCGTGACTGGAGCGCCTTAGCCTCCTCGGCCACCGCGGCCGGCTGTGCAAAATCGTTTCATACGAAATATATGACGTGCTTTTAATTTTAATTTTATTTTTTATGGTCAGGTCTAGTAATGCCGTGCAGGAGTGGCCGTACGCACAAAGGCGCCTTGCATCGCAGTATGCGTCTGCTCCCTTCGAAGTTTCGTGTCCTTCTGCCACGGGGAGGGGTGTATCTTGTCATTAGCATAAGATAGTTTAAGTAATTTGTAAGTCTATGGACTGATGACCACTGTAGATGGTCCCATAGCTTTAAAAACAGTAGAACATTTGAGGTCTAGTACTATTTAAATTTATGTGAATGGCATCTACGTGTGAGTGATTATTCGTTTGATTATGAATTCAACTTACATGTGTTGGCCTGGTTCCATGTCAATGGGTTTGCCTTCAGCTGTTGGCGCATTTCATACCTCTTACATTTGGTGCCTTCACTGGGGGAATAGTGAAGGAGAGTAGCACTGTCTGACAATTGTGAAAACAAGATGGCGGGTGGAGCGGCCAGCTGACTGTATGTTGAGTGGGAAGTATGAATCTGGGCAAGATGGCAAGTGTAACTGACCTGCTGACTGAGCTGGGAGTGGGAAGTTTGAAAGAACAGTCCCCACACCACTCTATAATAAGTATTTACACGCGAAGACTTCACCGCAGATGCGATCACACGTTCGACCTCGCACGGGAATCTGAAATGACGAGTGTAAGATGACGTGGACGATGGGGGCGTTACAGCAGCCGTATCGTGCGACTTGCGGACTGTCTGAGACGGGCAGGAGGCGAGCGAGGCTTCGATTCCCGGCCTAGCTCACATTTTCACTTGTTGCCATTCTATTATTTCAATGACCCAATGCAGCTAATGTCAGTTCTTTCCTTCCTAATCCTTCTTCCTTATCATCCTTAATAAATAATTAGCTAATTCTTGTGTATTGGAATCATAAAGGTATGACACCAGTCCCGCATGCACAGAAACGCCTCAAAAGGAGCGCACCAGTCGCGGTGGAGTAGCCGAGCGGTCTAAGGCGCCTCGCTGCGGAGCGCGCGGTTGCTCGCCGTCGGAGGTTCGAGTCCTCCCTGGGGCATGGGTGTATGTGTTGTCCTTAGGTTAGTTTACCTAGGTTGAAGTAGTCTGTAAGCTACGGACTGGCGACCACGCAGTTTGGTCCGATAGATTTACTGAGATTTGATTTGGAGCACACCAAGAGATGTGCTCCTGACGCTGATGCCAAGTTTCGCGGAGTCCAGACAAGCTGCGATGAAGCACAGCGTGGTAGAGTTAAGCGCAGTTTATTTAAGAGTCCCGCATGTATATTACGTGTAACAGTATTCAGACAAAAATAATAAATAAATGCACTGGGAGTCACACATGAGGGTATTCAGGTTTTCCTGTACTCTTTTAGACCAGCCACCACTGATGGCACGCTATTTATCTTATTGCCTCCCCCCCCCCGTTTTTTTTTTTGCCCTCTAAAACATCCAAAGAACTACAACAACAATTCACCTGTACAGCAAGTGCCGTAGGCTTCACGCAAAACACGCGCAGTTATTTAACACTACACCTGCACCACAAGTGAAACACGTAAGAGGGTTCATCTAACCACGTTCATACTTTTTCTCTAGCATTCCACCCTCGGAATAGTGCTCGGGAAAAGTTAACAGTTGACTGTCCGTTTGAGCACTGACTTTTCCTATTATAATAGATAATCTATTCTAGAAATGTATATTGACATCAACAAAACATTTTCTCCTTCACAGGATAAATGCGTCTTTGTTTCACGTTTCCCATCCGAGTTCCCGTATGATAGCCGTGATCATTTACTATTCTGAGATAGTAAAACTCTAGGTGTCGTTCTACTTCTTCGATGTCGGCCGTTAACCTTGTATGGTAAAAATCCCATACCGTACGATACTAGGAGAGGACGAACGAGCACTCTTTTACGTACGTCTGTTACATCTTCTAAATGTTCTGTCAACAAAGCGCAGTCTTTGGTTCGCCTTTACAACAACATTATATATAATTCCTGATTTAGTTGTTCGTAATTGTAACTTGTAACTATTTTCTTCAATTAACTGCCTTTAGGCTTCTGTGATGTATCAACTTCAAAGGATTCCCTTTCATACTCATGTTAATGATCAGGAACTTTTCACTTCTTAGAGTCAGTTGCCATTTATCACACCACACAGTTTCACTGTCTAAATCATCTTGGAATTAGTTTTTATCTTATGATGCCTTTCTAGGCAGTAAACAGCCTGATCGTCTGCTAACAATCTAAAGGTCTGCTCAATAAGTATACTAAATCGTAACAACGACCAGAAGGAGCAGGTATACTTGTAACACCATTAAATGGCGTTCTAAGAGGCGTCTGCAAAATTTTTCGTCTTTTGTAACGCTTAATAGTCTTTGGCAGGTTTCATTTCGGGTAGCATGAGATAACCACATCAGTCGTTATCTAAATGTATAAGGAAAGACACAGTTGTATAACGACTAGATGTTTTTGGAGAAAGCCTTTCACCGGAACTCAGTTACTTAACGTCATCTTCAAGAAACACATTGTGAGCGTCAGGTGAGTCACTATCTGATCTGTTACGAAAGACATGTACTCAGAGCTCCAGCCAGAAATTAGGCTTTCGAGTCAAGAGCAAAGTTCAAGATGCCTTATCGCGATCTACAATCTTAGTCCGTTATCGTAATTTATTTTTGTTTACTTGTCTGAAATCCCACCGTTACTCACAGTGAAGATATCACTCTCTTTACACACAGACGACACGACAAGTATTTGGGACTTTCCCAGACTCTCCTGAGAAGACTCTACCCGAAGTCCAGAGCAAAGAAACTGGGCTGGATTCGAACATAACTTACTTTTGAAGCCACTACCTTAGGATATTGACACAATAGTTTTATAAACAAGTTTTGGAAATAAGTTTTGGAAATATGGTTATCCGTGACAATTCTTTGTTGTAGAAATTATTTAATTTTCCAAGACGGTTTGAGGTAGACCTATAATCTCAATGCGAGGCAAAACGTAGCAACACAAAACCATCCTACATTAATACACATCATAATACTAATATGGGGATTTCAAAATTGAAGTATCTTTGCTTAATATAATTTATATACAATGAGGCCAATGAAACTTACACCATTCGAAAGATACTTGGAGATAAGCAAAGTATACAAAATCCTGTACGTTCGCAGGTTTCAAGAGCGGTGGATGCTATCATATCTATAGCTATCATAAACTGGTACACCTGTCTAATATCGTGTAGGACCTCCGCGAGCATACAGAAGTGCCACAACACAACGTGGCATGGACTGGACTACCGTCTGAAGTAGTGATGGAGAGAATAGACTCCATTCATCCTTCAGGCCTGTCCATTAATCTTTGGAGAACGAGGGATGCAGATCTTTCCTGAAGAGCACGTTGCAAGGCATCCCATATATCCTGCAGAGTTTGGTGGCCAGTAGAGGTATTTAAACTCAGAATAGTGTACACGGAACCACTCTGTTGCAATTATCAAAATTTGTGGGGAGTCGCTTTGTCCTTCCTGTAATTGCCCAAGTCCGTCGGAATGGCACAATGCACATGAAAGTAAGTGTACGTATTGTCGCTTGTCAGAGTCCTATCTAGACATATCAGCGATCCCATATCACTTCAACTGCACCCGCCTCCACCAGCTTGAACAGTCAAGCAAGGTGCACGGATTCATGAAGTCGTCTCCTTAGGGGGAAAGGGTTGTACCATGGGACATTTTAATTATTTTTCATGCTTTGAATTTTTTTACAAGAAATTTGAAAATTTTCGCCTCCACAGGCATAAATTTTAGGTTTACGCTAGCTCCAATATTTACACAATTACTCACCAATAAAGACTTTTGTGACACTTGTCCCAAGGTACAACCTATGGTTTCACCTTGGGACAGTGGTGGTTTTACCTTGGGACACGGTGATGTATTCCAACTTCTTAGTTTTATGAATGAAAAATCATATTGAAATTAGGTAGTAATTGTTTGTTAGTCCAAATACAAAAGTTATTTTACCTTAAAACAAGAGATGGTGGGAATAAAATATTAAACGAATGAAACCCACGACACACCACTGGAGCTAGTAGTTCTTTCACTATATCACTGCGATTAACAATTATGATGTTCTCAATATTAGGGAATACAAAATGATCCTTTACTTCTTTAATAATTTCACAGTTACATCATCTTCTGTGCTTTCTGAAACTACTCCTGCATAGTAAACATGAAATCTGCCACTGATATCAGATTTTACCAAGATCCAACTACCTTGAGTATTACGTTTCTAGATGGAAATAAGGATGAGAAATCCTCTTCTTCGGATGACAAATAAAATTTGCTACCTCCAGAGCTACTGCCAAGCTCGGAGATTTCTTCTTTAAAAGAAGTCGAAGATGAAAACTCCTTTGTCCGTTTAGTGGCTTCTTTATTTGGGAAAGACTTAGTTCTCTTGTTTTCTTTTTTTTTCCTCTTCAATTATTGTTCTTTTTTGTATATCAGTGACAATCATACACCTTCCAGGTGTCCCAAGGTGCAACCAGAGAAGTGTCCCAAGGTAAAACCAAATACACAAAAACAGAAAACGGTATCCTAACCTATGTACACATTTATATCTTTATAACTTATAGTATCGATAGCTTACTTAAACAATGCCCTTCAACACTGTATTTAAGAAACATCAATAATGATGCTTAACTTTAATTTATATCTTCTAAGGATGGTGCCTAAATTTTTACTTTCAAACGCAAATACTTTTAAAACTCCTCCTCAGATCTCAAACATAATCTAAATACAAGATAGCCTCCTATTCCCTCTGCAAATATGCCTGACAACTTTACTTCATAGTTCTTAAAGTTTCCACTAGAGTGCTATGCTTTTATTAAAAAGTGGCCCAAGGTAAAACCGTCCCAAGGTACAACCCAGCATCAGACGTCGAAAAGAAGAAACAAGAAAACGACCCCAGACATCCCATGTTTGGAAGTGAAACATCTTCTCCCAGGCTTAAATCAAGAAAGAGTATCCTTAGAACAACAGAAGCAATCACCTCAACACCTTCTGCCCGCCGAATAGAATTTTGGCGAAACACTTCTGGAAGACAATTACAATGGCTTAAAGTAGAACCTGTGACTGGATACCACCTACCATACCAGACATGGAAGACCTTGAACAGACTACGGACTGGAGTGACACGCAACAAGCAAAACCTGCTACGGTGGGGGTACATCACTGGAGATGCAAACTGTGAATGGGGTGAAATACAAGACTGTAATCACCTACAGGTTTGCCCAAAACTGCCCGAAGCCTGTAGAATGGACGACCTGGTTCGTGCAAGTATTCGAGGAGTCAAAACTGCAGAATACTGGGCATCAAAGTCAATTTAAAAATGTATATATGTTTGTAATAACTGTGTGTATATTTTATATAACTATTTGTCCTGGACACGAAAATAATAATAATAATATTCGACGTTGGTCCCCTTCTTGCAGGCTCATTTTCCGGTGCAGCGATGTCATTTTACTGGATTCCAGGTAGAGTATTCACTGTGCACTGGTGAATTGGTCGTACGGGAAAATTCCCTCCTCATTGCTTCCGCGGAGATGCTCTGTCTCATACATCGTGACCCAAATGTAGCACCACATTCAAACACACTCACATTATGATGCCGGGGTGGAGAGGCCGAGCGCTCTAAGGCACCTTGATGTGGAGTGCGCGGCTGTTCGCCGTCGGAGGTTTGAGTCCTCCATTGGGCAAGCGTGCTAGCATGCGTGTGTGTGTTGTCCTTAAGTTAGTATCAGTTTAAGAAGTCTGTAAGTGTAGGGACTGATGACTATAGCAGTTTGGTCCAATACGTTTACAACCATTGAACTCTTTCCAGCCCAATGGCGCCATATAGCATCATCATCATTATCTATTACTCTCGGTCCAACCATTTGACCAAAGATTTTAAAGAACACTGTAGGACTTTCCAAAATTCATTCTGGGTACCTTTTCTACCATTACTTCGAGGAAACAGTGCAGCATTAGGCTACAACGCATTGACAAAATATGTGTTGTTGCTCAATGTGGAAGTACAAACAGCGAAATCTCCAAAACATATCAAGGTAAAGGAAACAAAATAATTTGAAAATGTTATTCACAAATTATTGTAAACTGTCTAAATTAGTAGTAAAGAGTTTGAAAAAGTTGTCCAGTGAATAAAGGAAACATATCCTCCCCAATGATGCCATATGAAGTTATTCCAAACTTAAAAAATCTCAAAAATTCAATAAAATATACATTTTTCCAATCATTAGGAATAGAAATATGCTAAGAAATAGTTTTATTTACAACTATCTTAAACCCGCGGCTCCGCTCGCGTGCTGGTTGATTATGATAGATAAACTGTCTTTGAGTAGTGTGCCATAAGACAATAGTAAGTAGTGTAGATCAAATCACATGTAATAATGCACTCGTTTCGAAGAATCCAATCACGAAATTCAACAATAATGATTGTAATAATACCACAGATCGATCACTTGATGTAATGCAAGAAACGTCAAATCGATTTCTTAAAGAGATGTCTTAAAAGAAATTTCTTTTTTACTGCTTTATTTATTTATTCTTATATTTCCTTATTCGTATGCTTACCCTTACAAAGAGCTGAAGACATTCTAGCACGCATAGACCCAAAGATATGGTCTGCGGCATCACGTTTCGCTGTATGTAACCTCCTTGCTATAGAGTCGCAAATGTCATCGCTAGCCTTCAGTCCGAATTTTTTTATAATCTGGCGACTTTCAACCACCATATCTTCCACCCCCTTACAGCTATCGGCATGGAACTGCTATGGTGTACAACGGAATACTTCGGACAACAATTACACACAGACCATTCGTTTACGTTCTGTAGTTTTCGCTGCAGAGCGAAATATTAAAACACACACACACACACACACACACGCGCGAGCGCGCGCGCGCGCGCGCGCGCGGCGTAATATTTTGTATACACCGATAACTTTCCATCCCAATATACTCCACCCCTTTATCATTATCAGCCCTCAAGCAACAATGCAAACAATAAAACCATTTTCAAAGAGTAAATATAATTTTCAAAGAGTAATTATTGTTCCGCATTTCGCGTTATATTCTTCAAATTACTAAATGTCTATCAGATCGCTATAAAACCGTGCCTAAAGCCTTCCTAAGGTATAAATTAGTAACTGTACAAATATTTAAGTCTCTGCGTCTTGACGTTCGGACGTGATAAGCGTGCACCGAACAGACATTCACATTAATATATATATATATAGATAAATAGCAATCCGATCGCCATAAAATCGTGCCTGAAGCCTTCCCCGGGTAGACATTAGTAACTGTGCAATTTTTTAGCTCTTTATGTCTTGTGTTTCAGATGTGATAAATGTACACCGAACAGACATTCACATTTATACATTTATACATTTGGGCTGGAGAGGGAAGTCGTGATAAGCTGCCTTGTGGCAGCAGTAACCAATCTAACGCACACGCCAGACATCTGTCTTACGTAGGCGTTGCTGACCGCAGCACCGTTCTCTGTCTGGTTCCACATCCCTGTGATTTGCATACACAAGCCTATCCAGTTTCTTTGGTTGTTCGTTGTGTTACTTTCTTTAGCACGCAGTATCCTGGAGATTCTGATATTGGCCTCTCAATATAGAATTTCTTTAATATGGTCTGTTGCTAATATCTGGATATTCAAAAGAATTAGCAGCTTTCGTCAGTTAATATTATACAGAAATCGAATCTGCATTTGGATCACGCCTATTCGACCCTTTTGCGGAAGGGTGTGCTGTATTCTTTCGCATCTATTTATAATAAGCTTCCACAAGAATTTAAAGAGCTCAGTAGTAATCCGCGCACTTTCAAGACCAAACTGAAAGGTTTCCTCGTGGTTCAATCTTTGTATTCTGTCAAGGAATTCCTGCAAGAATTACAAAAATCAAGCTAATTTCTGTGTTACATTGTTGCTTGCTTCATTTATGCTCAGCTCTGTCGTGTGCTTACAACTGCTTTACGTTTAACTTTATCAATTACTAATCCTTTGTAACAATCGGATGTTCTGACTCATTCCATGACCATGGAGGTTTCCTCCCCAATTCGGTCGTGCAGAACATGATGAACATAAATAAATAAATAAAAATCTCCCACAATAAAAAGGTACCAGACTGAATTATTAACAACTATTCCCCTGCGTACAGATCAGGTGCTAAAGTAGAAATGACAGACGAAATGACAACCTTCCGTGAAATCGCTTAACATATAACTTTTTTTGTTTAAATGGTTTCTGTCAGTAGCACACGCATATACGATGACGTTGTCAGCAGTGGAAACCACAACAGCATAGAAACCAAGTCGTTGTTCGTTGCTTTGGTATTTTACTTACTTCTTTGTAAGGCAGAAAGCTTTGTGATTGTAATACACTCTTTCAAATTCTGAAGTCAGCAGGGGTAAAATATAGAGAACGGAAGGTTATTTACAGTTAGTACAACAACCAAAGAGCAATTGTTAGAGCTGAAGGCCATGAAAAGAATGCATTGGTTGGGAATGGAGTAAGGGTTGTAGCCTTTCTCTAATATTATCCAATTTGTACATTGATCAAGCTAGGAAGGAAAGCAAAGAGAAATTTGGAGAAGGAATTAGATTTCAGACTGAAGAAATAAAAATACTGCGTTTCGCTGATGACATGGTAGTTCTCTCAAAGATAGCAATGGACCTAGAAGAGCAATTAAACGGAATGGACAGTGTGTTGAAAGGAGCATATACCATGAACATTAACAAGAGTGTAACAGTGGTAATGAAATGCAGTCTTAGAAAATCAGGCGATACTGAAGGAATTAGATTCGGTAAAGAAACAATAAAGATAGGAAATGAGATCTGTTAGTTGGGCAATAAAATTACATATGATGGTCGCAGTACAGAGGATATAAAATGCAGAAAGACAATGGGAAGATAAGCGTTTTGAAAAAAGAGAAATTTGCGACCATCTAATATTACTTTAAGTGTAAGAAAATGTTTTCGAAGGCATTTGTGTCGCAGCGGTGGAGTAGCCGAGCGGTCTAAGGCGCCACGCTGCCGAGCGCGCGGTTGCTCGCCGTCGGAGGTTCGAGTCCTCCCTGGGGCAATGTGTGTTGTCCTTAGGTTAGTTTACCTAGGTTTAAGCAGTTTGTAAGCTACGGACTGATGACCACGCAGTTTGGTCCGATAGATTTACAAACATTTGATTTTTTGCATTTGTGTGGAGTCTCGCCTTGTACGAAAGTGAAACATGGGCGATTAATAGTTCAGACGAGAGTAGGATAGAAGCTTTTGAAATATAGTGTTATAAAGAATGAAGGTTAGGTGGGTGGATCGCATAAACAATCAAGAGGTATTGAACAGAAATGGGGAGAAAAAGAGTTCTTCTCATACCTTGAGTAAAATAAGGAATCGATTGGAAAGACATACTCTTAGACATCAAGTAATCATGAATTTAGCATTGGAGAGAAGTGGGAGGGGGGGGGGGATCACAGAGGGAGACCAAGAGACGAATATAGTAAGTAGATTGCCTTTTTATGAGATGAAGAGGCTTGCTCTGGATACAGTAGGGTGGACAGCTGCTTGAAAGTAGTCTTCGGTCTGAAGATCGCAACAGCCACTGTAAGAGTAGCGTTGTGTCATCTTTCAACCGTTAACACAAAATTCGAAATAACTCCTCATTTTTAATTTCTTAATTTTAAAAATGTTCAAATGTTTGTTAAGCTTAAGGGACTTAACTACGGGGTCATCAGTCCCTCAACTTACAAACTACTTATGAACTACCTACAACTAAGGACGGCACGAATATCCATGCCCGAGGGGGGATTCGAACCCCCGACCGTAGTGACCGTGCAGACCGTGACTAAAGCACCTCAGTCCCCTCGTCTTAATTTTCAATAGCAACAAAGAGGGAAAGTAAAAAGGCACAAGGAGAGCAGCAGGAGCAGACGACCAGAGGTAGAGGGGGCAAGTAAGACAAAATGAAGGGAAAATGTAGATGGACAAAGAGGTGGGGTTGATAACTTTCAGGTTTGAAGAAGGAAGGAAGGAGGCATTGGGGTTTAACGTCCCGTCAACAGACGGAGCTTACACTAGGATTTTCGGGGAAGGATGGGGGAGGAAATCGGCCGTGCCATTTGAAAGGCATCATCCCGGAATTTGCCTGGAGCGATTTAGGGAAATCACGGAAAACATAAATCTGGATGGCCTGAGGTGGATTTGAACCACCATCCTCCCCGAATGCGAGTCCAGTGTCTTACCACTCCGCCACACTGCTCGGTCCTTTCAGGTTTGCTCAGACATTTTGTGTACCACCATTCCGCTTCGTGTAAGTGCTTTGTGGTACAAGAAATGAACCACATAATTATGAATCTGACTCATCCAGCATCAAGACTCATTTCCTGAACCACCAATTGTATGTAATGTGGTAGCTCCCACAATGACCAAGACGTGTCAGAAGCAGTATTGCTCATTTGCAGTTAAGTTATTTACCACAGCCTGTACATATCTTCTATTTTTATCCCCCTCTGCGGTCAAGTGCGTATTTTGCCCATCTTTATGTGATATATTGTTGGTCTATATGTTTGGAATAACTAAACCTCATGGTTCTTGGATTTATTCTATAGAAAAGATATATTTCATGACTTCAAAATTTGTACCACCATGCATAAAAGATTTTTCACATAATCGAGGCGTTACCCTCCATTTCAGTTTGATGATGAGTTAATGGCAATAGATCATGCTGAAATACCTTCAGGTCAGAGTTCGTTAGCTGAATAGGCAGATTTTAATGATGACGAACCAAGATGGTGGTACATTTAATGTACCACCACTGTTTTCGAAAACCTGTTTGAAAAAATATTATGACATTTATTAACATACTCATTATAATGTAATTCTCTAACTTTTCATCATTTCTTTTCTTATAAAATTGTCCAACAAATAAAGATCTTATGCAACAATGGTCTAAATTTGTCTTATATCGCTGTGCGTAAAAGAGATAAAGGGAGGAGCAGGAAGGGGGAGACGTAGATAAAGAAAGGGCGAGCAGGAGATGGACAGTGTGTGTGTGTGTGTGTGTGTGTGTGTGTGTGTGTGTGTGTGTGAGAGAGAGAGAGAGAGAGAGAGAGAGAGAATGTGGAGGAGAAGCTTTAATCAATGAGCAGTACTATACGCCGCATGCTCCTGTGATGGAAAACTATCTAATCTTTGTATCTATGCTGTAAAAGGAGAAACAAAAATATTGTAAAGCAAATAAATTATTTTCTGGGAAAATACATTTACATTCACTTTCACTCATCATATACACGGTAAATCGTGAATGGATACTGATTCGATGTATTTTCTCGATGCTGTCATGAATCTTTCCACTCACTTTCCCATACTTCGTGTTTCAGACTGCGCCGCAGCCATGTAAATGTACACTACTGGCCATTAAAATTGCTACACCAAGAAGAAATGGAGATGATAAACGGGTATTCAATGGACAATTATACTAGAACTGACATGTGATTACATTTTCACGTAATTTCGGTGCATAGATCATGAGAAATCAGTATCCAGAACAACCACCTCTGGCCGTAATAACGGCCTTGATACGCCTGGGCATTCAGTCAAACAGAGCTTGGTGGCGTGTAAAGGAACAGATGCCCTTGCAGCTTCAACACGACACGACACGACAGTCCATCGAGAGTAGTGACTGGCGTATTATGACGAGCCAGTTGCTCGGCAACCATTAAGCAGACATTTTCAATTGGTGACAGATCTGGAGACTGCGCTGGCCAGGGCAGCAGTCAAACATTTGCCGTATCCAGAAAGGCCCGTACAGGACCTGCAAATTGCGGACTTGCATTATCCAGTTGAAATATAGGGTTTCGCAGGGATCGAATGAAGGGTAGAGCCACGTATCGTAACACATCTGAAATGTAACTGTCACTGTTCAAAGTGCCGTCAATGCGAACAAGAGGTAACCGAGACGTGTAACCAATGGCACTCCATACCATGTCACCGGGTAATACGCCAGTATGGCGATAACGAATACACACTTCCAATATGCGTTCAGCGCGATGTCGCCAAACACGGATGCGACCATCATGATTCTGTAAAGGAAACCTGGATTCATCTGAAAAAATGACGTTTTGCCATTCGTGCAACCAGGTTCGTCGTTGGTTACACCATCTTAGGCGCTCCTGTGTGTGATGCAGCGTCAAGGGTAACCGCAGCCATGGTCTCCGAGCTGATAGGCCATGTTACTGCAAACGTCGTCCAACTGTTCGTGCAAATGGTTGTCTTGCAAACGTCCCCATCTGTTGACTCAGGGATCGAGACGTGGCTGCACGATCCGTTATAGCCATGCGGATAATATGCCTTGTCTTCTCGACTGCTAGCGATACGATGCCGTTGGGATCGAGCACGGCGTTCCGTATTGCCCTCCTGAACCCACCGATTCTATATTCTGCAACACTGGATCGCGACCAACGCGAGCAGCAATGTCGCGATACGATAAACTGCAATCGCGATAGGTTACAATCCGACCTTTATCAAAGTCGGAAGCGTGATGTTACGCAGTTTTCCTCTTTCCACGAAGCATCACAACAACGTCTCACCAGACAACGCCACTCGACTGCTGTTTGTGTATGAGAGATCGGTTGGAAATATTCCTCATGTCAGTAGGTTGTAGGTGTCGCCACCGTCGCCATCCTTGCGTGAATGTTCTGTAAAGCTAATCATTTGCATATCACTATATCTTCTTCCTGTCGGTTAAATTTCGCGTCTGTACCACATCATCTTCGTGGTGTAGCTATTTTAATAGCCAGGAGTGAAGTTGTTCTCTACGTCCGCACGTGTTGCGGCCAGTCTAGGGAGGAAGGGAAGTTTGATTCATGCGAGAGGACGTTTACATGATTTGCTGGTCTTCGCCAACACAAAAGAAACGTATACAATAATTCATCTGGTCCATCAGAAGGTAAAGTCTTCTGTTGATCGAAATGCTTTAAATTGTGAACACACCACGTATTACTGGTGTCAGTGAAATAATTGTTTTTCTTAGACAAGAGTAGGTCTAGGCAAAATGGTTTTTTTTTTTTTTTTTTTTTTTTTTTTTGTGGTTTTAGGGCGCACAACTTCTATGGTCATTAGCGCCCAGCCAAGAACATAGATTCGCTATGATCTAAAAAAATGTAGACTGTCAGAACATCAACAAGAGGCTAAAAACGAAAGATAAAAGACAATTAAAAGAGTTAAATATCCTTGGATAAGTTGGCCAAGTTGATAAAACGCAAAACTCGAGCAGCTGCTCGTGTGTCATCAGCTAAAATTTCCTCCAGAGTAGACGGAAAGTGAAGGGCTACACGGAGATGATTAAAATTAACACAAGTCAGTAAAACATGTCGCACTGTCAGCAGTTCACCGCAGGAGCATAGCGGTGCAGGTTCGGCGGATAGCAAGTGACGGTGGCTGAAACGGCAATGACCGATCCGCAACCGAGCCAGGATGACCTCCTCCCGCCGAGAGGGGCGTGAGGATGTCCTCCAAGCGGTCGGGATCGGTTTGACAGTTCGCAATTTATTGTTGTACAGTGAAAGCCACACACTGTGCCATTGCGACACGATACTCCGGCGAAGAGCCCGTTGAACATCGTCCGATGGGACGCAAAAGGTAGCCATGCGAGGCAAAAGAGCTGCTGCCTTGGCTGCTGTGTCGGCGGCCTCATTCCCGGGCACACCCACATGGCCAGGGACCCACAGGAAAGAAACGTGACAGCTGTCATCCGCCAGCAACTGGAGGGAGCGTTGGATCCGATACACGAGAGGATGGTTCGAGAAAGGGTCCTTAAGACTCTGCAGGGCACTAAGGGAGTCAGAACATATGGCGTAGAAAGGATGGCGGTGGCGGCAGGTATACAAAACGGCCTGGTGGAGGGCGAAAAGTTCAGCCGTGAAGTTTGAGCACCGGTCAGGGAGCTTGTATTGGAAACGGTTGTCCCCGACGACGAAGGCAGATCCGACACCGGCAGTGCTCTTGGAACCATCAGTGTAAATAAATACGGCATTATCGAACCGCGAACGGAGTTCGACAAGCCTCGAGCGGAATACAAAATCCGGAGTGCTCTCCTTGGGGAGCGAACTAAGTTCGAGGTGTGTGTGAACCTGGGCCTGATGCCACGGTGGCAATGGGCTTTCGCTCAACCGAAGGGTGGAAGGAAGGGTAAAATCGAGCCGCTGTAGCAGGCGGCGAAACCGAACTCCCGGTGGAAGCAAGGCAATCGCAGACAACTGATATTGGCGATCGAGTGAGTCGTCAAAAAATAATCTGTAAGATGGATGGTTGGGCATCGACCGTAGGCGGCATGCGTACCGACACAGGAGTATGTCACGTCGATTGGTCAAGGGTAATACAGCAGCCTCGGCATACAGACTTTCAACAGGGCTGGTATAAAATGCACCGGTCGCCAGACGTAATCCACGATGGTGGATAGAGTTGAGACGGCGGAGAATCGACGGCCGTGCTGAAGAGTATACAAGGCTTCCATAGTCGAGCTTCGACTGAACAATGGCCTGGTAAAGGTGAAGCAGGACGGTACGATCCGCTCCCCATGACGTCCCACTGAGGACACGAAGAACGTTAAGGGATCGGGCACAACGGGCAGCCAGGTAGGACACATGTGTGGACCAGCAAAGTTTCCGATCCAACATGAGTCCCAAGAATTTTGTAGTCTCCACGAAAGGGAGAGCAACAGGGCCGAGACGTAGAGAAGGTGGAAGAAATTCCTTGTATCTCCAGAAATTGATACACACAGTTTTCTCAGTGGAGAATCGGAAGCCGTTTGCGATGCTCCAGGAATATAGACGGTCAAGACAGCGTTGGAGAGAACGCTCCAAGAGACACGTCCGCTGGGCGCTACAATAAATTGCGAAATCGTCAACAAAAAGAGATCCGGAGACGTCTGGTGAAAGGCAATCTACGATCGGATTGATTGCAATGGCAAAGAGCGCCACACTCAAGACGGAGCCCTGTGGTACCCCATTCTCCTGGCAAAAGGTATCTGACAAAACAGAGCCCACCCGTACCCGGAACTTGCGATCCGCCAAAAACGCTTGAATGAAAAGAGGAAGGCGGCCCCGAAGGCCCCATGTGTGCAATGTGCGGAGAATGCCCGCTCTCCAACAAGTATCGTATGCCTTCTCCAAGTCGAAGAACACTGCTACTGTTTGACGCTTCTTTAGAAAGTTGTTCATAATGAAGGTCGACAACGTAACGAGGTGGTCAGCAGCAGAGCGGTGTCGACGAAAACCGCATTGGATATTAGTCAGGAGGCGGCGAGATTCGAGGAGCCAGACCAACCGAGCGTTAACCATGCGTTCCATCACCTTACAGACGCAGCTCGTCAGAGAAATGGGGCGATAACTGGAAGGAAGGTGTTTGTCCTTCCCTGGTTTGGGGATGGGGACAACAATGGCTTCACGCCAACTTGTGGGAACATGACCTTCAGTCCATATGCGATTGTAGGTACTAAGAAGAAAGCACTTGCCCGCAGGAGAGAGGTTCTTCAGCATCTCAATATGAATGGAATCGGGCCCGGGAGCAGAAGACCGGGACAGGGCGAGAGCACGATCTAGCTCTTGCATGGTGAAGGCGACGTTATAATTTGCACGATTAAAAGAGCGGAAAGAAGGCGGCCGTGCCTCCTCTACCTGTTTGCGAGGGAGAAAGGCAGGGTGGTAATGGGCAGAGCTCGAAACCTCCGCAAAGAAACGACCCAATGCGTTTGAAACATCAGCTGGGTCCACGAGGACTGCGTTCTCCACGGTCAGGCCAGGAATCGGGGAGTGGACCTTGATGCCGGACAAACGGCGTAGGCCACCCCAGACAACCGTGGAGGGAGTAAAACGGTTAAAAGAACTAGTAAAAGCAGTCCAGCAAGCTTTCTTGCTGTCGTTTATGATACGACGGCACTGCGCTCTCATACGTTTGTAATTGATGCAATTCTCCAAAGTTGGGTGGCGGCGGAAGGTGCGTAAAGCACGGCGCCGGGCTCGAAGCGCGTCGCGGCAGGCTGCAGTCCACCAAGGGACCTGGACACGACGTGGAGAAGAGGATGTACGAGGTATGGAACGTTCAGCAGCAGTGAGAATAACCTCTGTGAGGTATTCGACCTGACTGTCACAGTTGGGAAATTTCTGATTGTGAAAAACAGCCATGGAAGAATAAAGCCCCCAGTCGGCTTTAGAAATGTTCCAACTGGTGGGACGTGGAGATGGGGAATGATGTAGGAAGTGGATGATACAAGGGAAATGGTCACTCGAGTACGTGTCAGAAAGTGCATACCACTCAAACCGACCGGCAAGCTGAGGAGTGCATATTGCGAGGTCTATATGGGAATAAGTGTGTGTTGTGTCAGAAAGGAAGGTCGGTGCACCGGTGTTGAGGCAGACAAGATCGAGGTGGTGGAGAATGTCCACCAAAAGGGAGCCTCTCGGACAAGGTGCCGGAGAGCCCCATAGGGGGTGGTGGGCATTAAAGTCGCCTACCAACACGAAAGGTGAAGGGAGCTGGTCAACAAGGTTTAGCACATCTGCCCTAGTAAGGGCAGATGACGATGGCGAATATATATTACAGAGGGAGAAGGTAAATGTGGATAAGGTGATGCGGACGGCAACTGCCTGTAGGTGAGTGTGCAAGGAAATGGGATGGAAATAGACGTCGTCTCGAAGGAGCATCAGAACCCCTCCATGGGCTGGGACACCTTCCACGGGTGGCAGGTCGAACCGCACAGAGGTGTAGTGTGGAAAGTCTGCACGATCACGTGGACGCAACTTAGTTTCCTGGAGGCAGACTAGAAGCGGGCAGTGCAATCGAAGGAGTAGTTTTAACTCCTCCCGATTAGAACGAATGCCGCGAATGTTCCATTGAAGGAGCGCCATGATAAAAATGAGAGAAGAAATAAGGATAAAAACCAAGTAGCGAGCGGGGTCACCTCGACGGCCGCTGAGGACCGGATTTCGAGGGAGCACTGCTATCGCTGTCTGGGGGCAAAGGGTCATGTTCCATTGGTTCGACCGACGCGCCTGCCACCTCCCTGAGTTGATCAGGAGGGGCAGTTTCCACCGCCGGTAAAGGGCCGGGCGCCCGGCAAACGGAGCGTCCCGGTGAAACAGAAGACGGCCGAGGCCGGCAACTGTTGGATGGCGTGACGGATGGGTCACGCCTCGGCGGGGAAGGAGAGGAACTCTTTTTCTTGTCAGCTCTTCTGGAAGAGTGACGGCGGGAAGAGGCAGTTGACGGTTGGGAAGCCTGAGAACGCAGAAAATCCTCACGGACGGGTTCCTTTTTCAAGGTCCGGGCATCTTGTTTAGGTGCCCGCGGTTTACTAGAGTTTGACGAAGACTGTACCCTAGAAGCAGTAAGAGGGAGCGGGGACGTGGAACGGGCAATCTTCGGGCTGGCGGATCGCACAACTGTGTCAGCGAAAGTGAAGTCACATGTCTGGGTACTGGAATCCTTGGTAGGTCGAGTTGAGGTGAGTACCTCACTGTATGTACCCGCTGGGAGGACAGTGGGCTTTCGACTCGCCAACAACTTACGAGCGGCAGATGTCAATACCTTCTCCGTAACCCGAATTTGCTGGATTACCTTCTCATCCTTGTATACAGGGCAGTCGCGAGAGGAAGCCGCATGGTCACCGTTGCAGTTTAGGCAGTGAGGGGACGGAGGTGGGCAATCCCCCTCATGGGCGTCCCTACCACAAGTGACACACTTTGCTGCATTTGGGCAATGTTCACGGGTATGGTTGTACCTGTGGCACTGAAAACAGCGCGTTGGGTTAGGTACATAAGGGCGGACGGAGATGACTTCATACCCTGCTTTGACCTTCGACGGGAGGTCAACTTTGTCAAACGTCAAAAACACAGTACGAGTCGGTGTCAGATGGTTATCGACCTTTTTCATGACCCTGTGGACGGCTGTCACACCCTGATCGGACATATACGATTGGATATCTTCATCAGACAACCCGTCAAGGGATCTCGTGAAGACTACCCCCCGTGACGAGTTGAGTGTGCGGTGCGCTTCGACCTCAACTGGAAAAGTGTGCAACAACGTAGTACGTATCAGTTTTTGGGCTTGGAAGGCACTTTCCACTTCCAGCAACAATGTGCCATTGCGCTGACGTGAACAGGTTTTAACAGGGCCAGCAATTGCATCTACACCTTTCTGTATAACGAAAGGATTGACAGAATTGAAATCCTTTCCGTCGGTGCGAGAGACAACCAGAAATTTAGGTACATTAGGCAGAGTCTTTTTAGGCTGAGGCGAGTCTAACTTACGTTTATGGGTCAACGTCACGAAAGAAGATAAGGAAGTCATCGCGGAAGTGTCCCCCGTGATTACCGGCGTCTCCGATGGCGCGCTCCTTCCTAGTGGGGGCCCTCTCCGAGGGCTTACCCGCCTTAGGTGATTGTTCACACCTCAGGTCACACCTCCCGAGAACTGACGGAGGGACCAATCGGCACGTTCGGAAGGTACCAGCTCGGGTAATCACCCCTCCCTGGGCCTGGCCTTTACCAGGGGGTACGTACGTGCCTTACTTGTCTACCCGGGGCGGGGAATTACGCGTTACCCCGTCACCTGCTACGCACGATAATGCGTGGGTCGGCCTTCAGACACGCACAGGGAGGAAAAGAAGAAGAGGATAGGAAAGGAAGAGAAAGAAGGAAAGAAAAGAAGTGTCTCAAACGCCGAGGCGGAGACTAATGAGGAGAAGAAGGCTAGGAGAGTTCAAGGAGAGAAAGACAGAAAACGAAGGGTAAGAAAGGAAGAAACGAAGGAAGAAAAACCACAACGAGAACCACCATAGCTCACGCAATATGCCCGTCTCCGGGCGAAGGCATAAACCGGGAGGGACAGTGAAGCAGCCTGGGGCAGAAGAAAGGCTGCTCCGGCTCGGGGCCCCGTGCGCGCCACACACGTACCCACAAAAGAACTGTGGGCCCCCTGGGGGGAGGCAAAATGGTAACGGACGCTCGTGGGATGTTACAGTAAGTGTATCGTGTTGAAGCAGTGAGTAAAAAGTGGGTGTTTGAAGACGGAAATGAAGGTATCTAGGGTGAGCCTTGTTTGGGCCGACCGTCTACAATCGCAGTCCCAGACATCATCGAACGAGTGCGACGGATGCTTGCGGATAACCTTCGGCTGCCTTTGAGAATCATAGGAGACGAAGACCAGCACGGTTGCGGAGATAGAACAGCGCGTGACCTCAGGCCTTCGAGCGATTCCACAAATCCGTTTGCTGACAGTTTGCAACAGCTGTGCAACCGATGTCAGCAGTGTATTGTAGTCAATGGCGATTACTTTGAAGGACAGTAAAGGTGTTTCTTTTTGTGACTCTTGTTTCCTGTATTTCATGAAACCATTCACCGAACTTTTCAGATGCACTTAAGTTGTTCGTAATTGTAACTTGTTACTTCTCAGTTGACTTGACTACCTTATAGGATTCTGTCATGTATCAGCTTCAACGGATTCCTTTTTATCCTGATAATGGTGACAGCAAACTTTTCATTACTTAGAGTCTATTGTCATGTAACGCACCATACAGATTCACTGTCTAAATCGTCTTGGAATTTGTTTTATCTTCTGATGTCTTCCCTAGTTTGTTAACTACCTCACCGTATTTTTAAAAAATCTAAAGGTTTGCGCAATTAGTATACTAAATCGTAACATAGATCAGAAAGAGCAAAGTGTACTTATCTTGTTACACCATTAACTGGCGTTCTAAGAAGCTTCTCCAAGATTTTTCTTCTTTTGTGTCTTACAGGCTTTGGCAGAATTCATTTCGGGTAGCTGAGGTAACCAGGTCAGTCGTTATCTAATTATATAATATATAAGAAACGACACAGTTGTATAATGACTAGAAAGTTTTGAAGGAAGTCTTTCACCGGAACTCAGTTACTTAACGTCGTTTTCAAAACACACATCGTAGGCCTCAGGTGAGTCAATATTTCATCTGTTGCGAAAGGCGATCTCTTCCGGCCATTATCTTCTGCGAGTACTCAGTACTCCAACTGGCTAGTAGGCACTCGAGTGAAGAACAAAGTGAACAGTGCGTTATCGCGGTCCGAAATTTGAGCCCGTTATAGTGATTTCTTTGTTTACTTGTTGAGTAGTAGTGGCGACGTTCCCTGTGGAGCCCTCACGGCTCGGCTTTAAGAGGTCTTGTGGAAAATCCAGATCAAAGGAACCGGGTTGGAGCCGAACATACCTCATTTCTGTAGCTACATTATGATATAAAAACACTACCAGTGACTTTTCTTTCTTCTTTAAACTATTTAATTTTGTAACACGGTTGCGAGGCAAAAATCTACCAGTAGGAAAACAACCTACATTAATACACGTCATAATATTATTATGCGAACTTAAACATGTAAGTACCAAGGTTTAGTATTAACTATGCAGTGAAACTTACACCGTTTGAAAGGTACTTGGACATAATAAGCATAGTATACAAAATCCTGTATAATTTTGTATGTGTCAAGCTTCAGTCATATTAAAATTAATATAAAGTAATGTGAAATATAAATATAAAGCACATTACAGCGGTTACGTAAAAGTTGTCAGACATGTTTCCTTAGATCATGGTCATAATAATAAAAACAATAAAAATAATCGGAGTTGAGTCCATGTCGGAATTATAAAATGGGTGACACATTTGTCCCCACATCTTAATTTAAAATAACACAATATGCATGTGTTCAACATAAGATCACAAACGCAACTGGTTGATGAGGACAAAGGATACAACAAAGATTATCACAAAGCCTAGTGCAAAGATATGCCATCACATTCGTATTTGGAGCGGTATCTGTGGGCTTGTATTTCTAGATAGATGTATTATCTTCGGAGGATGAGTACAGTGCTTATTATGTTTAGGTTACCTACAGGCTACATAGTTGTAAGTCATGCTATCACATTACAATCATACACATAAAATACTGTCTAAATAATAAACAAACATTACAGTGGATCATCACAAATTACTGATAAAACGTGCCAATAAAAACAAAAAGAGCTTTCATTCAAATGCCGGTCAGCTCCTTAAAGAAAAACATCCTGTATGTTCGCGGGCGTTAAGAGGGGTGGATACTTTCACATCTATAATATACAGAAGAGACGTAGAAACTGCTACACCTACCTAGTATCTTGTAGAACCCCCGCGATCATAGAGACGTGCCGAAGCACAATTGGCATTGACTCGACTGATCTGAGTTGGGCTGACCCTAAATTTGAAACAGTATGAAGTGGTAGAGATCTCTTCTGAACAGTTTGTTGTAATGCATTCCAGATATGTTCAATAATGTTCATGTGTGGGGAGTTCCGTGGCCACCAGAAGCGATTAAACTCTGAATAGTGCTCCTGGAACTATTCCGTGGCGATTGTGGACGAGTGGGATGGCGTTTTGTCCTACTGGAGTGGTTCACGTCCGTCGGAATGCATAATGGACATGAAAGGCTGCAATTGATCAACCAGGATACGTACGTATGTGTCACCTGTCAGAGTCGTATCTAGAGGAATGAGTGGTCCCATTTCAACTGCATGCGCCACACACCCCTACAGGGCCTTCAATAGCTTGAACAATTCCCAGCTGACAAGCAGGGTCCACGGATTCATGAAGTTGTCCCCTGACACGTCCATCCGCTCCAATCTATTGAATGTGTCATGTGACACAACAACACAGTGACCAACGGTGCTTTCCAGTCATGTGTGCGTACAGGGTGGTATATAAAACGATGCTTTATGTATTTTTCCTCATTATTTGTATTTTTTGTAATTTATTATGTATTTGTATATTTTGTTTGTGATATATTTGCATTGTCCTGCTAATTTCCATATATGTCAAAAATATTGTAAATGTAGTAGACACGCTGGGTTAGCAAGGGCTTTGCTATTGTATAGAATCATCTTTGAGTAGGGAGTTTTTTTATCGCTGGTAGCGCAGAGGCGCACAGCGAGAAAGAGTCGTTGTTGAGAAGTAGCGGCGTACAGACGCATTAGTGAAACGATGTGCTCAGTGGTGTACGGAAGAAGTACGTGTATTGGCACTAGTGGAGGAGACGGCGAAGAGGCAATATTATTTATTCATACGGCCACAGCTCAGATAATAAATGCATCAAGAGGAATGCTGTGGGCCCAAAATTGTAATTAACATTCGTCGCCAAAAAGAGCCTATGTTTGCCAATTGTTAAGTGCCAACAGTCTTCAATCAGCAGCACCACATCGCACACCAAATTCAGTAAGATCTGTCCAGTTTGTCTTAGCATGTACAGCTAACCAGCGTATTAGTGATGATTGTTCAATAGCGAACACTGTTATTTGTGAACCTGTGTTAAAAAATCATTACCCATAGTCATTGTCCAGACAGGTTCCTTCCTCATCCATTGTTTTTCCGAGAATTTTCAAAAAGTTATAGAAAAGTAAAAATCAGAGTCATTAAAGACAGTCGTTAATAAAAAATGTGTTCAGAAAAGTATTACTAAACGTAGCTTATGCCAGTGTTGTTGATCAATAGGTTTGCTAAGTTGAACGAAACTGCTAGATTAACTTTCAATTTCAAAAGATATTTCAATAACAGTGTAAAAGATTGTTTTCCACTGCATATTATTTTGAGGTACTGACTAGTGAGAATAGTAATTGTTTACAAGTGTTTGAATGCTAATAATTCCTGGTTAAAGATAGAGCAAAAGTTAATCAGAAGGTTGAATGGTTCTTTTCTAAATATTCAGTGTTATCACAAGTCATTAATTAATTAATTTTTGAGCTTGCCATTAGTACAGTTAATAGTTCAGTTACAACTTGATTATTGCTAAAGCGCATGGTATACTCGCTGTAGAATAATTTCTGGTACTTATATAAACAATTAATTATTTGAAACTGTAAATAGTAAGTATTAAGGTGAGAGTTTTGCATGATTTGCTGCATGTTGCATTTGTGCGGCTATGGATTGCATTTCGCTGTCTTACATTGAACCCTGTGTTAGTGAACTGTTTCTTAGTAATTAGTATATTGTCAGTGTCTTTTGTACCGAATTCGACGCGCACACTCTGATTTTCTGCCCACACAAATTTTACGTAATATTTCACGTTGTTAATTAACTTTTCTATTATTGACATCCCACCAAATTATTTGCTCGTACATCGAGCTGGCGACCGTAAATCAATAAATTATTCACTTTTTCCAAATTAATCCCTGTGTCCCGTTTGTTCCGCATTTTTTCATTTAAACATTGATCATTTTTATTCCAAATTTTAGTTTCCACTTTCTTTATTCCTATCGAGCGTTGTTGTCTACTAAAGATGTACAGCAACGTTCCGGTTATAGCCTCCACTACATCATCGGCTTCATTACCGATAGCTTTTCCACCAAATTAAGATAATTAGGCACACGGGTCATTTTTCTAATTATCATATTACTAACCGGTTTTGTAGGACGGGTAGGGTTATAGTCAGACTAGGCAAAGTGTTTCCAGTCTTCAACAGTCCAGTGTCGGTGTTGACGCACCCAGGCGAAGTGCAAAGCTTTGTATCGAGCAGTCAGCATGCGTACACGACTGCACCTTCGGCTCTAATGGCAAATATCGATGATGTTGATTGGTTCGCATGATGAAACTTTATGTCTCAGCATTGGAATCTGAAGCAATTTGCGAGAGTGTTGCACTTCTATCACGCTGAGGTGTTCTCTTCAGTTGTCGATGGACCTGTTCTGACAGGATCTGTCTCCGGTCGTAGTGATTTGGGCGATTTGATGTTTTACCGGATTCCGGATATTCACGCCGGCCGCGGGGACAAAGGCGCTTCAGTCACGGTCTGCACGGTCACTACGGTCGGGGGTTCAATTCCCCCTTCGGGCATGGATATTTGTGCCGTCCTTAGTGTTAGCTAGTTGATAAGTAGTTTGTAAGCTTAGGGACTGATGACCCCGTAGTTAAGTCCCTTAAGCTTAACAAACATTTGAATATTTGATACTCACGGTGCACTGGTGAAATGGTCATATGGTAAAATCGCACCCTCACCGCTACGTTGGAGATGCTATGTCCAGTCTTTCGTGCTCCGACTATAAAAATTCATTCTCACTCACGTAAATCATGAGATCCTGCCACTGTAGCAGCAGTGACCGATCTAACGCGTGCGCCAGACATCTTTTGTCTTGTATAGGCTTTGCTGACCGCAGCGCCGTCCTCTGAATGTTTCCATGCCCTATGTTTGCCTGCGCATGCCTATACGGGTTTTCTTGGCTCTTCAGTGTACTACCATCCCTAGCAAGCATTAAAATCGTCAGTATTAAAAAGTGAATTATTAACAACGTCTGCTCTGCGTACCAATCAGGTGCTACAGTAGAAATGACAGGCGAAACTGACAACGTTTCGTGAAATCGCACACCAGGTACCATCTTGTTTAAATGGTTATCTGACCGTGGCACACGCATACAAGCCTGCTAGAAGGCCACAGCTGATTGATCGATGACACTGTGAGCAGGGGAAATCAAAACATCGTACTGGCGAAGTCTGCACAAATAACACTGTTTATCGACTTCGGTATTTCGTTTACTTCCCTATAAGATTAGTATTGTGGCCATTTGCCAGAGTTAACACAAATTTTGAAGAACTCCTAATTATTAGTTTCTTAATTTCGAATATCTGACTCGTTAGTACAGTGGTAGAATGCCACACTATGAATCCAAAGGTCGTGAGTTCGATCACCGCCAGGTATTAACAGTTTTATCTGTCATTTTCCACTTCATTTACCATTGGTACTGTTGCTGATATAAAATAAATCGAGTTGCCCGTGATTTGGAATCCAGGTTAAACTGTATGTCGGTTCCAAGGTGCCGCGCGGGAGTAGCCGAGCGGTCTGGAGCGCCACGTTATGAATCTCGCGGCTTTCCTCGTCAGTGGTTCGAACCCTCCCTCGGGCATTGATGTGTGTGTGTTGTCCTTAGATTAGTTTAACTTAGTTTAAGTTGGCTAGGGACTAATGACCAACGTAGCTCGGTCCTATACGATTACAACTATTTAATTTCGGTTCCAAGATCGGATGAAGGCAACTGCATACCACCTCCAAACAGGGCCTAGTAAAGCACTGTGGTGTTCAAGCAAATCTTCGGATTGTTGATTGTTTTACCTTACCTAAATTTTGAACAGTTACAACGAGGGAAGTAAAAAATGCACAAAGAGAGGTAGCAGGTGCAGATGGACAGAGGAAGAGGGGCATGGAAGACAGAATGAAGAAATATAGATGGACAAAGGCGTGGTATTGCCGAAGGGAGGCGAAGGAAGAGCGAGAGATAATAAAGAGCGAGGAGGAGATGGATGGAGGAGACGCTTTACTCAAAACGCAGTACTATACGCCGGATGCTCCCGAGACGGCATCTGATCTTTATATTTGTTTTATTCCACATAGGCACGGTAAACCAAAGATGGATATTAATCTGATGTATTTTCGCGGTGCCTGTGTTCCCAAGAATTCAACCACTCATTTTCCCATTCATTTCTTGTCAGACGGCGCCGTAGCGAATCGTGCTCAAGTTCAGCTAGTACATGTTAATGCAGTAGTTCCATACGTCAGTACGTGGTGTGGTCTGTCTAGAGAGATCCATACGAGAGGGGGTTTACATGGTTTGCCGGTCTTCGCTAATACAAAAGAAACGTATATAATAATTTATTTTGTCCATCAGAAATGACAGTCTTCTGTTGCTCGAAGTGGTCTTAAATTGTGCGTACACCATGCAGTAATAGTGTCAATAAAAGAATTATGTTGTTCTTAGACAAGGCTCAGTCTAATTACCGTATAAATGCAGGGATAGCACTATCACAACTGTAGCAATAGCGGAGTACGCTGAATCTCGCAGAGGGCTATAACAAGTTGCTCCCAGGATAACGGAAAACAGGTTTACTCAATGACGAAACCTGAAGCTTGCTGTTCTCGCTATGTTGACACCTCTATAAACTGCAGCGGAATAAGGTTGTAGAGCTGTTCTCCATGTTACTTAAAGACACGGCCAATGGATTCCAGTGTACTTCTCCAGGATGCGAAAAGGCCCCTGTAGCCAACCTAACAGAGGAGGGATGGGCAGGCGGCATTGGTGATCCCGGCCTCCGGCATCAGCTGACTTCCGGTGCTCAGGTTGGCTGGCCTGGACTGGCGCAAATTTTCAGACAGATTGCAACTTGTCTGCCTCCGCCACCTCGAGCTTCCAACATTGCTTTGAAACCGAACTAGATTCTGCCACGTTGGGCGTTTACTATATTAGTTAAATGAGGAGAAACTATCTTGTTACCTCCAACTGATGATCCTCTATGTAGAAAAAGTATTGTGGACCTTGGGAAATTTATTTTACAGTATTAATGACACCATGAAGTTTGAAGGATTATTAATTGCTTGAACAATATGGGTTTGTTATCGGTTTGCTTAGAACTTAATTTGGAATTGGAATATGTGATCAGAACTGAAGTATTATCTGTATAGCTTTCTCTTTCTTTGTCTGAGGACTGGTGTAGTCAGGTTCTGCAGTCTCGCTACTTGTCTTTCGTGCCTCAGCAAGTTGCAGCGTTACAGGAAGCTGCGTTGTAGTTCTTCATCAGTTGATACTTTATGGAAAAATATTGCACACAAGACTCTTAAATTTTCTAATTCATTGCAGTTCCTTCTTATGGCTAATCCATTATACGTTCGCAGCTCGTCTATTTCACAATTTGTGAGACGTCCTTTTCCTAGAAGTTTTTTTCCATCTATTTATTTCCAGCCATTTCCTTTAGAAGCTTTCTCTGCTTCGAGACAAGTATTTTCTGAACATGTGATATCCATTCTAGTTTTCTAATCTGAATGTCAGGGCTATGTAGCTTCTCTTCACACTTTTTTGCAAAGTCCTTGCTGTAGCCATCACCTATTGCTCTGACCGCTGAGATGTTTTTCGTACTTCAGTGATCTCCATGCCTCACTTGATCCACTGTAATTTTTTGCAGATGTTTTGCTGCTGCGTCATTTTGACAAAGCAAAGTTTCTTTAGTGTCGGTGAATCACAACAGCAATTCGCATGCGTAAATAAACAAAAGAAACTGATTATCTGCTCTTGTCAAATGATGTTCAAGTATCACCTTCCCAGTCCGGGAAACAGCTGGAAATATAAATCAGTTACAGCAACAAAAATGGTTGTGGAACTTTACGTGTAGCTTATTATAAAAACGATGATATCTCAGAAAATTACCACCAGATTTGCACGAAACAAAATTCATTTTACAAACAAAACTACAAAGCATTTGAAATGTCCATAAAGTAAATCTTGAATTTTTGAGCAAATTTCATAAATATTCAAACAGACAAAGAGAATGCCACGTCGGTTCTAAATATAAAAACTACATCATCTACATAAATACACTGGAAATCACATTTAAATACATGGCAGATGGTTAATCGAATCGCTTTTATGATATTTCGCTGCCGTTCCATTTTCTAACAGCGCGCGGCAAAGAGGAACACCCGCTTTCAATCCGATTTCTTATTTTACTATTACGAAGGTGGCTGCTAACAAAATAAGTTCACAATCTGAGTAGAAAGTTGACCGCGGCAGAGTGGCCGAGCGCTTTGAGGCGTTATGCTCAGAAGCGCGCGTCCGTTCCTCGACGGACGTTCCAATACTCCTTCGAGCATGGATGTTTCTGTTGTACTTATTATAAGCTAATTTATAAGTAGTTTGTAAGTTTAGGAACTGATGACCCCGTAGTTAAGGCCCATAAGCTTAACAAAAATTTGAATTTTTTTTGGAGAAAGTTGGTGAAAAAAATTTCATTAACAGATCTCGCCGCAACGAATAAAACCATTGTTTACATGTTTCTACCGCAGTTCTTGCATCAGTGGCATTACATTGCCTCTCATGTACCGAGATTATACAAAACGAGCTGCCCTTCCCAGAACTGTCTCTATATCCTCCGTCAGTCCCACTCGGTGGAGATCCCACAATAGGCAGCATGTATTATTATTATTATTATTGTTATTTTCCTACGTGAAACGGATGTTCACTTTCACAAGTTTACGAACAAAGATACTAATCTTATGAGTAGTGTTTTCTGTTGCGAAAGAGGCCAACCACAGCCACTTAAATCTTTGCTTTGATGGTTAAATATGACACCGATACGAAGCTAATTGGCTTATGGTTGTCCTATAGTTGGACGCGCGGTGGCGCTTCCGTCGCACGCCAGCGATGTTACCTTTCCTGGCTATCGACTCGCGGGCAGTATCGAGCTGTGATACTGGACTCCTCCCCCCCAAATCGACGAACCACCGTGGAATAAGGCTTAAGGAGGCGGGGAGGAGGACCGAACGTCGGTGTAAGTAAGGGGGTGGTGGACCCAGCTGTGAAGCCAAAGGTTGCCATCTTGATCTGACCAAAACACTGCTGTATTTGATTATGTTTGTCGCTCGTTTTTCGAAGGATTTTGCAGTGTTATGGTGACTTGTGTGATGTTTATGTGTACGAATCGTTCTGAGTGTGACGCGAAATCGAAAAAAATACCATTTCATGCATAAATTGCCTCCCTAACGTGTGATTTTACCACTTTTATTGTGAACGAACCTATACAACATATTTACTTGTAATGTAGCGTATTTTTGTCTTGTGATTTTCGATTACCTAAAAATTAAAGTTATTTACTCCCACTTAACATACTATTTACGAATGAATAAAATTTAAATCTGATTTTTATTATGTCAATAATGTCGAAAGAAAAATCTAGTTTCAATACTAATGAAACTTACTACACAAAGAAAAGATATAGTCACTGTGCTCGTAAATTTGGCGTTGGTTCACTCAGCTAATCTGACCATCGTTAGATAAAATAATTCGACTAAGGAAAGAACCCACGTTTGTGATTGGTAATATTGTAGTAACAACTATTTTTAAACGGAATAAAATGCGAAATTGTTTCGTTCTTCGAGATTTTATTTTAAACAAATATTGAAACAACCAATGTGAGGACGTTACATGCGTATATGATGCAATTAGCGACTGTAAATACAGACACAGCTATAACACACTGTCGGTGTTTTGGTCAGAGTGTCATGGCGGCCATAGCTTCAAAGCGTAGTACGGCTGGGATATGTAGCGCCATGTCCCGTTATTCTTATCTCCATGTGCCCACCCGCACCCTGCCATTGTGGCTGAGGGGAGGACGAAAACTCCACCGAAACGCCTCCAGGGTGCACGCCAACGCTAGGTATACGCGCAACTGGGTGGATCAGAGGTGGCGAAGCATCGGACATGTTGTCTGCTTCCGTGGGCGGCGTCCGCGACGGTGAGGGGGCGTCCGCTGACCCGGAGACGCCGGCGGCGTCACGTTGTCGATGTCCATCTGCTGAGGAAGGTCCTCCCTGCCGTGGGTCGTCAACGTCTGCTGCGGAGGCGGTGGCGGCTTCGGTGCTAGGTCGTGGGCGCTTGCGCATCACGCGAAGGTGCCCGCGGCCCCGCAGCCGCCGAATGCAGTGCCTCGTGAGGGGGCGGCGACAGCCACTCCGCTACCGATTCTGCGAACATAAAGCAGCAGAAGGATCTGCACTATGGCAAGGTTTTATCTGGTTACGATTCCTGTACACGGTACCAGACGGACGTGCAATAAGAAACATGGCCTGACACAAGTGGCGAAGATTGCGCTCTTGCGCCCAGTGGCGAGCGCCCGATAACACACCACGCCATGAGGCGAAAACTTGCAGACCTGTCGAGGTAACGACATGTGCGGCAGAGGAGGGTGCAAAATATACATCAAAGTGCGGTGACGACGCCCATGCACCAATTCAGCTGGCGACGCACCGTTGCGTGGTTGTGCATGGTATGAAGAAAGAAACAACCATAAAGCTTTCTCCCGCAAATGAGACGCACGCAACTTTGACATCTGACATAAATGTGCGCACCAGCCGTTCGGCTGAGGATGGAACGGCGCGGACGTCAAATGACATACGATTGACAGCACAAAATGTTTCAAACTCCGATGAGACAAATTGAGGACCATTGTCGGAGATGACCGTGTCAGACTAACCCTCAAGACAAAAGATTGATGTCGGAGCTCGAATTGTAGACTGCATAGGGACAACAAAAGGAAAATTACTGAAGGCATCAACAACCAAGCAACCAACGCATTTCCCAAAACGGACCTGTGTAATCAATATGCAAGCGCTGCCAAGGTGCTGTGGCATAAGGCCAAGGAACAAATTATTGCCGCGGTGCGGAATTTCGGCATACGTGAAGAAAGAACACAATTTCGTAATGTCAGCATCCATACCAAACCATGTACAATGTGTACGAGCTAACTGTTTAGTCCTAACAATACCCCAAAGACCGCTATGGAGAAGACGAATAACTTCTCTCTGCCAAACCTGAGGTGCAACGACACGAGATTGGTCGTTATCGGTACGGAACAAAAAACATCACGCTGCACTGACAAATTGTGGTGGTGAGCAAAATAGCGGCGAACAAGAGAATCAGCAATGTGTGTTATCGACGTCGGCCATTGAGTAGGATTATAGTGCAACACAATGCGTAACGACGCATCAGCCGCCGATGCAGACGCAACGCGGCGGAAGTCGAGAGGAAAACCTGCGACGACGGCACTATCGTCAAAATCGAGAAATAGACAAGCTTGTTCTGAAGAATCAAAATCATCATCTTTACGAACAGGCAAACGAGGCAATGCGTCAGCGTTACCGTGATGTGACGTAGGACAGTACAAAATTTCATACTGATACTGTGACAAAAGATCACCCAGCGTTGCAACTTCTGTGCGGTGCGTGGAGGCACTGGCCGTGACGAATGAAACAAAGACGGCAGCGCTTGTCGTCGGCAATCAAGTGAAACTTGCGACCATACAGGAAGTTGTGATATTTGGTAACCCAAAAAATTATCGCAAGAGCTTCTTTCCCTATTTGAGAATGATTATGTTGAGTAGACAACAACTTTAAAGCAAATGCAACAGGTCTATAAACTGAACCAATTCTATGAGAAAGAACAGCCCCAAGACCGATCTCCGATGCGTCTACTGCCAAAACTAGTGGTTTGTTTCGATCATATGGTATCAGACACTGGTTGTCAAGCAACGCTTGTTTTAATTTGCGTAATGCTTGTTCACACAAACGGGACTTTTTCCGACGCAATTTATGCAGAGCTGCCACAAGAGAAGATGCCTGAGGCAAAAATTTGCAATAATATGTGATTTTGTCAAGAAGGGCTTGCAATTATATTACGTTCTGGGGTGCCGGCAAGCCTCTAATTGCACGAAGATGATCCGGAAGGGGTGGATTCCCTGACTAGGTATGACATGACCCTGTAGCTAAAAGTATGCACTTCGATTTGTTGACTTTCAGGCAATTCTCACTTAGCACTTGAAAAAGTGTATGTAAGCTATGCACATGTTTTTCTGGTGTACGACCAGATACTATGTCATCTAAATAGCACAGCTTAGTACAGTAGCACACAGTTGTTGCAAATAACACTGAAAAATGGCTGGGGCGGAAGCGCAACCAAATGGTAGTCTTTTAAACTGGAACAAGCCAAGGTGAGTGTTCACAACCATTACTCGATGCGTTTGTGCATCAATAGGCAGCTGTAAATAGGCATCTTGAAGGTCAGTTTTACTGAAATATTTTCCTGCACCTAGTTTGACAAAAATCTCTTCCTGGCGAGGCAAGGGAAAAGAAGCAATCACAGTCTGCGGATTCACTGTTGCCTTTAAGTCAAATCACCGGAAGGCTTGGTAAGAATTACAAGAGGCGAAGCCCACAGCGAGGCAGTCACAGGTTCTAACATATCCTGTTCTTGTAAGGAAGTAATTGTTTCCGCTACTTTTTCGCGGAGCGCATGTGGCACTGGGAGCGCACGAAAGAACTTGGGTTTTGCATTGTCTTTAAGTTCAACTTGCGCTGCAAAGTCTTTTGTGCAACCCAGAACATGCGAAAATCAAGTCTAAATGGTCAGCACACAACAGTGGCGGATACAGAATTTTTTTTTCTGCGAGGGGCACAAGATTCCAGATGGCGAACAAGTCCTTTAGGGCTTTGTGAGGCTAATTTTAAAACAAACACACACCTAACGTTCCCGCTGGATATTTTTCGTAAACCACATCAAATACTGACAAACCGATTCAACAGACCGAATGTGAGGAGAGGGGCTAGTGTAAGTGGTTAATACAAACCATCAAAAAATGCAGTCTCTGGTTCGCCTTTCCCACGACATTATCTACGTGTTCTTTCCAATTTAAGTCTGAAGTAATAGTAATTCCTAGCTATTTTGTGGAGTTAACAGTAGGATACAAATGGGCATTCTGGCACATAAAATTGATATCAATTTGATATCAAATTAATTATGCATAATTAGAGCAATTGCATAATTGCAATAAAGTGTACTTAGAGCAATTGCATAATTGCAATTAAGTGTACTTAGAGCAATTGCATAATTGCAATTAAGTGTACTTAGAGCAATTGCATAATTGCAATTAAGTGTACTTAGAGCAATTGCATAATTGCAATTAAGTGTACTTAGAGCAATTGCATGTAATTAGGGTAATTGTTTATTTATTTATTGTAATTGTTTATTGTTATTGCAATTGCAAGTGTTCACTCCTCCATGTCTGGCGTGGAACTGAGCTCACTCCAAGGCATCAGGTGACTATCTACGTCATCCCCATCCCCCACCCCCACCCGACCAGCACTGGCCAATGAGAGCACAGCACGTGACCACCCCCTCCACCCTACCATGTGACCATCCCCAACCGATATTCTGCAGTCATTCAGATGCAGAGTGTCGGAGGGACAGCAGCAACATGGAAAGGATGCAATTACGGTAATTACATTTGACTCGCGTAGTTGGGAGGTTCATGGTACAACCACAAATTGGCGGGAAAACCGATTTCTGGTTGCCCTGGTAGGCTTTCGCCCCTCCGATCCGGTGGAGCACCCTCAGACTTTTTTTTTCCTTTATTGTTGTTTTAAAGCCAGCTGTAGAAACAGCTGGCAGGCTGGCAGCAGCTGCGGTGGCTGCTCTTCAGCCATGTGACATACAAAAATTTGACAAATAAAAGATAAAATATAAAAAGAGGAACAAAAATTGCGGAAAGTTAAAACAATTTACACGCTGAGTTTTCGACAGAATAAAACGTACATGGATAAAACGGGATAAACATATATCAGGGAACGATGAACAGACGAGGAGTAATAAAAAACACACATAGTTAGTAAAAACAGGTGGCCACGGTGGCACGTTAAAAGTACATTGTAGAGACACTAAGTTCACACATGAAGACATCGGACGGCGTTTGAATAAAACATGGGGACGGCGATTATGGAGGTACTGAGTAAAACACACGACACTGGAGACACTTGCACTGAACACATAGATAAAAAGTCGAGACGCCCCCGCAGGGGGTGGGGAGGGGATGGAGGGGGGAGGTGGGGCAGGGACGGGGGAAGTGCGGGGGAGGGGGAGAAGGGGAGGGAAGAGAGCGTAAGGAGGGAAGGAGTGACGAGACTCTGGGCATGGGAGAGGGGTAGCCAAGCGGGCGGGAAGGAAAAGGGACGGGAGAGAGGGGAGGGGTGCTGATGCTACGGGGAAGGGATCAGAGTTGGTAGGAGGGGTAGATATCGGGACGAAGTTCGGTATCCGGTAGAGGAAGGGTGCGGAAATTGCCTTGGGACAGGATACAGAGCATATGGAGGTGAAGGCCGGGAGGGACGGTTTGGCGGAGGCGTGGCAGAGGCCCGGGATTTGTAAGAATAGGGTAGACCAGAGGGTTTTGGGACTCTATTTTTCGGAATGTGTAAAGGAGCCAGAGATGTTCAAGGTGTTGTAGGAGAGGAGGGAAGGGGATGAGGTCATAGAGGATCCGCATGGGGGAAGGGAGTCTGATACGGTATGCGAGGCGGAGGGCGTGGCGTTCTAGGATCTGGAGGGATTTGTAGAAAGTAGGAGGGGCTGATATCCAGGTGGGGTGGAAGGAACAAAGGACAGGGTGCATGATTGATTTGTAGGTGTGAAGGACAGTGGAAGGGTGAAGGCCCCATGTCTGGCCAGTGAGGAGTTTTAGGAGGTTTAGGCGGGACAGAGCTTTCCAGTCCAGAGTTCAGGACAGTTGGCGGTCAAGGGTGAGGCCAAGGTACTTGAGGGTGGGGGTGAGACGGATGGGTCGGTTGTGAAGGGTAAGATAGAAATCGTGAAGGCGGAAGGAGTGGGTGGTACGACCTATGACTATTGCCTGGGATTTGTCGGGATTGACGGAGAGGAGCCACCGGTTACACCAGGAGGCGAACTCGGTGAGGTGGGACTGGAGCAAAACCTGGGAACGGGCAAGGGAGGGGGCGAGGGCCAGGAAGGCGGTGTCGTCAGCATATTGGAGGAGATAGACGGGAGATTTGGGTTGAGGCATGTCGGCAGAGTAGAGGAGATAGAGGAGGGAAGAGAGGACTGAGCCTTGGGGCACCCCGGCGGAGGGGTAGAAAATACGGGAGTCGGAGTTGCAGACAGTGACGTAGGAGGGGCGGCGGGTAAGGAAGGAAGCGATGAGGCGGACGTAATTAATGGGAAGGGCGTAGAGCTGGATCTTGAAGAGGAGACCGGAATGCCATACTCGGTCGTAGGCTTTTTGGATATCAAGGGATACAAACATTGTGGAGCGACGGGAGTTGAGTTGGACAGAGAGGAGATGAGTCAGGCGAAGGAGCTGGTCGTTGGCGGAGAAGGAGGGTCGGAAGCCACATTGGGAGGGGGGAGAAACTGGTGGCGGTGGAGGTGCTGGTGGATTCGACGAGGAAGGATGGTTTCCAGGACCTTGCTGAACACGGAGGTAAGACTGGGACGGGGGTTTGTCGGGTTTGAGGAACATGAAAATACGGGAGGTTTTCCACAGGTCGGGGTAGAAGCCAGTATAAAGGATGACGTTGTAGAGTTTGGCAAGGACTTCATGAAATGAGGGGGGGAGCATGCGCGAAGGACCCTCAGACTGCACCTGTTTCTATATATAACAACAAATCTGAGCATTCTGTTCAGTAACATGATAAAAAAAGAGCCTTAATTGGAGCACATATCGCATCCAAAATTAGATGTGCATATAGATGAATCATATATATGATCATCTGTAATGCCATATGTATGTACTCCCATTACTCTAGTAATTATATCGAATTTTCAATCCATAGCCATTGAAATCGCTTGCCACTCTCCCACTGAAAGCAGCAGTTCCAACCGCTGACAACAGATGGCTCTGATCCCACCTCTCCCCCAACCCAGCGCCTACACAATGAAGCCATGTGTGCAGACGCTGGCCACCTGCATCCTCCTCTGGAGCTGACCAGTCTCTATTGTGTGCCTCAGTCCGCCGGCCGTAGCCGCTGCGACCGAGGAGACGCGGCACACAGGCCGACTGCCCACCTTCAGCCTCCTGACGATCATGTACTTGCGTACATATGCGAAAAAACTACCGTAGTGCATTTACGGAGCCCCGCCGCGGCAAGCGCGCAATTTTTCCGGTCGACCCTAGCGCGCCGACCGGGCCGCGCCACACACCTCGCGAAAGAATAGCCGCAGAGCCCGTGTCGAAAATTATTATTTAACAGCGCCACAGCCCGTCCTCCGGCCGCTGGCCGTAGAACGAGGAAGAGCGAGCTGCCGCGCCCTGCATGTGAAGTCTGCACCGAAAGAATTATTATTATTTAACCGCGCCATGCCCGTCCTCGGCGACGCGGACACAACGATCCGAGCGCCCCGATTATTATTTTTTTCCTGCGAACGTTATAGCTCCTTGTACTTACTGCCTCTACACCAACGTCCGCGAAGTTTTCTAATTTGCAGTGGAACAGTCCGCCCGCAAGAAAACAATTTGCTGTGTGTCTCCTGGCGAGAAAAGCAGAACTCAGACGGACAATAGCGGCCGGCCGCTCCATTCAAACAACCCCTTGCCGCTGATACCTGCTCAACCGCAGGCTTTCAAAACAGCGCGCGCGGCCGACAGGCGGCGGTGAATCACACACGTGCTCTGGCCGAGCGTTACCTGTAAAGGCTAAGCAAATAGTTCCACTCCACACGCGCGAAGAAGAAGCAGCGCTCGTCACTGCACTCTGCGGACTAACCTTAAAAGTTATTAAACGTATATCACTTCTGAAAAAAACAGTGACAGCGACCGAATCATGCTGTTTTCTCTTTTACAAACCTCTCTCTCACGTTCCTATTCCCCACAAGTAAAAACAATCAAGCAGAGAATGCGAGAAATGTGTTTTTAATGTAACTTATATCGCCCTTTCTCGAACCAGTATTATGTAGGGGAAAAAACGCGTCAGGCTATTGCATACGTCATATTCCAATACACACACACACGCGCGATCACATTTATTTATTACGCACTGCATCCAGGTTGCAAAAACAATTCTAACCAGAGCCAACTAACGAAAAGAAAAGAAATGGTCCGTTTCGGAACTCGACCGCAACCTTAGATCTATAAATGTATCTCTTCGTTTAGACGATGAAAGCAACAGCCATCGAACGGAATGTAACTTGTATGCCAACCACTCTTTCGATAACATAACAGCAGCAGCAGAAGACGGCATATTGTTTATACAAAAATTCCAAATAACGAAAATCGGCAATGACATCTAGCACAAAGTCTCTAAATATAAATCTGCAAGCACCGTTAACAATCGTCCAGAACGCAGAGCGCTCTCTCCGCATGCTACATAAAAGAAACATATGTTAAGTGTTTTAACAAAAACACCTAAGTTACATCTCCAAATGATCAAAACCTTCTACGCAGACACACCACTCTGACAAGCATTTATTTAATGGAGCTGAGCCATCCCGAAAGTTCCGAAATTTAACACTCTAGCGATCTTGCCCTGTTACGTTTCCTTCTTAGATCGAGGTATAGATGCGCCTTCCGAGAGTTCGGGTACTTTAATTTTACCTCTTATTTCCTTGCTACAGCAGTACACATCCCATCTAAGGAATCTCTATATCCTGTTACGATGCAAACTACATTTATCTGACACCGATATTCTAGCGCCTCAGAAGACATTTAAACCCTATTGTGCAACGGAGAGTCGAAATAAAGGAAAAATACGTGAAATAATTTACCGATTTCCGACCGTCTACACTAAAACTTTTCGAAATTATTTGCCTAACAACACCCTTATTCGACAATACAGCAACCACAGAACCGAAGTTACCTGCCCAATGCAACACCGATTTCCAGCTCGACCCGCCCTTTACCCACAAAATTCCTACTCCAAGTTCTTTTCTTGTGCAATCCACTAATCCGAACTACGATTTATTATTTCAATTACAAGTAGATGTCTACCGCAAACGAAGACGCTAACCTACACGCCACAACACATGATTCTATATAGGACATGGAGTGCTACATTTTTTTTATTATTACAGTACAACTGAGTAAATGCAACGTAATGTTCGCAAACACTTATATCGCAACCAACTCCTGCACACATCGATCATAACCTGCTCTCTAAGGAATGGATGGGAGTCACACACAGTACAAACACGTTTGTCGTGTGTTCCGCTAATTTCGGTCAATACAACGATGCGAGACCAATTCCCCCGCTTGTTTACTGTAAAAGCAAATATTTTTCCCCACACTATCTGTTTAAACCGGGCTTTCACATATGCAATAGCCTCCTTTTAAAAGCCTGTGTCTTCGCCATATAACCCAGTTTTCGTTTACCCTTCTTCTTGGGACTTGTGGAATAACTTAGACGATATCTACGTCTGTGGATAATAAAGTCCTGGAATGCTAAAGAAAATATAGCTCCTTGCTCGACTCTACAAGTAATTTACAGTTGAAACTAAACAACATAATGTCCGAGAGAGTGGTCAATTTTCGGGTACTCTTAATACCCAAGTAATCAAATCTAAAAGCGTTTGCACAGTACAACGGCGCACTTTGTAAATACCGTATCTTCTCTTTTAGAACACTTAAACAATCTTCTTGCACAATCCTCCATCCTGGTAATACTATCTTCTCGACCCAGCGAAAAAATAAGTCCTAACAATCAACTGCCTGGACTCTTTATAAAATCGATATCTTTGCTTACACCAGGGCTCATGATTTTCGACAAATTTATTTTGGTTGTACCATTCGACGCCAACCACGTTAAGCAGTCGTTTCCTCGCCCGCAACCACTTTGATATTGCTCCTTCCATCCGAAAGTCATGCTCGGATACGAACGCCACTCGGTTAAAGTGTTGTCCAAATATCCAGGAGATAGAAGCCATCTACACGAAGCTGCTGCTGTAGTATAGATGGGAGCGCCTCCATTAAAAAACATCGATTAGCTGCAGTTTATAAGATATATACCCACAGGACATACATATTTCCCCCATGTATTCCAGAAATAGTAACTTCGTCTTGTCTCCAGCGTTTGCAGTATCGAACTTGCTGAATTTACTACACTCACACGCACTCCATTGGCTACAACTAGCGCACTTTAAGTTACCAAACTGTAGGAGTTTTATAAAACACGTTGATTTTCGACGAAAGAATTATGATTTACCGCAGCAGACACATCCGCTACGTAACGTAATTCACACCAGCCGTAAAGTAGCCAACACTAGCATACGATTAAACAGGCGATGCTTCGACGAAAGATCAATGCACCACCCACCAAAGTCGGTTTTCTTTAGAGCTTTACCGTGACGTATATGTTTAGGGTAGATCAACACTTTTTACTTACATTCCGTCCAATATAGCCTACAACACTCTCTGTAAGCGCCAAACATTTCCAACACAGTAACAGAAGTACACCTACAATCAACACGAACCTACAACAACAAACGAATCTAGCCATTCCAACTCGATTTTTGTCCCAAATAGCATGCTGCAAGCTATGTATACGTTCGTAACAACCCAGACAGAGCTATCCTTACATCCGTCACTAGCCCAGCAACAACTCTAAACAAGTTACCACAGATGGTGTTATAGCCGTGATCTGTAACAGACAAGATCTCCCAGACACACAGCGTTTTAATAATGTTTCGAGCTCTCTCTCTCCACCCAATAACTACGTTGGTTGCTTGACCCGTCCCTAACATCCAACCACAATTTTGTTTCCAATGCATATCCCGGCAGACAATATTTCTGGAACGCTTTCTATCAGCCAATACCCCGAGCATTCGCGCACAAACCACCATCGTATTCCACTGCTTCTGACAAATTATTACTCTCGTTAAACATCTGTAACACAGTGTAAAAAATGATCGACGTACACGCACAGAACAGCTAACAAGAAAAGATCTAGATCAAAGCCAAGTTCTTATAATCCTTACAAGCAGCAGCGCAAAATAGTCTACACCATTTCGAACTAATGCAACACCAGATTTTTTTATCGATCTCCAAGAGCAATCCTTTAGAGACTAAACATACGATCAAATGCACCTCCAACGTAGGTAACTAATCCTCTAACTCGATGCTTATCGACCAAAGAAATTTAATTTACCACTGCAATCATCTCCAATACGCTACCGAGAGACGTCAATTCGTAAACACAGCTAAAAGAAGATATAAATGCCCCACATCCATGCTACTAAGTATCTATATGTATTTCCACAATTGTGGATCATATATGCGTTGCATCATTTCGCGCGACTAAACAGTTCGAAATAGGTACTTCGCGCAAGCTAGCATACATGCATACTCACATTCCATGTTATTTCTGGCTGTAGGCGAGTGCGGACCTGTTGACTCATCGTAGACTCCGGTTTGGAGCGTGTGTACGTCCTATACATGTAAACATACCTGTCCACGCTCGCACCTGACCTGGAGAAGTTTTCGGTTTAATTTTTCCCGACCGCACCAGATTCCGAATACAAGAGAGCTATTTTCGCGAAGATACATTTCCGCGCAACTGACACAAGCAATGTTTTTACCGTACGAGCTGTCGTTATAACTTTTATAAGCAGATACATATACAGCCAGTAGGATGAGCGCAAATTTGCGATGTAGCTCTTACAAAAACGAAACATAGTTTTTTTTTAGAAAAGCAACCTGTCTTCTGGTATCTTCTACTCCCTATAAGACCGAAACTTTCTACTCGAGAAGCTAGACACAGAGTACAAATCGTTCTTTATTATTCTTGTTATGTGTAACTTTAATTTTCTCCGCTGTAATTTTTTTAACTCGTAGTTTTAGATCCACATCGGCGTCTCCTATTACCGTTCCAGCCAGAAGTTTGAAAGGTAGAGGGAAGGTATGTTCTCGAACTCCATTACGTATCTTCGCTTCCTCCTGCATTCCAACTCCTTTATAGCTCTGCACCTTCGGGCAATGCTTCTAGACGAGAACAATCGGGTATTTTAACTTTTCCCATTATTTCCTGTATAGCAATATGCGTCCCTATGTCTGCACGTTACCAACTCCTGTGGTAATTTCCGTATGGAGCACTAGGTTTACGACTATTGCAAACGATTGCTTGTTATTCCATCCGTTTTTAACTCTGCAAATGACTGTCCCAGTCCTCCACTTTGGATGCAATGTAGTCCCTTCTCCAAACGATATTGCAATACGTTTTTCGTGTGTTCCGCTATTTTCGGTCAGTACACCGACGCGTGACCAATCTCCCTGACTGTTTACTGTAAAAAACAAATATTTTATAAGTCCCAGTCGTAACCAGATTTCTCCACACCCTCTGTTTAAGCCGGGCTTACACATATGCCATAGCTTCGTCTTTCTCCAGCATTAGGTTGTACTCGTCCTTTATGGCAGTTGCTTTAGCCATATATTCTAGCTTCCTTCTCTTGGTCTCGATATCCGCCATTTCCAGTTTTTCTTTTCGCGCACAGAAGATATTAACTGCAGGTAGCGATGTAATTTCTTTAATGGGGACGGCTTAAGCCTGTGTGATACATTTACTCTTTTCGCTGGACTTGCAGAATGACATTGTTTGTAGGTACTAGACCTAATTCGGCGATATCTATATCTGGAGGCAGTGTGGAGAACAATGTTCTGGATTGGAAGAAGTATGTTTCCCCTGCTTTAATGTAGTTTTTAAGTGTACTACTTATATCGTCTTTGCCGCTGTCAGTATTACGAATCTCCACCTAATTTACAGGTAGACAATGGAAACTAAAAGCTGATAGAACGGAACGTATAAGCTTTTATCGATCTGGAAGGTTTAACCTGTACACCGATTAATTTTTGGGTATTTTTATTACACCAGTACACAAATTGCAGGACACTATTAAACACTACAAAGCATCTGTTGTCCCAGATGTTTGTTATTCGTCCCCCACATGGTGGAGAAACACTTTGCAGATACCGTTTAAAAACCTTAAAGAGTCTTGCACAAGATCAAAAACACTCTCCATCCGGTAATCGTATATTGTAATACCCCTGTTCTCGACCCAAAGACGAAGTAAGTGCTAAAATCGACCTCTAGCTCTCTTTTTAGGGTAAACCGGGTCACGGGTCACAAAATTCACACCACAACCAGCGAATTATATCCTAATAAGACTCCAGGACGTTCTCCAAATTATGGTTTTGACTGATATTTCCAGGCGAAGTACTAAATAACCTCCATATAGGCGAGATTCTAGATGCATCTTCGGGACTTGTGGTATAGAGACAGGTGCGTAGAATCGAATCCGAAGCGCAACAGCTGGGAGGACCTCCCGGCTATAGCGAAGACACACATCCGCCGCAACTCCACAAGTCCCGAAGAACGCATCTAGAATCTCGCCTATATGGAGGTTATTTAGTACTTCGCCTGGAAATATCAGTCAAAACCATAATTTGGAGAACGTCCTGGAGTCTTACTAGGGTATAATTCGCTGGTTGTGGTGTGAATTTTGTGATCCGTGACCCGATTTACCCTAAAGAGAGAGCTAGAGGTCGATTTGAGCACTTACTTCGTAAATGTATCACACAGGCTTAAGCCGTCCCCATTAAAGAAATTACATCGCTACCTGCAGTTAATATCTTCTGTGCGCGAAAAGAAAAACTGGAAATGGCGGATATCGAGACCAAGAGAAGGAAGCTAGAATATATGGCTAAAGCAACTGCCATAAAGGACGAGTACAACCTAATGCTGGAGAAAGACGAAGCTATGGCATATGTGTAAGCCCGGCTTAAACAGAGGGTGTGGAGAAATCTGGTTACGACTGGGACTTATAAAATATTTGTTTTTTACAGTAAACAGTCAGGGAGATTGGTCACGCGTCGGTGTACTGACCGAAAATAGCGGAACACACGAAAAACGTATTGCAATATCGTTTGGAGAAGGGACTACATTGCATCCAAAGTGGAGGACTGGGACAGTCATTTGCAGAGTTAAAAACGGATGGAATAACAAGCAATCGTTTGCAATAGTCGTAAACCTAGTGCTCCATACGGAAATTACCACAGGAGTTGGTAACGTGCAGACATAGGGACGCATATTGCTATACAGGAAATAATGGGAAAAGTTAAAATACCCGATTGTTCTCGTCTAGAAGCATTGCCCGAAGGTGCAGAGCTAAAAAGGAGTTGGAATGCAGGAGGAAGCGAAGATACGTAATGGAGTTCGAGAACATACCTTCCCTCTACCTTTCAAACTTCTGGCTGGAACGGTAATAGGAGACGCCGATGTGGATCTAAAACTACGAGTTAAAAAAATTACAGCGGAGAAAATTAAAGTTACACATAACAAGAATAATAAAGAACGATTTGTACTCTGTGTCTAGCTTCTCGAGTAGAAAGTTTCGGTCTTATAGGGAGTAGGAGAAGATACCAGAAGACAGGTTGCTTTTCTAAAAAAAAACTATGTTTCGTTTTTGTAAGAGCTACATCGCAAATTTGCGCTCATCCTACTGGCTGTATATGTATCTGCTTATAAAAGTTATAACGACAGCTCGTACGGTAAAAACATTGCTTGTGTCAGTTGCGCGGAAATGTATCTTCGCGAAAATAGCTCTCTTGTATTCGGAATCTGGTGCGGTCGGGAAAAATTAAACCGAAAACTTCTCCAGGTCAGGTGCGAGCGTGGACAGGTATGTTTACATGTATAGGACGTACACACGCTCCAAACCGGAGTCTACGATGAGTCAACAGGTCCGCACTCGCCTACAGCCAGAAATAACATGGAATGTGAGTATGCATGTATGCTAGCTTGCGCGAAGTACCTATTTCGAACTGTTTAGTCGCGCGAAATGATGCAACGCATATATGATCCACAATTGTGGAAATACATATAGATACTTAGTAGCATGGATGTGGGGCATTTATATCTTCTTTTAGCTGTGTTTACGAATTGACGTCTCTCGGTAGCGTATTGGAGATGATTGCAGTGGTAAATTAAATTTCTTTGGTCGATAAGCATCGAGTTAGAGGATTAGTTACCTACGTTGGAGGTGCATTTGATCGTATGTTTAGTCTCTAAAGGATTGCTCTTGGAGATCGATAAAAAAATCTGGTGTTGCATTAGTTCGAAATGGTGTAGACTATTTTGCGCTGCTGCTTGTAAGGATTATAAGAACTTGGCTTTGATCTAGATCTTTTCTTGTTAGCTGTTCTGTGCGTGTACGTCGATCATTTTTTACACTGTGTTACAGATGTTTAACGAGAGTAATAATTTGTCAGAAGCAGTGGAATACGATGGTGGTTTGTGCGCGAATGCTCGGGGTATTGGCTGATAGAAAGCGTTCCAGAAATATTGTCTGCCGGGATATGCATTGGAAACAAAATTGTGGTTGGATGTTAGGGACGGGTCAAGCAACCAACGTAGTTATTGGGTGGAGAGAGAGAGCTCGAAACATTATTAAAACGCTGTGTGTCTGGGAGATCTTGTCTGTTACAGATCACGGCTATAACACCATCTGTGGTAACTTGTTTAGAGTTGTTGCTGGGCTAGTGACGGATGTAAGGATAGCTCTGTCTGGGTTGTTACGAACGTATACATAGCTTGCAGCATGCTATTTGGGACAAAAATCGAGTTGGAATGGCTAGATTCGTTTGTTGTTGTAGGTTCGTGTTGATTGTAGGTGTACTTCTGTTACTGTGTTGGAAATGTTTGGCGCTTACAGAGAGTGTTGTAGGCTATATTGGACGGAATGTAAGTAAAAAGTGTTGATCTACCCTAAACATATACGTCACGGTAAAGCTCTAAAGAAAACCGACTTTGGTGGGTGGTGCATTGATCTTTCGTCGAAGCATCGCCTGTTTAATCGTATGCTAGTGTTGGCTACTTTACGGCTGGTGTGAATTACGTTACGTAGCGGATGTGTCTGCTGCGGTAAATCATAATTCTTTCGTCGAAAATCAACGTGTTTTATAAAACTCCTACAGTTTGGTAACTTAAAGTGCGCTAGTTGTAGCCAATGGAGTGCGTGTGAGTGTAGTAAATTCAGCAAGTTCGATACTGCAAACGCTGGAGACAAGACGAAGTTACTATTTCTGGAATACATGGGGGAAATATGTATGTCCTGTGGGTATATATCTTATAAACTGCAGCTAATCGATGTTTTTTAATGGAGGCGCTCCCATCTATACTACAGCAGCAGCTTCGTGTAGATGGCTTCTATCTCCTGGATATTTGGACAACACTTTAACCGAGTGGCGTTCGTATCCGAGCATGACTTTCGGATGGAAGGAGCAATATCAAAGTGGTTGCGGGCGAGGAAACGACTGCTTAACGTGGTTGGCGTCGAATGGTACAACCAAAATAAATTTGTCGAAAATCATGAGCCCTGGTGTAAGCAAAGATATCGATTTTATAAAGAGTCCAGGCAGTTGATTGTTAGGACTTATTTTTTCGCTGGGTCGAGAAGATAGTATTACCAGGATGGAGGATTGTGCAAGAAGATTGTTTAAGTGTTCTAAAAGAGAAGATACGGTATTTACAAAGTGCGCCGTTGTACTGTGCAAACGCTTTTAGATTTGATTACTTGGGTATTAAGAGTACCCGAAAATTGACCACTCTCTCGGACATTATGTTGTTTAGTTTCAACTGTAAATTACTTGTAGAGTCGAGCAAGGAGCTATATTTTCTTTAGCATTCCAGGACTTTATTATCCACAGACGTAGATATCGTCTACGTTATTCCACAAGTCCCAAGAAGAAGGGTAAACGAAAACTGGGTTATATGGCGAAGACACAGGCTTTTAAAAGGAGGCTATTGCATATGTGAAAGCCCGGTTTAAACAGATAGTGTGGGGAAAAATATTTGCTTTTACAGTAAACAAGCGGGGGAATTGGTCTCGCATCGTTGTATTGACCGAAATTAGCGGAACACACGACAAACGTGTTTGTACTGTGTGTGACTCCCATCCATTCCTTAGAGAGCAGGTTATGATCGATGTGTGCAGGAGTTGGTTGCGATATAAGTGTTTGCGAACATTACGTTGCATTTACTCAGTTGTACTGTAATAATAAAAAAAATGTAGCACTCCATGTCCTATATAGAATCATGTGTTGTGGCGTGTAGGTTAGCGTCTTCGTTTGCGGTAGACATCTACTTGTAATTGAAATAATAAATCGTAGTTCGGATTAGTGGATTGCACAAGAAAAGAACTTGGAGTAGGAATTTTGTGGGTAAAGGGCGGGTCGAGCTGGAAATCGGTGTTGCATTGGGCAGGTAACTTCGGTTCTGTGGTTGCTGTATTGTCGAATAAGGGTGTTGTTAGGCAAATAATTTCGAAAAGTTTTAGTGTAGACGGTCGGAAATCGGTAAATTATTTCACGTATTTTTCCTTTATTTCGACTCTCCGTTGCACAATAGGGTTTAAATGTCTTCTGAGGCGCTAGAATATCGGTGTCAGATAAATGTAGTTTGCATCGTAACAGGATATAGAGATTCCTTAGATGGGATGTGTACTGCTGTAGCAAGGAAATAAGAGGTAAAATTAAAGTACCCGAACTCTCGGAAGGCGCATCTATACCTCGATCTAAGAAGGAAACGTAACAGGGCAAGATCGCTAGAGTGTTAAATTTCGGAACTTTCGGGATGGCTCAGCTCCATTAAATAAATGCTTGTCAGAGTGGTGTGTCTGCGTAGAAGGTTTTGATCATTTGGAGATGTAACTTAGGTGTTTTTGTTAAAACACTTAACATATGTTTCTTTTATGTAGCATGCGGAGAGAGCGCTCTGCGTTCTGGACGATTGTTAACGGTGCTTGCAGATTTATATTTAGAGACTTTGTGCTAGATGTCATTGCCGATTTTCGTTATTTGGAATTTTTGTATAAACAATATGCCGTCTTCTGCTGCTGCTGTTATGTTATCGAAAGAGTGGTTGGCATACAAGTTACATTCCGTTCGATGGCTGTTGCTTTCATCGTCTAAACGAAGAGATACATTTATAGATCTAAGGTTGCGGTCGAGTTCCGAAACGGACCATTTCTTTTCTTTTCGTTAGTTGGCTCTGGTTAGAATTGTTTTTGCAACCTGGATGCAGTGCGTAATAAATAAATGTGATCGCGCGTGTGTGTGTATTGGAATATGACGTATGCAATAGCCTGACGCGTTTTTTCCCCTACATAATACTGGTTCGAGAAAGGGCGATATAAGTTACATTAAAAACACATTTCTCGCATTCTCTGCTTGATTGTTTTTACTTGTGGGGAATAGGAACGTGAGAGAGAGGTTTGTAAAAGAGAAAACAGCATGATTCGGTCGCTGTCACTGTTTTTTTCAGAAGTGATATACGTTTAATAACTTTTAAGGTTAGTCCGCAGAGTGCAGTGACGAGCGCTGCTTCTTCTTCGCGCGTGTGGAGTGGAACTATTTGCTTAGCCTTTACAGGTAACGCTCGGCCAGAGCACGTGTGTGATTCACCGCCGCCTGTCGGCCGCGCGCGCTGTTTTGAAAGCCTGCGGTTGAGCAGGTATCAGCGGCAAGGGGTTGTTTGAATGGAGCGGCCGGCCGCTATTGTCCGTCTGAGTTCTGCTTTTCTCGCCAGGAGACACACAGCAAATTGTTTTCTTGCGGGCGGACTGTTCCACTGCAAATTAGAAAACTTCGCGGACGTTGGTGTAGAGGCAGTAAGTACAAGGAGCTATAACGTTCGCAGGAAAAAAATAATAATCGGGGCGCTCGGATCGTTGTGTCCGCGTCGCCGAGGACGGGCATGGCGCGGTTAAATAATAATAATTCTTTCGGTGCAGACTTCACATGCAGGGCGCGGCAGCTCGCTCTTCCTCGTTCTACGGCCAGCGGCCGGAGGACGGGCTGTGGCGCTGTTAAATAATAATTTTCGACACGGGCTCTGCGGCTATTCTTTCGCGAGGTGTGTGGCGCGGCCCGGTCGGCGCGCTAGGGTCGACCGGAAAAATTGCGCGCTTGCCGCGGCGGGGCTCCGTAAATGCACTACGGTAGTTTTTTCGCATATGTACGCAAGTACATGATCGTCAGGAGGCTGAAGGTGGGCAGTCGGCCTGTGTGCCGCGTCTCCTCGGTCGCAGCGGCTACGGCCGGCGGACTGAGGCACACAATAGAGACTGGTCAGCTCCAGAGGAGGATGCAGGTGGCCAGCGTCTGCACACATGGCTTCATTGTGTAGGCGCTGGGTTGGGGGAGAGGTGGGATCAGAGCCATCTGTTGTCAGCGGTTGGAACTGCTGCTTTCAGTGGGAGAGTGGCAAGCGATTTCAATGGCTATGGATTGAAAATTCGATATAATTACTAGAGTAATGGGAGTACATACATATGGCATTACAGATGATCATATATATGATTCATCTATACGCACATCTAATTTTGGATGCGATATGTGCTCCAATTAAGGCTCTTTTTTTATCATGTTACTGAACAGAATGCTCAGATTTGTTGTTATATATAGAAACAGGTGCAGTCTGAGGGTGCAGACCACATCGTTCTTACTACGTTGTTAGTGTGGTATTTGTTTCGTGTTTTGCAGGTATTATTACGTTTGTGTGCTATCGTCTTCGGCTGTTGTCTGCCGCCGCGACGTGCCGCTGTCGCCGTTAAGTGCCGCTGTCGCCGACTGCCGATCAGGGCCTCACCGCCCGGCCGATCCGGACTGCAGCATCGTCGTGTCGCCGCACCGTCGGCGTCCGACGCCTCCGGTGTTTTCGCTGCCGCCGCCGCCCCGAACGGAGCTCCTCCGGCCCACGCCGGGTTCACCGCCGCCCAGCGCGCTCTTCCCGGCCGCCAGCCCATCGGAGTGCGTTCCACCACCGCCGCCGCCGCCGCGCCGTGCCGCTCCCGCCCCCACCTGGGCCGCCGGGAGGGACGTCCGCCGCCGCCGCTGATCCTGGAGCAGTGTTCTACAGCTAAGGTGACTGTACGACTCTGCCATTTCGACCCTGCCCCCTACCACTGTGTCCTCGACCATCATTTTTACTTCGCTCTCCCATGCCCCCACCACCATTTCCTGGAGCACATCCTCCCCTCTTCTTTCTGCCACAATTCCCTCCCTCCTCACCCTCACCACTCCCTCCACCGTCGCCTTCTCCTCTGCCCCCACACAAGCCGCTGCCCTCGTCCCACACTCTCCTGCCCCTTCCTCCATTCCCCCACTCGATTCCTTCCCTCCCCTCCCCGACTCCCGCGGCGACCGTGCCGCGGTTTGCACCCGGCAGACCGCAGTCGAATCCAGTCCTCTCCCACCCGACGACGCAGCCGCAGGGCCGGCTCCGCGCCACCTTCCAGTCTCCCCTGTCCCCACTCCTGCCTCCCAAGCCCTCCTAAAACCAAAGAAGACAAAACGGGCATTCACAGATGCCACCTCCTCGGTGACGAAAAAGCCCACCGACCCTCTCGCCACTGGCCCACCGGACCTGATGGAAGCCGCCCCTCTCCCCCCTACCCAGCCTGCACCACCTCCCCCGCCACCCCTCCTCCCCTCTCAACCATCTGCTCTCCACACTTTCGTCCTCAATAACCCTGACCCCCAACTCCTAGACTGCCGTGCCCTCACTCTCCTCTTTCGGCAGTATGCTCCTTCTGCCCCCATCTCCCAAATCGTCCCACGGAGGGACTCTGTCCTCCTCAAATCACCTGACCCCGACCTCCACACACAGCTCCTCCACAAGATCCCCCGCATCCACTTTGGACCCCATGCCACCCTTGTCCCCTCCCCCCTCCAGCCTCCAATCGCCAATCCCCTCCTCCTCGTCGTCCTCCCACTCTCACTGCTGTGATCACCAAATTGAACCCGGGGATCACAGAGGAAGAGGTGCTGGAGGAACTCCGGCGGGATCCCCGCCTATCCATCCGCTCAGCTTGTCGAATTAACAATGCGACGGGCCCCACCTACCTCATGTGCGTCTTCACAGAAGGCGCGCCATCCATCAACCACCTCCTCCGCAATGGGGCCCTCATTTACAACCGCCTTCACCAGGTGGAACCTTCCCGAGCACCTCCCCAGTCATACCGCTGCTCCCGTTGCCTCACATATAATGATCACCTGACCGAAAATTGCCGTCTCCCTCCTGTATGCCCCCACTGCAAAGGCCAACACTTCCAAACCTCCTGCCCTAACCTCGCCGCCACCCCCTCCTGTAACACCTGCGGTGGGGCACACCCCACCTACTCTTACAAATGTAAGTCCTGCCCCCCTCCCACCAAAGAAGAACTCACCGTCCCTGTCCGTCCCACTGATCCCCCAATCCCCGCTAATAAATCCTTATGCCCTCCCCCCACAGCAGAGGACATCATCCGGTTCCTGACTATTGTCCTCCAAAATATCCACCCTTTCCAGCGCCCCCACACCCTCCACCAAGTCTCCCTGGCCGCTCGCTCCCTCTTCAACCTTGATTTTAAGGCTACAACCTTCCAAAATCACATCCACTTCACCTTCTCCCGAACCGACCGTCCTCACACCCTAGTTTAGTCCCCACACCCGCTCCCTTTTCCTCTCCCTCTCCCCACCTTTCAACCTCATTATGGCGCAGCAACGATGTAACATCCTGTACTCCAATATTCGCTCCCTTCCCACCAATAAGCTCCTCCTGATGAACACCTTAAACCAACACCGCGTGGATGACTTTCTCCTCAACGAAACCTTCCTCCTCCCTCACATACATGTCAGTACCACACCCTATATCCTACACCGTCACGACTCTCCCCATCCCCCTGCACGAGGTGGAGTGGCTTTCGGCCATCTCCGACACCACCCAGTTCGGCCACATCCCCTCCTCAACACCCCTTATGAACATCTCATCCACACCCTCTTCCTCCCTTCCCTCACTGTCACCTGTGCTACTATTTATATCCGCTCCCATGTTCCCATCCCTTATGACTTCCTTGCTCACATTGATAGCACCTTCACAACCTACGTGGTCGCCGCTGATGTCAATATCCACTCCCGCTCTCCTGCCGAACTCCGTCGGTGGCATCAGTTCATTCCTACCATCAATGGCGACATTGTCCCACTCCCACGCCACACCCGTCCCTGTAGCAACACCACCCCTGATGTCGTCATTGTCTCTCCCAATCTCCTTGGGCACATCACCGCCGACGTTCTTGACCCCATAGGCAGTGATCACGACCCTGTTCTCCTTACCCTCACACACAATGTCCATCGCCCACAGAATCCTCGCCCACCTCCACCTCCTAAACTCGTCCATGACTACTCCCGAGCAGACTGGGATGCCTTTCGCCTCTCCATCACCCATCAGGTCGAAAGCCACCATCTCCCCCTACACCCCCCCCTTGATATCGACCAAGCTGCCTCCTTCCTTCAGCAGACCTTGTCTGATGCTATCCATTCGCACATCCCTACCAAAGCTGTCCAGCCGCACCGTCCCACACTCCCTCCACAGGCTGTCCTTCTTCTGCGGGAATCCCGCCGCCTGTACCGCTCCTTCCTGAGAACCCGTGACCGGGATACACTCCTCCGCCATCGGCAACTCCAGCGACACGTGCGCAGCCTCCTGACTGCCAAAAAACGCCGGGACTGGCATCAGACAGTGACACGGCTTAATGCCCACCTCCCAATCAACTCGTCTCGGTATTGGAACGCCTTCCACCGCCTCACTGGATCGAAACCTATGCCCACATACCCTCTCCTCCACCTTGACCAGCCCCTTCCTGATAATGCCAGTAAGGCCAACCATTTTGCCTCTTTCCTCTCTGATGTATTCTCCATCCCTGAAAATCCTAACTTTGATTATTCCTTGTTCCCAGATGTCCATGAAAAAACCGATGTCTCCATCCCACCCCTGGCTCCTGGCTTCCATTACCTGGACCACATCCCCCCATCGGACATTAACACCCCCATCACTGTACACGACATACAATTAATACTGCACACCAAACGCAACACAGCTCCCGGCCACGATCGGATCACATACCGCCACCTCAAAGAATGTCCCCTCCCTTTCCTCACCACTCTTGCTTCCCTCTATACCACCATCCTCTACACTGCTGCTACCCCCGCTTGTGGAAAATCTCCCGAGTCCTCATGTTCCTAAAACCCAACAAACCCCCCTCTGATGCCTCCTCCTACCGCCCGATTTGCCTCACCCCAGTGTTCAGCAAGGTCTTCGAATCCATTCTGTCCCGTCGCATCCATCACCACTTCCACTTCCATCGCCTTCTCCCCGACACCCAATGTGGCTTTCGTCCTTCCTTCTCCACTGACGACCAACTCTTTCGACTTACGCAACTCCTTTCCCTCCAGCTAAATTCCCATCGTGCCGCCATCTTTGTGTCCTTAGACCTCGAACGGGCCTACGATCGGGTCTGGCACTCTGGCCTGCTCTTCAAACTCCAAACCTATGCTCTTCCCACCAACCTTGTCCAGGTCATTGCCTCCTTCCTCTCCGACCGCCCCACCTATGTTACTGTCCACAACACCGACTCCCGTCTTTTTTATCCCTCTGCTGGTGTGCCCCAAGGCTCTGTCCTTTCTCCCCTCCTGTACCTCCTGTATACCTCTGATATGCCTAAGCCTGCCCCTCCCGTTCACCTTTTCCAATATGCTGACGACACCGCGTTCCTTGCCTTAGCTCCCACCCTTACCCGTTCCAACCGCCTGCTCCAAGAACACCTTGACCTCTTTGCCGCTTGGTGCAACCAGTGGCTCCTGTCCATAAATCCTGCCAAAACCCAGGCGATCATCGTAGGTCGTGCAACCCCTTCCTTCCGTCCCCGAGATTTTTATCTGACCCTCCATAACCGTCCCATTCGTCTCACCCCTACCCTAAAGTACCTGGGCCTCACTATTGATCGCACCCTCTCCTGGACTCCCCATCTACGCGCTATTCAAGAAAAAGCCCGCTCCCGCCTCCGCCTCCTCAAACTCCTTGTTGGCCGAACATGGGGCCTCAACCCTTCTACCATCCTCTATACCTACAAATCCCTCATCCGCCCAGTCCTCTGTGTCGCCCATCCCGCCTGGATTTCCGCTCCCCCATCCTTCTACAAATCTCTGGAGATACTGGAACGCCATGCCCTCCGCCTCGCCTTCCGTATCCCACTTTATCCCCCTTCCCCCACACGGATCCTCTATGATCTCATTACTTTCCCCAGACTCATTCTCTTTATTGAAAATCTCCGCCTCCGTTACCTATCCCGCAAATCAGATCCGCCTAATCCTCTAGTCCATCCCCTCCTCTCTGCACCTGGTACATTGTCGCGCCTCCACCACTGTATTCCCCCTGCTCTCCACTTGTCCACCCTCCGGATCCTTTCCCGTACCCTCCCCCTCCCGGATGATGCCCTCTGACCTGACATCTACCCTTCATACCAGCTTTGATCCTTCTTGCTCCCTCTCCCCTTTCTCTCCCTGAGGGCCCCAACTATCCCTCCCTTCCTGTCCGTTCTCCCCTCCTCCGTCCCTCCGGTTCCTCCTCTTACCGCCCTCCCCTATCCTTCTTCCCCGTGGCTTCCTGGGACATCATCCCCCCCGTCCCTTCCCTACCGGCTCTGTGGCTCCTCCCCACCCTCTCAATCTCCTTTCACCCCTTTTCCCCCCACACCACATCTTCAAATGCTGTCAGTGCCCCACCATCTACAGAACCTCCTTTGTGATTCGAAAAGTGTGGTGTGTTTTAGTTAAATTGTTTTATCTTACAACAGTGGACGGCCAACCCGCAGCCGACACCATCAGCTTTTATTTGTGTATCTCTCAAAGTGTGTGTTGTGTTTTTTATTTTAACTCCAAATAGCGGACGGTCTCACCATGGCCGCTGCCCTAAGCTCATTTTAATTGTGTGTGCGCCACTGACATTCGAGCAACTGTTTTTATTCACCACTTTCGCCGTTCCAAGTGTTTTATGTCACCACTGTTTCCTCCATTTTATGTACTTTGTTTTATCTCCATTTTAAATCTCCGTTTTTTGTCTGTATTATCTCCAAAATTTTATCTCCGTTGTGTTTTTATGTTCTCCACTGACAAATTTTATTTCTGTAGGCCGAAGAGCGCCAGTAAATGCTGCCGGCCCGCCTCTCTTTTAGGGGAATTGAAACGACAATAAAGAAAAAAAATAGTCTGAGGGTGCTCCACCGGATTGGAGGAGCGAAAGCCTACCAGGGCAACCAGAAATCGGTTTTCCCACCAATTTGTGGTTGTACCAGGAACCTCCCAACTACGTGAGTCAAATGTAATTACCGTAATTGCATCCCTTCCATGTTGCCGCTGTCCCTCCGACACTATGCATCTGAATGACTGCAGAATATCGGTTGGGGATGGTCACATGGTAGGGTGGAGGGGGTGGTCACGTGCTGTGCTCTCATTGGCCAGTGCTGGTCGGTTGGGGGTGGGGGTGGGGGGGGTGACGTAGATAGTCACCTTATGCCTTGGAGTGAGCTCAGTTCCACGCCAGACGTGGAGGATTGAACACTTGCAATTGCAATAACAATAAACAATTACCGTAATTACATGTAATTACTATAAGTACATGTAATTGCAATTCTGCAATTGCTCTAAGTACACGTAATTGCAATTATGCAATTACTCTAATTATGCATAATTAATTTGATATCAAATTGATTTCAATTTTATGTACCAGAATGCCCATTTGTATCCTACGGTTAACGGCCTTCACTTTCGATTGCTTTATCTTGTAAAAAAAGTTTAACGGAGTTCTTTTCGTACTCATGCAGACGACTTCACACTTCTCATTACTTAGAGTCAATTGCTAATTTTTACACCATAGTGATATGTTATTCAGATCGTTTGCAGTTGGTTTTGATCTTCAGCTGATTTTATTAGACGGTAATTGACGGCGTCATCTGCAAACAACCTAAGAGAGCTACATAGATTTTACCCTAAATCGTTTACGTAAATAAGGAACAGCAGATGACCAATAATTGTAGAGAGCTTACCGGCGAAAGACGAAGGTCCCAGGTTTGAGTCCCAGTTCCGGCACACAATTTTGATCTGCTAGTAAGTTTCATCTCCTACTTCAGTTTTATCTACTGCAACTTGCTGTGGTGTGCGTGGCCTTTCGCTGTCGGAGGTTCGAGTCTTCTCTCGGGTGTATAAACAGAGTGATTCACTAAATGTGTTTGCCTCTGTAACTTATAAAATAATAGGTGACAAGAAATTTTAATGCGGTAGGTCAATGCAAGAAATGTTACACTTTCTGCGGAGCTGTGAACATAGTTTATTGTATCATTTTCCAAAGAGTTACAGCACAAAGATATAATTTTTTAAATGGAACAATAGTTTTTTCTATCGTGCATTGGAATCTTTGAAACCAGTTGCGACCAAATCAATTTAAAGTACATTCCTATCACTGTTAGTTTGGGAGCTACAACCCTTCAAAGTTTCAGGGGCAGATACCACACGCTGTACTTAATACGCCGTCACTTACCGTCTAGTAAAATCAGCTGAAGATCAAAACGAACTGAAGAACGATCTGAATAAGATATCACTGTTGTTATGGTCTTCAGTCCGGAGACTGGTTTGATGCAGCTCTCCACCCTACTCTATCCTGAATAAGCCTTTTCTTCTCTTCATAAGAACGACAATCCACATCCACTTGAATCTGTTTACTATACGCGTCTCTTGGTCTCCCTCTGCGATTTTTACCCCACACACTTCCCTCCAATGCTAAATTTACGATTCCTCGATGCCTAAAAATGTGTCCTACCAAGCGATCCCTTATTTTAGTCAGGGTATGCCAAAAATTCCTTTTCTCACCAATTCTGTTCAGTACCTCTTCATTAGTTATGCGATCTACCCACCTAATCTTCAGCATTCTTCTGTAGCACCACATTTCAAAAGCCTCGATCTTCTTCCTGTCCGCACAGCTTATCGTCCATGTTTCACTCCCGTACAAGGCAACACAATGCCTTCATAAAAGACTTCCTTACACTTAAATTAAGATTCGATGTTAGCAAATTTCTCTTTTCCAAAATTGCTTTTCTTCCCATTGCCATTCTGCATTTTATATCCTCTGTACTGTGACCATCATTTGTTATTTTACTGCCCAAGTAACAAAACTCATCTACCTCCTTTATTGCTTCGTTACCCAATCTAATTCCTTCAGCATCACCTGATTTTCTTACATTGCACTCCATTACCCTAGTTTTGCTCTTGTTAATGTTCATCTTATATGCACCTTTCAGCGCACTGTCCATTCCGTTTAACTGCTCTTCCAGGTCCTTTGCTGTCTCTGACAGAATTACAATGTCATCAGCAAAACGCGATGTTTTTATTTCTTCCCCCTGAACTTTAACCCCTATTCCCAATTTTTCCTTGCTTTCCTTCACCGCCTGCTCGATGTACAAATTGAATAACACTGAAGAAAGGCTACAACCCCGTCTTACTCCCTTCCCAACTGATGCTTCCCTTTCATGCCCTTCGAGTCTAATAACTGCGGTCCGGCTTTTGTACATGTTATAAATAAATCTCCTTTCCCTATATTTTACTCCTGCTGACTTCAGAATTTGAAAGAGTGTATTCCTGTCAACATTGTCAAATACTTTCTCCAAATCTACAAAAGCTAAAAATGTAGGTTTGCCTTTCCTTAATCTATCTTCTAAGATAAGATGTGAAGTGAGTATTGCCTCCCGGGTTCCTATGTTCCTCCTGAATCCAAACTGATCTTCCCCGAGGTCAGCTTCTACCAGATTTTCCATTCTCCTGTAGATAATTCGTGTTAAAATTTTGCAACCATGACTTATCAAACTGATGGTTCTGTAATTTTCAGACCTGTCTGCGCCTGATTTCTTTGGAATGGGGATTATTACATTTTTCTTAAAGTCCGAGGGTATTTCGCCAGTCTCATATCCTACACACCAGTTCAAATAGTCTTGTCATGGCTGGCTCTCCCAGATACTTTAGTAGCTCTGAGGGTATGTCATCTACACCTGGAGCCTTGTTTCGACTTAGGTCTTTCAGTGCTCTGTCAAATTCATCTCTCAGTATAGCATCTCCTATTTCATCTTTATCTACTTCCTCTTCCCTTCCTACAACATCGTTTCTAACTTCATTTCCTTTGTAGAGCTGTTCTATGTACTCTTTCCACCTTTCAGCATTCCCTTCTATGCTGAGAACTGGTTTCCCATCTGAGTTCTTGATATTCGTGGAGTTGCTTTTCTTGTTCCCAAATGTCTCTTATTTTCCTGTAGGCGGTGTCTACTTTTCCCCTTGTTATAAATTCTTCTACAGATTTGCATTTGGCATCTAGCCACTCCTGCTTAGACATTTTGCACTTCCTGTCAGTCTCATTTTTTAGTCGTCTGTAGTCCATTTTGCCTGTTTCATTTACTGCATTTTTATATTTTCTCGTTTCATCAATTAAATTTAGTATTTCCTGTGATATCCAAGGATTTTTTGTAGGTTTTGCCTTTCTACCTATTTTGTCCTCTGCTGCCTTCACTATTTCATCTCTCAATGCTACCCATTCCTCTTCTGTTTTTTTTTCTCCCTGTTTCAGTCAATTGTTGCCTAAATCTCCCTACGAAATTCTTCAGAACTTCACTTTCCTTCAATTTATCTAAGTCCCATCTCCTTATTTTCCTACCTTTCTGCAGTTTTTTTAGTTTCAGCCTACAGTTCATGACTAACAAGTTATGGTCTGAGTCTATATCTGCCCCAAGGTATGTCTTGCAGTTTTAACCTCGTTCCAGAATTTACTTCTTACCATGATAAAATCTGATACCTTCCAGTGTCTCCTGGTCTCTTCCACGTATACAACCTTCTTTTGCAATTCTTAAGCCACGTGTTTGTTACAATTAAATCATGTTCTGTGCAAAATTCTACCAGGCGACTTCCTCTTTCATTCCCCCTGCCCAGTCCATATTCACCTATTATTTTTCCTTCTCTTCCCTTTCCTACTACTGAATTCCAGTCTCCCATCACAATTAAGTTTTCCTCTCCCTTAACTGTGTGAATAATTTCCTTTAGCTCCTCATATATTTCTTCAATCTCATCATCGGCAGAGCTAGTTGGCATATAAACCTGTACTACTGTTGTCGGTGTTGGCTTCGTATCTATCTATCTTGACAATGATAATGCGATCACTGTGCTGCTCATAGTAGTTTACCTGCATTTCTGTCTTCTTATTCATTATCAGTCCGACTCCTGTGATACCCCCAACTGATTTTGTATTTATAATCCTGTACTCACCTGACCAGAAATCCTGTTCATCCTGCCACCAAACTTCACTAATCCCCACTATATCTAACTTCAAACTATCCATTTCCCTTTTTAAATTTTCTAGTCTTCCTACCCGATTATGGGATCTAACATTCCACGCTCCGATCCGTAGAATGCCAGTATTGTCTTTCCTGATGACAACATCCACCTGAGTAGTCCCCACCTGGAGATCCGGATGGGGGACTATTTTACCTCCGGAATATTTTACCCGAGAGGATGCCATCATCATATTTCCATACAGTAGAGCTGCATGTCCTCGGGAAAAGTAGCAGCTGTAGTTTCCCCTTGCTTTCAGCCGTTCGCAGCAGCTGTGTGGCAAAGCCACATTAGCTGATGTTACAAAGGCCAGCTCGCTCAATCATCCATACTGTTGCCCCTGTAACTACTGAAAAGGCTGCTGCCCCTCTTCAGGAACCACACAATTGTCTGGCCTCTCCACAGATACCCCTCCACTGTGGTTGCACCTACGGTACAGCTATCTGCATCGTTGAGGCACGCAAGCAACCCCACTAGGCAATGTCTTTTTTGTGGTTTTAGGGCGCACAACTGCTAAGGTCATTAGCGCCCAGACAAAAACAGTGATTCGCTAGATCTAAAAAATTGGTAACTGCCAGTTACTAAGGCTAAAAACAAAAGATAAACAATTAAAAGGGTTAAATAGTCTTTGATAAATTGGCCAAGTTGATAAAACGCAAAACTCTAGCAGCTGCCCGTGTGTGATCAGCTAAAATTTCCTCCAGAGTAGACGGAAAGTGAAGGGCTACACGGAGATGATTAAAATTAACACAAGACAATAAAACATGTTGTACCATCAGCAATGCACCGCAGGAGCACAGTGGTGCAGGATCGGCAGTTAGCCAATGACGGTGGCAGAAACAGCAGTGACCGATCCGCAGCCAGGCCAAGATGACCTCCTCCCGCCGAGAGGGGCATGAGGAGGTCCTCCAAGCGGTCGGGATCGGTTTTACAGTTCTCAATTTATTGTCGTACAGTGAGAACTACGCACTGTGCCAGGACGACATGATACTCCGGCGAGAGCCCGTTGAACATCGTCCGATGGGATGCAAAAGGTAGCCATGCGAGGCAAAAGAGCTGCTGCCTTGGCTGCTATGTCTGCAGTCTCATTCCCGGGCACACCCACGTGGCCAGGGACCCACAAGAAAGAAATGTGACAGCTGTCTTCTGCTAGCAACTGGAGGGAGCATTGGATCCGATACATGAGAGGATGGTTCAAGAAAGGGTCCTTAAGACACTGCAGGGCACTAAGGGAGTCCGAACATATGGCATAGAAAGGTTGGCGGTGGCGACAGGTATACAAAACGGCCTGGTGGAGGGCAAAAAGCTCAGCCGTGTAATTCGAGCACCGGTCTGGGAGCTTGTATTGGAAACGGCTGTCCCCGACGACGAAGGCAGATCCGACACCGTCACTGCTCTTGGAACCATAAGTGTAAATAAATATGGCATTATGGAACGGCGAACGGAGTTCAACAAGCCTCGAGCAGTATACCAAATTCGGTGTGCTCTCCTTGGGGAGCAAACTAAGTTCAAGGTGAGTGTGAACCTGGGCCTGATGCCATGGTGGCAATGGGCTGTTGCTCAACCGAAAGGTGGAAGGAAGGGTAAAATCGAGCCGCTGTAGCAGGCAGCGAAACCGAACTCCAAGTGGAAGCAAGGCTATCACAGACAACTGATATTGGTGATCGAGTGAGTCGTCAAAAAATAATCGGTAAGATGGATGGTTGGGCATCGACCGCAGGCGGCATGCATACCGACACAAGAGTATGTCATGCCGAGTGGTCAAGGGTAATACAGCAGCCTCGGCATACAGACTTTCAACAGGGCTGGTATAAAATGCACCGGTCGCCAGACGTAATTCCCGATGGTGAATAGAGATGAGACGGCGGAGAATGGACGGCCGTGCAGAAGAGTATACAAGGCTTCCCTAGTCGAGCTTCGACTGAACAATGGCCTGGTAAAGGTGAAGCAGCACGGTACGATTCGCTCCCCATGACGTGCCACTGAGGACACGAAGAACATTAAGGGATCGGGCACAACGGTCAGCCAGGTAGGACATGTGTGTGGACCAACAAGTTTACGATCCATCATGAGTCCCAAGAATTTCGTAGTCTCCACAAAAAGGGAGAGCAACAGGGCCGAGACATAGAGAAGGTGGAAGAAATTTCTTGTATCTCCAAAAGTTTATACATACCGTTTTCTCAGCGGAGAATCGGAAGCCATTCGCAATGCTCCAGGAATATAGGCGGTCAAGACAGTGTTGAAGACAACGCTCCAAGAGACACATCTGCTGGGCGCTGCAATAAATTGCGAAATCGTCTACAAAAAGCGATCCGGAAACGTCGGCTGAAAGGCAATCTATGATCGGATTGATTGCAATGGCAAAGAGAGCCACACTTAAGACGGAGCCCTGCGGTACCCCATTCTCCTGGCGAAAGGTATGTGACAAAACAGAGCCCACCCATACCCGGAACTTGCGATCCGCCAAAAATGCTTGAATGAAAAGAGGAAGGCGGCCCCGAAGGCCCCATGTGTGCAATGTGCAGAGAATGCCCACTCTCCAGCAGGTATCATATGCCTTCTCCAAGTCGAAGAACACTGCTACTGTTTGACGCTTCTTTAGAAAGTTATTCATAATGAAGGACGACAAGGTAACGAGGTGATCAGCAGCAGAGCGATGTCGACGAAAACCTCATTGGACATTAGTCAGGAGGCGGCGAGATTCGAGGAGCCATACCAACCGAGCGTTAACCATGCGTTCCATCACCTTACAGACGCAGCTCGTCAGAGAAATGGGGCGATAGCTGGAAGGAAGATGTTTGTCCTTCCCTGGTTTGAGGATGGGGACAACAATGGCTTCACGCCAACTTGTGCGAACCTGACCTTCAGTCCATATGCGATTGTAGGTACTAAGAAGGAAACACTGGCCCACAGGAGAGAGGTTCTTCAGGATCTCAGTATGGATGGAATCGGGGCTGGGAGCAGAAGATCAGGACAGGGCGAGAGCACGGTCTAGCTCCTGCCTGGTGAAGGAGACATTATAATTTTCACGGTTAAAAGAGTGGAAAGAAGGCGGCCGTGCCTCCTCTACCTGTTTGTGAGGGAGGAAGGCAGGGTGGTAACGGGCAGACTCAAAGCCTCTGCAAAGAAACGGCCCAATGCGTTGGGAACATCGGCGGGGTCCACAAGGACTGCGTTCTCGACGGTCAGGCCAAAAATAGGGGAGTGCACCTTTATGCCCAATAAACGGCGTAGGCCACCCCAGACAGCCGAGAAGGAAGTAAAGCGATTAAAAGAACTGGTAAAAGCAATCCAGCAAGCTTTTTTGCTGTCGTTTATCACTCTTCGACATTGCTCTCGCAGTCGTTTATAGTTGATACAATTCTGCAACGTCGGGTGGTGGTGGAAGGTGCATAAAGCACGTCGCCAGGCTCTAAGAGCGTCGCGGCAGGCTGCAGTCCACCAAGGGACCGGGAAACGACGTGGAGAAGAGGATGTACGAGGTATGGAATGTTCGGCAGCTGTGAGAATAACCTCTGTGAGGTATTCGACCTGACTGTCACAGCTGGGAAAATTCTGATCGTGAAAAACAGCCATGGAAGAATAATGCCCCCAGTCAGATATAAAAATGTTCCAACTGGTGGGACGTGGAGATGGGGAATGATGCAGGAAGTGGATGACACAAGGGAAATGGTTACTGGAGTATGTGTCAGAAAGTGCATACCACTCAAACTGACCGGCAAGTTGAGGAGTGCATATCGCGAGGTCTATATGGGAATAGGTGTGTGTCGGGTCAGAATGGAAGGTCGGTGCACCGGTGTTGAGGCAGACAAGATTGAAGTGTTGGAGAAGGTCCACCAAAAGGGAGCCTCTCGGACAAGGTGCCAGAGAGCCCCATACGGGGTGGTTGGCATTAAAGTCGCCTACCAACACGAAAGGTGAAAGGAGCTGGTCAATGAGGTGTAGCACATCTGCCCTAGTAAGGGTGGATGGCGATGGCGAATAGATATTACAGAGGGAAAAGGTGGATAGAGTGATGCGGACAGCAACTGCCTGTAGGTGAGTATGCAATGAAATGGGGTGGTGATAGACGTTGTCCCGAATGAGCATCAGAACCCCTCCATGGGCTGGGGTACCTTCCACATTTGGCAGGTCGAAACGCACAGAGGTGTAGTGGGGTAAGTCTGCACGATCACTTGGACGTAACTTAGTTTCTTGGAGACAAACTAGAAGCGGGCAGTGCAATCGAAGTAGTAGTTTTAATTCCTCCTGATTGGAACGAAAGCCGCGAATATTCCATTGAAGGAGCGCCATGATAAAAATAAGAGAAGGGAAGATAAAAAGGAACAAGTAGGTGCGGTCACCTCGACGGCCGCTGAGGACCAGACTTCGAGGGAGCACTACTGTCACCATCTAGAGGCAGAGTGTCATGTTCCATAGGTTCAAACGCGTCATCTGCCACCTTCCCTGAGTTTATCAGGAGGGGCAGCTTCCGCCGCTGGTAAAATGCCGGTTGCCCGGCTAACAGTAGTGCGTCCCGGCGAGACAGAAGGTGATCGGTGCCGACTACTGTTGGACGGCGTGACGGATTGGTCACGCCTCGGTGGGGAAGGAGAGGAACTCCTTTTCTTGTTGGGTCTTCTGGAAAGGTGACGGTGAGAAGAGGCAGTTGACTGTTGGGAAGCCTGAGAACGCAGAAAATCCTCACGGACGGGTTCCTTTTTCAAAGTCCGGGCATCTTGTTCAGGTGCCCGCGGTTTATTAGAGGTTGACAAAAACTGAACTTTAGAAGCAGCAGGAGGAAGTGGGGATGTGGAACGGGCAATCTTCGGGCTGGCAGATCGCACAACTGTGTCAGCGAAAGTCAAGTCACAGGTCTGGGTACCTGAATCCGTAGTAGGTCGAGTGGAGGTGAGGACCTTACTATATGTGCCCGCTGGGAGGACAGTGGGCTTTCGACTCGCCAACAACTTTCGAGCGGCAGATGTGGATACCTTTTCCGTAACCCGAATTTGCTGGATGACCGTTTCATCCTTATAGACAGGGCTGTCTCGAGAGGAAGGCGCATGGTCACCGTTGCAGTTAAGGCAGTGTGGGGACAGAGGTGGGCAATCCCCCTAATGGGCGTCCCTACCACAAGTGACATTTTGCAGTGTTAGGGCAAGATTAACGGGTGTGGTTGTATCTGTGGCATTGAAAACAGCGTGATGGGTTAGATACTTAAGGGTGGACGGAGATAACTTCATACCCTGCTTTGACCTTCAACGGGAGTTCAACTCTGTCGAACGTCAAAAACACAGTACGAGTCAGTGTCAGCTGGTTATCTACCTTTTTCAACACCCTATGGGCGGTTGTCACACCCTGATCGGACATATAGGTTTGTATGTCTTCGTCCGACAACCCGTCAAGGGATCTCGTAAAAACTACCCCACGTGACGAGTTGAGTGTGCGGTGCACTTCTACCTTGACTGGAAACGTGTATAACAATGTAGTCCGTATCAGTTTTTGGGCTTGCAAGGCACTGCCCGCTTCCAGCAACAATGTGCCATTCCGCTGACGTGAACAGGTTTTAACAGGGCCAGCAATTGCATCAACACATTTCTGAATGACGAAAGGATTTACAGAACTGAAATCTTTACCGTCGGTGCGAGAGACAACAAGAAATTTCGGTAGATTAGGCAGAGTCTTCTTTTGCTGAGGCGAATCTATCTTTCGTTTCTGGGTCAATGTCACTGAAGAATAGAAGGAAGTCATTGCGGAAGTGTCCCCCATGATTACCGGCGTCTCCGATGGCACGCTCCTTCCTAGTGGGGCCCTCTCCGAGGGCTTACCCGCCTTAGGCGATTGTTCACACCTCAGGTCACACGTCCCGAGAACTGACGGAGGGACCAATCGGCATGTTCGAAAGGTACCAGCTCGGGTAATCACACCTCCCTGCGCCTGGGCTTTACCAGGGGGTACGTACGTGCTCTACTGGTCTACCCAGGGCGGGGAATTACACGTTACCCCATCACCTGCTACGCATGATAATGCGTGGGTCGGCCTTCAGACACGCACAGGGAGGAAAGAAGAAGATAGGATATGAAGAGAAAGAAGGAAAGAAGTGTCTCAAAGGCTGAAGCGGAGACTAATGAGGAGGAGAGGAAGGCTAGGAGAGTACAGCAAGGAAAGAAAGACAGAAGCAAAGGTTAGAAAAGGAAGAAACCAAGGAAAAAGAGAAACTTGGACAAGAAACCACCATCATTCGCAAGGGACGCCCGTCTCCGGGCGAAGGCGTGTACCGGGAGGGAAAGTGAAGCAGCCTGGGGTGGAAAAAAGGCTGCTTCGGCTCGGGGCCCCATGCGCACAACACACGTACCCACAAAAGAACTGTGGGCCCCCTGGGTGGGGGGGGCAATGTCTGTGGTTCATGAGGGTGGGTGTCTATCTACAATAAAATGCTTCAACTAAATTATGAAACTTTGGATGTAAATGAATTTTGTATAGAATCTCATTTTGAGGTTGCAGCAGTTCTGCTGACAGAATTGGAAATTATAGCGGTATCTGTAAATCGTCCTCCCAATCATCAGTAACTAATTGTATCACTCCTCAAGGAAAAAATCACAGAGTTCTAATTTTTGGAGACATTAATATAGACATTAGGTACAGAAATAGTACAGTAACTAATTTACTTGATACATTAAGATGATTAAATTTTTATTCTATAAATGACAAACCCACAAGAAAGAATGCTTGTGTGGATAACATTATCTGTAATTTTCATATAGGTAGAGACCAATTTAACAAAGTAAAACTAGCAATCTCTGACCATGATGGGCTGTGACTTAGACTTCCTCTGCACCACAAAACTGACACGTCTCACCAAAGAATAATCAGACCTATAAATGAACACCCTAAAATCAAAATTAACATTAGTAAACTGGAATGAATTACTCACAAGAGATATGGGAGCTAATAAATCAACTAAACTATTTTTGGAAGTGGTAACTAAATTCTTTGAAGAAAAATGCCCTGCATACTATAAAAAACACTCAAATAATAGATCTCAATCCAAACCAGGGACCTTAAAACAATGGTATACAGCAGAACTAAATAACTTAAGAATATTGATGCTCATGTATGATGATATATCACAACACAGCAACATAGACAGGCTTAGATATAAGAACATTAAAAAGTACTATAGATCTACAACTAAAGAAGCTAAATGCAAGTCCAATGATGACTACATCCTTAACTCTGTAAATAAATGTAAAACAGCATGGGAAGTCATAAAACTGAAATAAACCATCAAAAGATAGATCAGAACATACCAATTTCTCCTGACACACTAAATAAATACTTTGCCAATCCTTTAATGGAAAACAACACTGAGGAAGATGTGAACAAGGCAGAAGCACTACTGCCACAATTACACAATAAAGTGAAGGGAGGTTTTGAATGGAATCATGTAACATGCCGACAAGTTAGTGTAGCAATAAGTAAACTCAGCAACTCCCGAACTGAAGACTACTATGGTCTTTCCAATTTTATTATTAAACAAATAAGTCAAGAGATTTTAACACCCATAAGAAATATAATAAACAAAATATTAACTGAGGGGGTCTATCCTGACAGCCTGAAAATATCCGTAATAGAGCTGGTCCATAAGAAAGGTAGCACTTTATCACTTGACAACTATAAACCTATTTCACTTGTATCAATATTCTCTAAAATAACAAAGTACTGTATGCACCAGCAGTTAAATAATTATTTTGAACATAATAATTTAATCTGCTCTGAACAATTTGGCTTTAGACCTACCCTATCTACTGTGAAAGCAGTTGATAAAATCATAACTAAAGTATATGACTGCTTTGAGAAAAAGACATTAAGTTGTGCAACATTACTGGACTTAAGGAAAGCCTTTGACACAGTTTCCCACAATATTCTGATACGAAAGCTGCAGTACTATGGGACTGTGGAGAATGCCCTCCACCTACTACAATCTTACCTTAGTGATAGGCTACAGTTAGTGAATGTAAATAACAAAACATCAGATCCTTTACCTGTTAAAAAGGAGTGCGCCAGGGATCTGTTCTTAGTTCCTTTCTTTTCATTGTATGCATTAATGATTTGACTTCCATATCACCCTGTGAGGCTGTACTATATGCTGAAGACACTACATTAATTGCTCAAAATTCAGATATGGATGAAATACTACTGAATGTAGCTGTGGCAATAGAAAACTGGTTTCAAGCTAATACACTACACATCAACGGCAGCAAAACAGAAAATAAATCAGTAAAACTTCTTGGTTTCCATATTGATCAAAGTTAAAGCTGGGAGACACATACAGATAAGTTATGTTCGAAACTCGCTCTTGTGATCTATCTGTTGCATAGATTGAGAGGTTGTGTAAGCAAAACTTCACTGCTGTATGCATACATTGCTTTCTTCAGTTATCTTACATATGGAATTTTACTATGGGAAAATTAGGTGGTTCTACAGCTGTATTTAAATGGAAAAAAAGGCCGTCAGATGTGTAGCAGGACTGGCACCACAGGTATCATGCACACATTTCTTCAAAGAAATGAAAATCATGACAGTACCCCATTCATACATTTATAGTTGCTTAGTTTATGTTATAGAAAACCTCCATAAGTATGATCTTAGGATGTCAGTACACAGTCATAACACAAGACACATACATGCAATTGATAATCCACATCTATGTCAGACTTGCAGAGGTCCACAGTAGTTACAAGTATCTTGGACCCACATTTTTTTTAATAAACTGCCTAATGAAGCTCACTCAGTGCCTCTAAATAAATTTAAAAATATAATACCAAAATGGGCTAAAAAGTAAAGCTTTCTATACCATTAAGGAATTTGAAGAATTTACAATAAATGACATAGAGTTTTGATATAGATGTACACAGAATTTAAATTTCAACATTACCATTGTGATATATTGACTCACTGTTCTATATTGTAACGTACAACAATGAGATAGAGGACCTTGACCATTGATGTAGATTCATACAGAGGTTTAATTCTGTTTTTCTAACAAATTTACTATTGTTACTAGTTTATTCATTGTAATGTATTGTATTAGGAAAATTTAAAACAAAGTATATGATAATTGTACCTATGACAAAGACTGCAAATTACTACGGGTTTAGATATGTACATAAATGTATATGACAACACCAATTACATGTAAACATGTTTAAAGGTCAATAAAATATTCTATTCTATTTTAATCAGCAATAGCAGGTGTGAAATACCACACTTACCATGTCAGCTGCTACTCGCAAACTTATGTGGCAATAAGAAAATGCCATGACTTCTTGTGGGAATGCTATATAATAGCGTGAAGTGGAAAATAACCATACAACATATGCTGCACATTTTACACTGATTCCGTCTAAACTGCTCACATAAATGGCGATCTACAGCACTACACCTACTGTTAGCACTGTAGGTATTTAAGAGAATATACCCAGTAATTCCTACACAGTTGAAAACTCCTGCTATCCACCACAAACATTTATTGTTAGTATCCTATGCTTATATTAGTGTTGTGTGTCTCAAACACTCAACTACACTACACTACAGGCGCCATGATGCCTTATGGCAGCTACACCAGTGCTGCCACCAACAGGCAGCAGTGTGAAACTCCGGCAACAGCGGCACTGCTAAGGCGAGAGCAAGTCGCACTAAAATGTAAGTTCTTAACGCAACATTGGTAAATCTCGATGTGGCTTCAATGTAACTTGCCGAGAACAATATTTCGCCGGAATTGAATGAGAAATCAGCTTCTCCCAGGCTTTGTGTGCCATGAAACAGCGCAATAAAAGTAAGCCAATTTTGAAGCATGTCGGACGCCATCAGGTAACTATATATACGATTTCGATGCGGCCTTCCACTGTACTCGCTTCGGCGGTACATATACTAAAATTGGAACGATACAGAGAAGATTAGCATGGCCCCTGCGCAAGGATGACACGCAAAATCGTGAAGCGTTCCACATTTTTTTCGCAACCTTGCTCCATGACTTCACACATCACCTAACTATACCATCAGCCACCTCAACTACTTTGCCTTCACGTTTTCTCATACTTCCCACTGCCTAACCTCTCCGCCTAACAAACTATGCTCTAATCTCTTGCAACCCACTAATATTTCTAAAGGACATACCACTAACAACATCAATATGCTTTGCAACCATTTTTTCAAACACCAAGGCTTCAAGCACTGCAAACACTGATATAATTTATACTGTGCACAATGACACACATATACCATCCCCTTTCACCTCAATGGCTTACCTGGGACAAATGACACACACTCAAACTAAACACAGATTAATACAGGTAATGACCTTCACACTTTCACAATAACACACTCCACCGTTACATCTCCTCCTACACTCACAACCATTTGCTTCAACACTACATCTTTACCAAACCTACTTCCATACCATACTAAAAACACTTACATCTATTTTCATCAACCTAACTGCATCTTTTATCTGTATTTAGCCACACTGACAATAACTAGTGCTTTTAAACCATCAACACTCCCCAACTAAAATTATGTCCAATATCTATACATTATTCCTTGCCTCCCACTTTCAGTACTCAAAAGTGTTACTATATCACTAGCACAACCTGCATACCACACAAGGACTTTCGACATTTATTTTCAATCATCTACACATCTCAAATTCATATCTTTGTTTACACTACATCAAGATGCCAAGGAACTAGCCACCTTACCAACGATAGCTGAAAAGTGCCTTCTCTTATAAAAGTCGTTCACCCCTGTGTACAAGCAACTTTTCCAGTGCCCACTCTTCCCAAGAGCAACTAAGTAATCTGCACTTTAAAAAGAATGCATTACAAACCCCAGCAGCACAACAACAAACTATAACAGCCTGTGTCATCAACCACAGCCCTTTAACTAGAATGAATTGTTCATATGTCATGCATTATGTAGGTAAGCTTTATGTGCACATTTCAGAGGCTATTTTCTGTTGTATGACTCAGAAAATATTTGTCTGAAGTTCTTGCATTACACCTATTGTTTTAAGTTTCAATTCCGACTTGTCACAACTCTCAGCCAATAAATGCCACAGCACTGAAATAAGATGCAACACTCCAGTACCACCTATCTTCTTCAAGAAAGCCTACATCTTCCATGCTTTTATGGATGCCAGCACTTTGGGTACACTGTCTAATTATATGTTTCTTTAAGTTTACGATTGAAGCACCTGTCTACATGTCTATTGACAAACATATGAATAACCGCTTCATGCTATTGTCACAAAAGTGCTGCATATGCATAGAGCAGCTGCCACCATTGCAGATACTGAGCATTCAGCTTAGGTCATGCTACCAGCTTCAAGGTTTCAGGAAAGGGAGAGATAGTCACTACCCAAATTTATGGGATCTGACAGCAATAGCATCTACATCAGTAACTAATTTGAACCATAAACTCAAAACTAGTCACTTTTTCATTACTCTTTCTCCCAAGAAGACTCACATTAAGCAAATGTGACGATAGATGATTAGCTTATAACTAACAAATATCGGCTGACACTAATACACACATCTATTTTGTGTCTGTAGCCACATTTTCGCTCTGTTTCTGGGTTCACTAACCAATCTACACCACAGAATGAAAGAAATGTCCATCAGCTAATCCTAAGTACGGCTACACCAGCATAAATCACAGACACAATGGCAAACATAGTTCTCAAGCAGCTACTAAACCCACATCAACCACCATCACAGTCATATTACCTTCGCAATCCATACCCTATTGCCATCTACACTGTTGTTTATAAAAGTATTTAATAAGAATGCGGCATTTAATCGTTTATGTGGATGAATCTAGTTACACTGTAATCAGTATGGTCTTGTTGAGACATCAGGTGTGAAATACCACACTTACCTTGTCAGCTGCTACTCGCAAACTTATGTGGCAATAAGAAAATGCCATGACTTCTTGTGGGAATGCTATATAATAGCGTGAAGTGGAAAATAACCATACAAAATATGCTGCACATTTTACACTGAATCACTAATTCCGTCTAAACTGCTCACATAAATGGCGATCTACAGCACTACACCTACTGTTAGCACTGTAGGTATTTAAGAGAATATACCCAGTAATTCCTACACAGTTGAAAACTCCTGCTATCCACCACAAACATTTATTGTTAGTATCCTATGCTTATATTAGTGTTGTGTGTCTCAAAGACTCAACTACACTACACTACAGGCGCCATGATGCCTTATGGCAGCTACACCAGTGCTGCCACCAACAAGCAGCAGTGTGAAACTCCGGCAACAGCGGCACTGCTAAGGCGAGAGCAAGTCGCACTAAAATGTAAGTTTTTAACGCAACATTGGTAAATCTCGATGTGGCTTCAATGTAACTTGCTGAGAACAATATTTCGCCGGAATTGAATGAGAAATCAGCTCCTCCCAGGCTTTGTGTGCCATGAAACAGCGCAATAAAAGTAAGCCAATTTTGAAACATGTCGGACGCCATCAGGTAACTATATATACGATTTCGATGCGGCCTTCCACTGTACTCGCTTCGGCGGTACATATACTAAAATTGGAACGATACAGAGAAGATTAGCATGGCCCCTGCGCAAGGATGACACGCAAAATCGTGAAGCGTTCCACATTTTTTTCGCAACCTTGCTCCATGACTTCACACATCACCTAACTATACCATCAGCCACCTCAACTACTTTGCCTTCACGTTTTCTCATACTTCCCACTGCCTAACCTCTCCGCCTAACAAACTATGCTCTAATCTCTTGCAACCCACTAATATTTCTAAAGGACATACCACTAACAACATCAATATGCTTTGCAACCATTTTTTCAAACACCAAGGCTTCAAGCACTGCAAACACTGATATAATTTATACTGTGCACAATGACACACATATACCATCCCCTTTCACCTCAATGGCTTACCTGGCACAAATGACACACACTCAAACTAAACACAGATTAATACAGGTAATGACCTTCACACTTTCACAATAACACACTCCACCGTTACATCTCCTCCTACACTCACAACCATTTGCTTCAACACTACATCTTTACCAAACCTACTTCCATACCATACTAAAAACACTTACATCTATTTTCATCAACCTAACTGCATCTTTTATCTGTATTTAGCCACACTGACAATAACTAGTGCTTTTAAACCATCAACACTCCCCAACTAAAATTATGTCCAATATCTATACATTATTCCTTGCCTCCCACTTTCAGTACTCAAAAGTGTTACTATATCACTAGCACAACCTGCATACCACACAAGGACTTTCGACATTTATTTTCAATCATCTACACATCTCAAATTCATATCTTTGTTTACACTACATCAAGATGCCAAGGAACTAGCCACCTTACCAACGATAGCTGAAAAGTGCCTTCTCTTATAAAAGTCGTTCACCCCTGTGTACAAGCAACTTTTCCAGTGCCCACTCTTCCCAAGAGCAACTAAGTAATCTGCACTTTAAAAAGAATGCATTACAAACCCCAGCAGCACAACAACAAACTATAACAGCCTGTGTCATCAACCACAGCCCTTTAACTAGAATGAATTGTTCATATGTCATGCATTATGTAGGTAAGCTTTATGTGCACATTTCAGAGGCTATTTTCTGTTGTATGACTCAGAAAATATTTGTCTGAAGTTCTTGCATTACACCTATTGTTTTAAGTTTCAATTCCGACTTGTCACAACTCTCAGCCAATAAATGCCACAGCACTGAAATAAGATGCAACACTCCAGTACCACCTATCTTCTTCAAGAAGGCCTACATCTTCCATGCTTTTATGGATGCCAGCACTTTGGGTACACTGTCTAATTATATGTTTCTTTAAGTTTACGATTGAAGCACCTGTCTACATGTCTATTGACAAACATATGAATAACCGCTTCATGCTATTGTCACAAAAGTGCTGCATATGCATAGAGCAGCTGCCACCATTGCAGATACTGAGCATTCAGCTTAGGTCATGCTACCAGCTTCAAGGTTTCAGGAAAGGGAGAGATAGTCACTACCCAAATTTATGGGATATGACAGCAATAGCATCTACATCAGTAACTAATTTGAACCATAAACTCAAAACTAGTCACTTTTTCATTACTCTTTCTCCCAAGAAGACTCACATTAAGCAAATGTGACGATAGATGATTAGCTTATAACTAACAAATATCGGCTGACACTAATACACACATCTATTTTGTGTCTGTAGCCACATTTTCGCTCTGTTTCTGGGTTCACTAACCAATCTACACCACAGAATGAAAGAAATGTCCATCAGCTAATCCTAAGTACGGCTACACCAGCATAAATCACAGACACAATGGCAAACATAGTTCTCAAGCAGCTACTAAACCCACATCAACCACCATCACAGTCATATTACCTTCGCAATCCATACCCTATTGCCATCTACACTGTTGTTTATAAAAGTATTTAATAAGAATGCGGCATTTAATCGTTTATGTGGATGAATCTAGTTACACTGTAATCAGTATGGTCTTGTTGAGACATCAGGTGTGAAATACCACACTTACCTTGTCAGCTGCTACTCGCAAACTTATGTGGCAATAAGAAAATGCCATGACTTCTTGTGGGAATGCTATATAATAGCGTGAAGTGGAAAATAACCATACAAAATATGCTGCACATTTTACACTGAATCACTAATTCCGTCTAAACTGCTCACATAAATGGCGATCTACAGCACTACACCTACTGTTAGCACTGTAGGTATTTAAGAGAATATACCCAGTAATTCCTACACAGTTGAAAACTCCTGCTATCCACCACAAACATTTATTGTTAGTATCCTATGCTTATATTAGTGTTGTGTGTCTCAAAGACTCAACTACACTACACTACAGGCGCCATGATGCCTTATGGCAGCTACACCAGTGCTGCCACCAACAAGCAGCAGTGTGAAACTCCGGCAACAGCGGCACTGCTAAGGCGAGAGCAAGTCGCACTAAAATGTAAGTTTTTAACGCAACATTGGTAAATCTCGATGTGGCTTCAATGTAACTTGCTGAGAACAATATTTCGCCGGAATTGAATGAGAAATCAGCTCCTCCCAGGCTTTGTGTGCCATGAAACAGCGCAATAAAAGTAAGCCAATTTTGAAACATGTCGGACGCCAACAGGTACACTATATATACGATTTCGATGCGGCCTTCCACTGTACTCGCTTCGGCGGTACATATACTAAAATTGGAACGATACAGAGAAGATTAGCATGGCCCCTGCGCAAGGATGACACGCAAAATCGTGAAGCGTTCCACATTTTTTTCGCAACCTTGCTCCATGACTTCACACATCACCTAACTATACCATCAGCCACCTCAACTACTTTGCCTTCACGTTTTCTCATACTTCCCACTGCCTAACCTCTCCGCCTAACAAACTATGCTCTAATCTCTTGCAACCCACTAATATTTCTAAAGGACATACCACTAACAACATCAATATGCTTTGCAACCATTTTTTCAAACACCAAGGCTTCAAGCACTGCAAACACTGATATAATTTATACTGTGCACAATGACACACATATACCATCCCCTTTCACCTCAATGGCTTACCTGGCACAAATGACACACACTCAAACTAAACACAGATTAATACAGGTAATGACCTTCACACTTTCACAATAACACACTCCACCGTTACATCTCCTCCTACACTCACAACCATTTGCTTCAACACTACATCTTTACCAAACCTACTTCCATACCATACTAAAAACACTTACATCTATTTTCATCAACCTAACTGCATCTTTTATCTGTATTTAGCCACACTGACAATAACTAGTGCTTTTAAACCATCAACACTCCCCAACTAAAATTATGTCCAATATCTATACATTATTCCTTGCCTCCCACTTTCAGTACTCAAAGTGTTACTATATCACTAGCACAACCTGCATACCACACAAGGACTTTCGACATTTATTTTCAATCATCTACACATCTCAAATTCATATCTTTGTTTACACTACATCAAGATGCCAAGGAACTAGCCACCTTACCAACGATAGCTGAAAAGTGCCTTCTCTTATAAAAGTCGTTCACCCCTGTGTACAAGCAACTTTTCCAGTGCCCACTCTTCCCAAGAGCAACTAAGTAATCTGCACTTTAAAAAGAATGCATTACAAACCCCAGCAGCACAACAACAAACTATAACAGCCTGTGTCATCAACCACAGCCCTTTAACTAGAATGAATTGTTCATATGTCATGCATTATGTGGGTAAGCTTTATGTGCACATTTCAGAGGCTATTTTCTGTTGTATGACTCAGAAAATATTTGTCTGAAGTTCTTGCATTACACCTATTGTTTTAAGTTTCAATTCCGACTTGTCACAACTCTCAGCCAATAAATGCCACAGCACTGAAATAAGATGCAACACTCCAGTACCACCTATCTTCTTCAAGAAGGCCTACATCTTCCATGCTTTTATGGATGCCAGCACTTTGGGTACACTGTCTAATTATATGTTTCTTTAAGTTTACAATTGAAGCACCTGTCTACATGTCTATTGACAAACATATGAATAACCGCTTCATGCTATTGTCACAAAAGTGCTGCATATGCATAGAGCAGCTGCCACCATTGCAGATACTGAGCATTCAGCTTAGGTCATGCTACCAGCTTCAAGGTTTCAGGAAAGGGAGAGATAGTCACTATCCAAATTTATGGGATATGACAGCAATAGCATCTACATCAGTAACTAATTTGAACCATAAACTCAATACTAGTCACTTTTTCATTACTCTTTCTCCCAAGAAGAGTCACATTAAGCAAATGTGACGATAGATGATTAGCTTATAACTAACAAATATCGGCTGACACTAATACACACATCTATTTTGTGTCTGTAGCCACATTTTCGCTCTGTTTCTGGGTTCACTAACCAATCTACACCACAGAATGAAAGAAATGTCCATCAGCTAATCCTAAGTACGGCTACACCAGCATAAATCACAGACACAATGGCAAACATAGTTCTCAAGCAGCTACTAAACCCACATCAACCACTATCACAGTCATATTACCTTCGCAATCCATACCCTATTGCCATCTACACTGTTGTTTATAAAAGTATTTAATAAGAATGCGGCATTTAATCGTTTATGTGGATGAATCTAGTTACACTGTAATCAGTATGGTCTTGTTGAGACATCAGGTGTGAAATACCACACTTACCTTGTCAGCTGCTACTCGCAAACTTATGTGGCAATAAGAAAATGCCATGACTTCTTGTGGGAATGCTATATAATAGCGCGAAGTGGAAAATAACCATACAACATATGCTGCACATTTTACACTGAATCACTAATTCCGTCTAAACTGCTCACATAAATGGCGATCTACAGCACTACACCTACTGTTAGCTCTGTAGGTATTTAAGAGAATATACCCAGTAATTCCTACACAGTTGAAAACTCCTGCTATCCACCACAAACATTTATTGTTAGTATCCTATGCTTATATTAGTGTTGTGTGTCTCAAACACTCAACTACACTACACTACAGGCGCCATGATGCCTTATGGCAGCTACACCAGTGCTGCCACCAACAGGCAGCAGTGTGAAACTCCGGCAACAGCGGCACTGCTAAGGCGAGAGCCAGTCGCACTAAAATGTAAGTTTTTAACGCAACATTGGTAAATCTCGATGTGGCTTCAATGTAACTTGCTGAGAACAATATTTCGCCGGAATTGAATGAGAAATCAGCTCCTCCCAGGCTTTGTGTGCCATGAAACAGCGCAATAAAAGTAAGCCAATTTTGAAACATGTCGGACGCCAACAGGTACACTATATATACGATTTCGATGCGGCCTTCCACTGTACTCGCTTCGGCGGTACATATACTAAAATTGGAACGATACAGAGAAGATTAGCATGGCCCCTGCGCAAGGATGACACGCAAAATCGTGAAGCGTTCCACATTTTTTTCGCAACCTTGCTCCATGACTTCACACATCACCTAACTATACCATCAGCCACCTCAACTACTTTGCCTTCACGTTTTCTCATACTTCCCACTGCCTAACCTCTCCGCCTAACAAACTATGCTCTAATCTCTTGCAACCCACTAATATTTCTAAAGGACATACCACTAACAACATCAATATGCTTTGCAACCATTTTTTCAAACACCAAGGCTTCAAGCACTGCAAACACTGATATAATTTATACTGTGCACAATGACACATATACCATCCCCTTTCACCTCAATGGCTTACCTGGCACAAATGACACACACTCAAACTAAACACAGATTAATACAGGTAAAGACCTTCACACTTTCACAATAACACACTCCACCGTTACATCTCCTCCTACACTCACAACCATTTGCTTCAACACTACATCTTTACCAAACCTACTTCCATACCATACTAAAAACACTTACATCTATTTTCATCAACCTAACTGCATCTTTTATCTGTATTTAGCCACACTGACACTAACTAGTGCTTTTAAACCATCAACACTCCCCAACTAAAATTATGTCCAATATCTATACATTATTCCTTGCCTCCCACTTTCAGTACTCAAAGTGTTACTATATCACTAGCACAACCTGCATACCACACAAGGACTTTCGACATTTATTTTCAATCATCTACACATCTCAAATTCATATCTTTGTTTACACTACATCAAGATGCCAAGGAACTAGCCACCTTACCAACGATAGCTGAAAAGTGCCTTCTCTTATAAAAGTCGTTCACCCCTGTGTACAAGCAACTTTTCCAGTGCCCACTCTTCCCAAGAGCAACTAAGTAATCTGCACTTTAAAAAGAATGCATTACAAACCCCAGCAGCACAACAACAAACTATAACAGCCTGTGTCATCAACCACAGCCCTTTAACTAGAATGAATTGTTCATATGTCATGCATTATGTGGGTAAGCTTTATGTGCACATTTCAGAGGCTATTTTCTGTTGTATGACTCAGAAAATATTTGTCTGAAGTTCTTGCATTACACCTATTGTTTTAAGTTTCAATTCCGACTTGTCACAACTCTCAGCCAATAAATGCCACAGCACTGAAATAAGATGCAACACTCCAGTACCACCTATCTTCTTCAAGAAGGCCTACATCTTCCATGCTTTTATGGATGCCAGCACTTTGGGTACACTGTCTAATTATATGTTTCTTTAAGTTTACGATTGAAGCACCTGTCTACATGTCTATTGACAAACATATGAATAACCGCTTCATGCTATTGTCACAAAAGTGCTGCATATGCATAGAGCAGCTGCCACCATTGCAGATACTGAGCATTCAGCTTAGGTCATGCTACCAGCTTCAAGGTTTCAGGAAAGGGAGAGATAGTCACTACCCAAATTTATGGGATATGACAGCAATAGCATCTACATCAGTAACTAATTTGAACCATAAACTCAAAACTAGTCACTTTTTCATTACTCTTTCTCCCAAGAAGACTCACATTAAGCAAATGTGACGATAGATGATTAGCTTATAACTAACAAATATCGGCTGACACTAATACACACATCTATTTTGTGTCTGTAGCCACATTTTCGCTCTGTTTCTGGGTTCACTAACCAATCTACACCACAGAATGAAAGAAATGTCCATCAGCTAATCCTAAGTACGGCTACACCAGCATAAATCACAGACACAATGGCAAACATAGTTCTCAAGCAGCTACTAAACCCACATCAACCACTATCACAGTCATATTACCTTCGCAATCCATACCCTATTGCCATCTACACTGTTGTTTATAAAAGTATTTAATAAGAATGCGGCATTTAATCGTTTATGTGGATGAATCTAGTTACACTGTAATCAGTATGGTCTTGTTGAGACATCAGGTGTGAAATACCACACTTACCTTGTCAGCTGCTACTCGCAAACTTATGTGGAAATAAGAAAATGCCATGACTTCTTGTGGGAATGCTATATAATAGCGTGAAGTGGAAAATAACCATACAAAATATGCTGCACATTTTACACTGAATCACTAATTCCGTCTAAACTGCTCACATAAATGGCGATCTACAGCACTACACCTACTGTTAGCACTGTAGGTATTTAAGAGAATATACCCAGTAATTGCTACACAGTTGAAAACTCCTGCTATCCACCACAAACATTTATTGATAGTATCCTATGCTTATATTAGTGTTGTGTGTCTCAAACACTCAACTACACTACACTACACTACAGGTGCCATGATGCCTTATGGCAGCTACACCAGTGCTGCCACCAACAAGCAGCAGTGTGAAACTCCGGCAACAGCGGCACTGCTAAGGCGAGAGCAAGTCGCACTAAAATGTAAGTTTTTAACGCAACATTGGTAAATCTCGATGTGGCTTCAATGTAACTTGCTGAGAACAATATTTCGCCGGAATTGAATGAGAAATCAGCTCCTCCCAGGCTTTGTGTGCCATGAAACAGCGCAATAAAAGTAAGCCAATTTTGAAACATGTCGGACGCCATCAGGTAACTATATATACGATTTCGATGCGGCCTTCCACTGTACTCGCTTCGGCGGTACATATACTAAAATTGGAACGATACAGAGAAGATTAGCATGGCCCCTGCGCAAGGATGACACGCAAAATCGTGAAGCGTTCCACATTTTTTTCGCAACCTTGCTCCATGACTTCACACATCACCTAACTATACCATCAGCCACCTCAACTACTTTGCCTTCACGTTTTCTCATACTTCCCACTGCCTAACCTCTCCGCCTAACAAACTATGCTCTAATCTCTTGCAACCCACTAATATTTCTAAAGGACATACCACTAACAACATCAATATGCTTTGCAACCATTTTTTCAAACACCAAGGCTTCAAGCACTGCAAACACTGATATAATTTATACTGTGCACAATGACACACACATACCATCCCCTTTCACCTCAATGGCTTACCTGGCACAAATGACACACACTCAAACTAAACACAGATTAATACAGGTAATGACCTTCACACTTTCACAATAACACACTCCACCGTTACATCTCCTCCTACACTCACAACCATTTGCTTCAACACTACATCTTTACCAAACCTACTTCCATACCATACTAAAAGCACTTACATCTATTTTCATCAACCTAACTGCATCTTTTATCTGTATTTAGCCACACTGACAATAACTAGTGCTTTTAAACCATCAACACTCCCCAACTAAAATTATGTCCAATATCTATAAATTATTCCTTGCCTCCCACTTTCAGTACTCAAAGTGTTACTATATCACTAGCACAACCTGCATACCACACAAGGACTTTCGACATTTATTTTCAATCATCTACACATCTCAAATTCATATCTTTGTTTACACTACATCAAGATGCCAAGGAACTAGCCACCTTACCAACGATAGCTGAAAAGTGCCTTCTCTTATAAAAGTCGTTCACCCCTGTGTACAAGCAACTTTTCCAGTGCCCACTCTTCCCAAGAGCAACTAAGTAATCTGCACTTTAAAAAGAATGCATTACAAACCCCAGCAGCACAACAACAAACTATAACAGCCTGTGTCATCAACCACAGCCCTTTAACTAGAATGAATTGTTCATATGTCATGCATTATGTGGGTAAGCTTTATGTGCACATTTCAGAGGCTATTTTCTGTTGTATGACTCAGAAAATATTTGTCTGAAGTTCTTGCATTACACCTATTGTTTTAAGTTTCAATTCCGACTTGTCACAACTCTCAGCCAATAAATGCCACAGCACTGAAATAAGATGCAACACTCCAGTACCACCTATCTTCTTCAAGAAGGCCTACATCTTCCATGCTTTTATGGATGCCAGCACTTTGGGTACACTGTCTAATTATATGTTTCTTTAAGTTTACAATTGAAGCACCTGTCTACATGTCTATTGACAAACATATGAATAACCGCTTCATGCTATTGTCACAAAAGTGCTGCATATGCATAGAGCAGCTGCCACCATTGCAGATACTGAGCATTCAGCTTAGGTCATGCTACCAGCTTCAAGGTTTCAGGAAAGGGAGAGATAGTCACTACCCAAATTTATGGGATATGACAGCAATAGCATCTACATCAGTAACTAATTTGAACCATAAACTCAAAACTAGTCACTTTTTCATTACTCTTTCTCCCAAGAAGACTCACATTAAGCAAATGTGACGATAGATGATTAGCTTATAACTAACAAATATCGGCTGACACTAATACACACATCTATTTTGTGTCTGTAGCCACATTTTCGCTCTGTTTCTGGGTTCACTAACCAATCTACACCACAGAATGAAAGAAATGTCCATCAGCTAATCCTAAGTACGGCTACACCAGCATAAATCACAGACACAATGGCAAACATAGTTCTCAAGCAGCTACTAAACCCACATCAACCACTATCAAAGTCATATTACCTTCGCAATCCATACCCTATTGCCATCTACACTGTTGTTTATAAAAGTATTTAATAAGAATGTGGCATTTAATCGTTTATGTGGATGAATCTAGTTACACTGTAATCAGTATGGTCTTGTTGAGACATCAGGTGTGAAATACCACACTTACCTTGTCAGCTGCTACTCGCAAACTTATGTGGCAATAAGAAAATGCCATGACTTCTTGTGGGAATGCTATATAATAGCGTGAAGTGGAAAATAACCATACAAAATATGCTGCACATTTTACACTGAATCACTAATTCCGTCTAAACTGCTCACATAAATGGCGATCTACAGCACTACACCTACTGTTAGCACTGTAGGTATTTAAGAGAATATACCCAGTAATTCCTACACAGTTGAAAACTCCTGCTATCCACCACAAACATTTATTGTTAGTATCCTATGCTTATATTAGTGTTGTGTGTCTCAAACACTCAACTACACTACACTACAGGCGCCATGATGCCTTATGGCAGCTACATCAGTGCTGCCACCAACAGGCAGCAGTGTGAAACAGCGGCACTGCTAAGGCGAGAGCAAGTCGCACTAAAATGTAAGTTTTTAACGCAACATTGGTAAATCTCGATGTGGCTTCAATGTAACTTGCTGAGAACAATATTTCGCCGGAATTGAATGAGAAATCAGCTCCTCCCAGGCTTTGTGTGCCATGAAACAGCGCAATAAAAGTAAGCCAATTTTGAAACATGTCGGACGCCAACAGGTACACTATATATACGATTTCGATGCGGCCTTCCACTGTACTCGCTTCGGCGGTACATATACTAAAATTGGAACGATACAGAGAAGATTAGCATGGCCCCTGCGCAAGGATGACACGCAAAATCGTGAAGCGTTCCACATTTTTTTCGCAACCTTGCTCCATGACTTCACACATCACCTAACTATACCATCAGCCACCTCAACTACTTTGCCTTCACGTTTTCTCATACTTCCCACTGCCTAACCTCTCCGCCTAACAAACTATGCTCTAATCTCTTGCAACCCACTAATATTTCTAAAGGACATACCACTAACAACATCAATATGCTTTGCAACCATTTTTTCAAACACCAAGGCTTCAAGCACTGCAAACACTGATATAATTTATACTGTGCACAATGACACACATATACCATCCCCTTTCACCTCAATGGCTTACCTGGCACAAATGACACACACTCAAACTAAACACAGATTAATACAGGTAATGACCTTCACACTTTCACAATAACACACTCCACCGTTACATCTCCTCCTACACTCACAACCATTTGCTTCAACACTACATCTTTACCAAACCTACTTCCATACCATACTAAAAGCACTTACATCTATTTTCATCAACCTAACTGCATCTTTTATCTGTATTTAGCCACACTGACAATAACTAGTGCTTTTAAACCATCAACACTCCCCAACTAAAATTATGTCCAATATCTATACATTATTCCTTGCCTCCCACTTTCAGTACTCAAAGTGTTACTATATCACTAGCACAACCTGCATACCACACAAGGACTTTCGACATTTATTTTCAATCATCTACACATCTCAAATTCATATCTTTGTTTACACTACATCAAGATGCCAAGGAACTAGCCACCTTACCAACGATAGCTGAAAAGTGCCTTCTCTTATAAAAGTCGTTCACCCCTGTGTACAAGCAACTTTTCCAGTGCCCACTCTTCCCAAGAGCAACTAAGTAATCTGCACTTTAAAAAGAATGCATTACAAACCCCAGCAGCACAACAACAAACTATAACAGCCTGTGTCATCAACCACAGCCCTTTAACTAGAATGAATTGTTCATATGTCATGCATTATGTGGGTAAGCTTTATGTGCACATTTCAGAGGCTATTTTCTGTTGTATGACTCAGAAAATATTTGTCTGAAGTTCTTGCATTACACCTATTGTTTTAAGTTTCAATTCCGACTTGTCACAACTCTCAGCCAATAAATGCCACAGCACTGAAATAAGATGCAACACTCCAGTACCACCTATCTTCTTCAAGAAGGCCTACATCTTCCATGCTTTTATGGATGCCAGCACTTTGGGTACACTGTCTAATTATATGTTTCTTTAAGTTTACAATTGAAGCACCTGTCTACATGTCTATTGACAAACATATGAATAACCGCTTCATGCTATTGTCACAAAAGTGCTGCATATGCATAGAGCAGCTGCCACCATTGCAGATACTGAGCATTCAGCTTAGGTCATGCTACCAGCTTCAATGTTTCAGGAAAGGGAGAGATAGTCACTACCCAAATTTATGGGATATGACAGCAATAGCATCTACATCAGTAACTAATTTGAACCATAAACTCAAAACTAGTCACTTTTTCATTACTCTTTCTCCCAAGAAGACTCACATTAAGCAAATGTGACGATAGATGATTAGCTTATAACTAACAAATATCGGCTGACACTAATACACACATCTATTTTGTGTCTGTAGCCACATTTTCGCTCTGTTTCTGGGTTCACTAACCAATCTACACCACAGAATGAAAGAAATGTCCATCAGCTAATCCTAAGTACGGCTACACCAGCATAAATCACAGACACAATGGCAAACATAGTTCTCAAGCAGCTACTAAACCCACATCAACCACTATCAAAGTCATATTACCTTCGCAATCCATACCCTATTGCCATCTACACTGTTGTTTATAAAAGTATTTAATAAGAATGTGGCATTTAATCGTTTATGTGGATGAATCTAGTTACACTGTAATCAGTATGGTCTTGTTGAGACATCAGGTGTGAAATACCACACTTACCTTGTCAGCTGCTACTCGCAAACTTATGTGGCAATAAGAAAATGCCATGACTTCTTGTGGGAATGCTATATAATAGCGTGAAGTGGAAAATAACCATACAAAATATGCTGCACATTTTACACTGAATCACTAATTCCGTCTAAACTGCTCACATAAATGGCGATCTACAGCACTACACCTACTGTTAGCACTGTAGGTATTTAAGAGAATATACCCAGTAATTCCTACACAGTTGAAAACTCCTGCTATCCACCACAAACATTTATTGTTAGTATCCTATGCTTATATTAGTGTTGTGTGTCTCAAAGACTCAACTACACTACACTACAGGCGCCATGATGCCTTATGGCAGCTACATCAGTGCTGCCACCAACAGGCAGCAGTGTGAAACAGCGGCACTGCTAAGGCGAGAGCAAGTCGCACTAAAATGTAAGTTTTTAACGCAACATTGGTAAATCTCGATGTGGCTTCAATGTAACTTGCTGAGAACAATATTTCGCCGGAATTGAATGAGAAATCAGCTCCTCCCAGGCTTTGTGTGCCATGAAACAGCGCAATAAAAGTAAGCCAATTTTGAAACATGTCGGACGCCAACAGGTACACTATATATACGATTTCGATGCGGCCTTCCACTGTACTCGCTTCGGCGGTACATATACTAAAATTGGAACGATACAGAGAAGATTAGCATGGCCCCTGCGCAAGGATGACACGCAAAATCGTGAAGCGTTCCACATTTTTTTCGCAACCTTGCTCCATGACTTCACACATCACCTAACTATACCATCAGCCACCTCAACTACTTTGCCTTCACGTTTTCTCATACTTCCCACTGCCTAACCTCTCCGCCTAACAAACTATGCTCTAATCTCTTGCAACCCACTAATATTTCTAAAGGACATACCACTAACAACATCAATATGCTTTGCAACCATTTTTTCAAACACCAAGGCTTCAAGCACTGCAAACACTGATATAATTTATACTGTGCACAATGACACACATATACCATCCCCTTTCACCTCAATGGCTTACCTGGCACAAATGACACACACTCAAACTAAACACAGATTAATACAGGTAATGACCTTCACACTTTCACAATAACACACTCCACCGTTACATCTCCTCCTACACTCACAACCATTTGCTTCAACACTACATCTTTACCAAACCTACTTCCATCCCATACTAAAAACACTTACATCTATTTTCATCAACCTAACTGCATCTTTTATCTGTATTTAGCCACACTGACAATAACTAGTGCTTTTAAACCATCAACACTCCCCAACTAAAATTATGTCCAATATCTATACATTATTCCTTGCCTCCCACTTTCAGTACTCAAAGTGTTACTATATCACTAGCACAACCTGCATACCACACAAGGACTTTCGACATTTATTTTCAATCATCTACACATCTCAAATTCATATCTTTGTTTACACTACATCAAGATGCCAAGGAACTAGCCACCTTACCAACGATAGCTGAAAAGTGCCTTCTCTTATAAAAGTCGTTCACCCCTGTGTACAAGCAACTTTTCCAGTGCCCACTCTTCCCAAGAGCAACTAAGTAATCTGCACTTTAAAAAGAATGCATTACAAACCCCAGCAGCACAACAACAAACTATAACAGCCTGTGTCATCAACCACAGCCCTTTAACTAGAATGAATTGTTCATATGTCATGCATTATGTGGGTAAGCTTTATGTGCACATTTCAGAGGCTATTTTCTGTTGTATGACTCAGAAAATATTTGTCTGAAGTTCTTGCATTACACCTATTGTTTTAAGTTTCAATTCCGACTTGTCACAACTCTCAGCCAATAAATGCCACAGCACTGAAATAAGATGCAACACTCCAGTACCACCTATCTTCTTCAAGAAGGCCTACATCTTCCATGCTTTTATGGATGCCAGCACTTTGGGTACACTGTCTAATTATATGTTTCTTTAAGTTTACAATTGAAGCACCTGTCTACATGTCTATTGACAAACATATGAATAACCGCTTCATGCTATTGTCACAAAAGTGCTGCATATGCATAGAGCAGCTGCCACCATTGCAGATACTGAGCATTCAGCTTAGGTCATGCTACCAGCTTCAAGGTTTCAGGAAAGGGAGAGATAGTCACTACCCAAATTTATGGGATATGACAGCAATAGCATCTACATCAGTAACTAATTTGAACCATAAACTCAAAACTAGTCACTTTTTCATTACTCTTTCTCCCAAGAAGACTCACATTAAGCAAATGTGACGATAGATGATTAGCTTATAACTAACAAATATCGGCTGACACTAATACACACATCTATTTTGTGTCTGTAGCCACATTTTCGCTCTGTTTCTGGGTTCACTAACCAATCTACACCACAGAATGAAAGAAATGTCCATCAGCTAATCCTAAGTACGGCTACACCAGCATAAATCACAGACACAATGGCAAACATAGTTCTCAAGCAGCTACTAAACCCACATCAACCACTATCACAGTCATATTACCTTCGCAATCCATACCCTATTGCCATCTACACTGTTGTTTATAAAAGTATTTAATAAGAATGCGGCATTTAATCGTTTATGTGGATGAATCTAGTTACACTGTAATCAGTATGGTCTTGTTGAGACATCAGGTGTGAAATACCACACTTACCTTGTCAGCTGCTACTCGCAAACTTATGTGGCAATAAGAAAATGCCATGACTTCTTGTGGGAATGCTATATAATAGCGTGAAGTGGAAAATAACCATACAAAATATGCTGCACATTTTACACTGAATCACTAATTCCGTCTAAACTGCTCACATAAATGGCGATCTACAGCACTACACCTACTGTTAGCACTGTAGGTATTTAAGAGAATATACCCAGTAATTCCTACACAGTTGAAAACTCCACAAACATTTATTGTTAGTATCCTATGCTTATATTAGTGTTGTGTGTCTCAAACACTCAACTACACTACACTACAGGCGCCATGATGCCTTATGGCAGCTACACCAGTGCTGCCACCAACAGGCAGCAGTGTGAAACTCCGGCAACAGCGGCACTGCTAAGGCGAGAGCAAGTCGCACTAAAATGTAAGTTTTTAACGCAACATTGGTAAATCTCGATGTGGCTTCAATGTAACTTGCTGAGAACAATATTTCGCCGGAATTGAATGAGAAATCAGCTCCTCCCAGGCTTTGTGTGCCATGAAACAGCGCAATAAAAGTAAGCCAATTTTGAAACATGTCGGACGCCATCAGGTAACTATATATACGATTTCGATGCGGCCTTCCACTGTACTCGCTTCGGCGGTACATATACTAAAATTGGAACGATACAGAGAAGATTAGCATGGCCCCTGCGCAAGGATGACACGCAAAATCGTGAAGCGTTCCACATTTTTTTCGCAACCTTGCTCCATGACTTCACACATCACCTAACTATACCATCAGCCACCTCAACTACTTTGCCTTCACGTTTTCTCATACTTCCCACTGCCTAACCTCTCCGCCTAACAAACTATGCTCTAATCTCTTGCAACCCACTAATATTTCTAAAGGACATACCACTAACAACATCAATATGCTTTGCAACCATTTTTTCAAACACCAAGGCTTCAAGCACTGCAAACACTGATATAATTTATACTGTGCACAATGACACACATATACCATCCCCTTTCACCTCAATGGCTTACCTGGCACAAATGACACACACTCAAACTAAACACAGATTAATACAGGTAATGACCTTCACACTTTCACAATAACACACTCCACCGTTACATCTCCTCCTACACTCACAACCATTTGCTTCAACACTACATCTTTACCAAACCTACTTCCATCCCATACTAAAAACACTTACATCTATTTTCATCAACCTAACTGCATCTTTTATCTGTATTTAGCCACACTGACAATAACTAGTGCTTTTAAACCATCAACACTCCCCAACTAAAATTATGTCCAATATCTATACATTATTCCTTGCCTCCCACTTTCAGTACTCAAAGTGTTACTATATCACTAGCACAACCTGCATACCACACAAGGACTTTCGACATTTATTTTCAATCATCTACACATCTCAAATTCATATCTTTGTTTACACTACATCAAGATGCCAAGGAACTAGCCACCTTACCAACGATAGCTGAAAAGTGCCTTCTCTTATAAAAGTCGTTCACCCCTGTGTACAAGCAACTTTTCCAGTGCCCACTCTTCCCAAGAGCAACTAAGTAATCTGCACTTTAAAAAGAATGCATTACAAACCCCAGCAGCACAACAACAAACTATAACAGCCTGTGTCATCAACCACAGCCCTTTAACTAGAATGAATTGTTCATATGTCATGCATTATGTGGGTAAGCTTTATGTGCACATTTCAGAGGCTATTTTCTGTTGTATGACTCAGAAAATATTTGAAGTTCTTGCATTACACCTATTGTTTTAAGTTTCAATTCCGACTTGTCACAACTCTCAGCCAATAAATGCCACAGCACTGAAATAAGATGCAACACTCCAGTACCACCTATCTTCTTCAAGAAGGCCTACATCTTCCATGCTTTTATGGATGCCAGCACTTTGGGTACACTGTCTAATTATATGTTTCTTTAAGTTTACAATTGAAGCACCTGTCTACATGTCTATTGACAAACATATGAATAACCGCTTCATGCTATTGTCACAAAAGTGCTGCATATGCATAGAGCAGCTGCCACCATTGCAGATACTGAGCATTCAGCTTAGGTCATGCTACCAGCTTCAAGGTTTCAGGAAAGGGAGAGATAGTCACTACCCAAATTTATGGGATATGACAGCAATAGCATCTACATCAGTAACTAATTTGAACCACAAACTCAAAACTAGTCACTTTTTCATTACCCTTTCTCCCAAGAAGACTCACATTAAGCAAATGTGACGATAGATGATTAGCTTATAACTAACAAATATCGGCTGACACTAATACACACATCTATTTTGTGTCTGTAGCCACATTTTCGCTCTGTTTCTGGGTTCACTAACCAATCTACACCACAGAATGAAAGAAATGTCCATCAGCTAATCCTAAGTACGGCTACACCAGCATAAATCACAGACACAATGGCAAACATAGTTCTCAAGCAGCTACTAAACCCACATCAACCACTATCACAGTCATATTACCTTCGCAATCCATACCCTATTGCCATCTACACTGTTGTTTATAAAAGTATTTAATAAGAATGCGGCATTTAATCGTTTATGTGGATGAATCTAGTTACACTGTAATCAGTATGGTCTTGTTGAGACATCAGGTGTGAAATACCACACTTACCTTGTCAGCTGCTACTCGCAAACTTATGTGGCAATAAGAAAATGCCATGACTTCTTGTGGGAATGCTATATAATAGCGTGAAGTGGAAAATAACCATACAAAATATGCTGCACATTTTACACTGAATCACTAATTCCGTCTAAACTGCTCACATAAATGGCGATCTACAGCACTACACCTACTGTTAGCACTGTAGGTATTTAAGAGAATATACCCAGTAATTCCTACTCAGTTGAAAACTCCACAAACATTTATTGTTAGTATCCTATGCTTATATTAGTGTTGTGTGTCTCAAACACTCAACTACACTACACTACAGGCGCCATGATGCCTTATGGCAGCTACACCAGTGCTGCCACCAACAGGCAGCAGTGTGAAACTCCGGCAACAGCGGCACTGCTAAGGCGAGAGCAAGTCGCACTAAAATGTAAGTTTTTAACGCAACATTGGTAAATCTCGATGTGGCTTCAATGTAACTTGCTGAGAACAATATTTCGCCGGAATTGAATGAGAAATCAGCTCCTCCCAGGCTTTGTGTGCCATGAAACAGCGCAATAAAAGTAAGCCAATTTTGAAACATGTCGGACGCCATCAGGTACACTATATGTACGATTTCGATGCGGCCTTCCACTGTACTCGCTTCGGCGGTACATATACTAAAATTGGAACGATACAGAGAAGATTAGCATGGCCCCTGCGCAAGGATGACACGCAAAATCGTGAAGCGTTCCACATTTTTTTCGCAACCTTGCTCCATGACTTCACACATCACCTAACTATACCATCAGTCACCTCAACTACTTTGCCTTCACGTTTTCTCATACTTCCCACTGCCTAACCTCTCCGCCTAACAAACTATGCTCTAATCTCTTGCAACCCACTAATATTTCTAAAGGACATACCACTAACAACATCAATATGCTTTGCAACCATTTTTTTCAAACACCAAGGCTTCAAGCACTGCAAACACTGATATAATTTATACTGTGCACAATGACACACATATACCATCCCCTTTCACCTCAATGGCTTACCTGGCACAAATGACACACACTCAAACTAAACACAGATTAATACAGGTAATGACCTTCACACTTTCACAATAACACACTCCACCGTTACATCTCCTCCTACACTCACAACCATTTGCTTCAACACTACATCTTTACCAAACCTACTTCCATACCATACTAAAAACACTTACATCTATTTTCATCAACCTAACTGCATCTTTTATCTGTATTTAGCCACACTGACAATAACTAGTGCTTTTAAACCATCAACACTCCCCAACTAAAATTATGTCCAATATCTATACATTATTCCTTGCCTCCCACTTTCAGTACTCAAAGTGTTACTATATCACTAGCACAACCTGCATACCACACAAGGACTTTCGACATTTATTTTCAATCATCTACACATCTCAAATTCATATCTTTGTTTACACTACATCAAGATGCCAAGGAACTAGCCACCTTACCAACGATAGCTGAAAAGTGCCTTCTCTTATAAAAGTCGTTCACCCCTGTGTACAAGCAACTTTTCCAGTGCCCACTCTTCCCAAGAGCAACTAAGTAATCTGCACTTTAAAAAGAATGCATTACAAACCCCAGCAGCACAACAACAAACTATAACAGCCTGTGTCATCAACCACAGCCCTTTAACTAGAATGAATTGTTCATATGTCATGCATTATGTGGGTAAGCTTTATGTGCACATTTCAGAGGCTATTTTCTGTTGTATGACTCAGAAAATATTTGTCTGAAGTTCTTGCATTACACCTATTGTTTTAAGTTTCAATTCCGACTTGTCACAACTCTCAGCCAATAAATGCCACAGCACTGAAATAAGATGCAACACTCCAGTACCACCTATCTTCTTCAAGAAGGCCTACATCTTCCATGCTTTTATGGATGCCAGCACTTTGGGTACACTGTCTAATTATATGTTTCTTTAAGTTTACAATTGAAGCACCTGTCTACATGTCTATTGACAAACATATGAATAACCGCTTCATGCTATTGTCACAAAAGTGCTGCATATGCATAGAGCAGCTGCCACCATTGCAGATACTGAGCATTCAGCTTAGGTCATGCTACCAGCTTCAAGGTTTCAGGAAAGGGAGAGATAGTCACTACCCAAATTTATGGGATATGACAGCAATAGCATCTACATCAGTAACTAATTTGAACCATAAACTCAAAACTAGTCACTTTTTCATTACTCTTTCTCCCAAGAAGACTCACATTAAGCAAATGTGACGATAGATGATTAGCTTATAACTAACAAATATCGGCTGACACTAATACACACATCTATTTTGTGTCTGTAGCCACATTTTCGCTCTGTTTCTGGGTTCACTAACCAATCTACACCACAGAATGAAAGAAATGTCCATCAGCTAATCCTAAGTACGGCTACACCAGCATAAATCACAGACACAATGGCAAACATAGTTCTCAAGCAGCTACTAAACCCACATCAACCACTATCACAGTCATATTACCTTCGCAATCCATACCCTATTGCCATCTACACTGTTGTTTATAAAAGTATTTAATAAGAATGCGGCATTTAATCGTTTATGTGGATGAATCTAGTTACACTGTAATCAGTATGGTCTTGTTGAGACATCAGGTGTGAAATACCACACTTACCTTGTCAGCTGCTACTCGCAAACTTATGTGGCAATAAGAAAATGCCATGACTTCTTGTGGGAATGCTATATAATAGCGTGAAGTGGAAAATAACCATACAAAATATGCTGCACATTTTACACTGAATCACTAATTCCGTCTAAACTGCTCACATAAATGGCGATCTATAGCACTACACCTACTGTTAGCACTGTAGGTATTTAAGAGAATATACCCAGTAATTCCTACACAGTTGAAAACTCCACAAACATTTATTGTTAGTATCCTATGCTTATATTAGTGTTGTGTGTCTCAAACACTCAACTACACTACACTACAGGCGCCATGATGCCTTATGGCAGCTACACCAGTGCTGCCACCAACAGGCAGCAGTGTGAAACTCCGGCAACAGCGGCACTGCTAAGGCGAGAGCAAGTCGCACTAAAATGTAAGTTTTTAACGCAACATTGGTAAATCTCGATGTGGCTTCAATGTAACTTGCTGAGAACAATATTTCGCCGGAATTGAATGAGAAATCAGCTCCTCCCAGGCTTTGTGTGCCATGAAACAGCGCAATAAAAGTAAGCCAATTTTGAAACATGTCGGACGACATCAGGTAACTATATATACGATTCGATGCGGCCTTCCACTGTACTCGCTTCGGCGGTACATATACTAAAATTGGAACGATACAGAGAAGATTAGCATGGCCCCTGCGCAAGGATGACACGCAAAATCGTGAAGCGTTCCACATTTTTTTCGCAACCTTGCTCCATGACTTCACACATCACCTAACTATACCATCAGCCACCTCAACTACTTTGCCTTCACGTTTTCTCATACTTCCCACTGCCTAACCTCTCCGCCTAACAAACTATGCTCTAATCTCTTGCAACCCACTAATATTTCTAAAGGACATACCACTAACAACATCAATATGCTTTGCAACCATTTTTTCAAACACCAAGGCTTCAAGCACTGCAAACACTGATATAATTTATACTGTGCACAATGACACACATATACCATCCCCTTTCACCTCAATGGCTTACCTGGGACAAATGACACACACTCAAACTAAACACAGATTAATACAGGTAATGACCTTCACACTTTCACAATAACACACTCCACCGTTACATCTCCTCCTACACTCACAACCATTTGCTTCAACACTACATCTTTACCAAACCTACTTCCATCCCATACTAAAAACACTTACATCTATTTTCATCAACCTAACTGCATCTTTTATCTGTATTTAGCCACACTGACAATAACTAGTGCTTTTAAACCATCAACACTCCCCAACTAAAATTATGTCCAATATCTATACATTATTCCTTGCCTCCCACTTTCAGTACTCAAAGTGTTACTATATCACTAGCACAACCTGCATACCACACAAGGACTTTCGACATTTATTTTCAATCATCTACACATCTCAAATTCATATCTTTGTTTACACTACATCAAGATGCCAAGGAACTAGCCACCTTACCAACGATAGCTGAAAAGTGCCTTCTCTTATAAAAGTCGTTCACCCCTGTGTACAAGCAACTTTTCCAGTGCCCACTCTTCCCAAGAGCAACTAAGTAATCTGCACTTTAAAAAGAATGCATTACAAACCCCAGCAGCACAACAACAAACTATAACAGCCTGTGTCATCAACCACAGCCCTTTAACTAGAATGAATTGTTCATATGTCATGCATTATGTGGGTAAGCTTTATGTGCACATTTCAGAGGCTATTTTCTGTTGTATGACTCAGAAAATATTTGTCTGAAGTTCTTGCATTACACCTATTGTTTTAAGTTTCAATTCCGACTTGTCACAACTCTCAGCCAATAAATGCCACAGCACTGAAATAAGATGCAACACTCCAGTACCACCTATCTTCTTCAAGAAGGCCTACATCTTCCATGCTTTTATGGATGCCAGCACTTTGGGTACACTGTCTAATTATATGTTTCTTTAAGTTTACAATTGAAGCACCTGTCTACATGTCTATTGACAAACATATGAATAACCGCTTCATGCTATTGTCACAAAAGTGCTGCATATGCATAGAGCAGCTGCCACCATTGCAGATACTGAGCATTCAGCTTAGGTCATGCTACCAGCTTCAAGGTTTCAGGAAAGGGAGAGATAGTCACTACCCAAATTTATGGGATATGACAGCAATAGCATCTACATCAGTAACTAATTTGAACCATAAACTCAAAACTAGTCACTTTTTCATTACTCTTTCTCCCAAGAAGACTCACATTAAGCAAATGTGACGATAGATGATTAGCTTATAACTAACAAATATCGGCTGACACTAATACACACATCTATTTTGTGTCTGTAGCCACATTTTCGCTCTGTTTCTGGGTTCACTAACCAATCTACACCACAGAATGAAAGAAATGTCCATCAGCTAATCCTAAGTACGGCTACACCAGCATAAATCACAGACACAATGGCAAACATAGTTCTCAAGCAGCTACTAAACCCACATCAACCACTATCACAGTCATATTACCTTCGCAATCCATACCCTATTGCCATCTACATTGTTGTTTATAAAAGTATTTAATAAGAATGCGGCATTTAATCGTTTATGTGGATGAATCTAGTTACACTGTAATCAGTATGGTCTTGTTGAGACATCAGGTGTGAAATACCACACTTACCTTGTCAGCTGCTACTCGCAAACTTATGTGGCAATAAGAAAATGCCATGACTTCTTGTGGGAATGCTATATAATAGCGTGAAGTGGAAAATAACCATACAAAATATGCTGCACATTTTACACTGAATCACTAATTCCGTCTAAACTGCTCACATAAATGGCGATCTACAGCACTACACCTACTGTTAGCACTGTAGGTATTTAAGAGAATATACCCAGTAATTCCTACACAGTTGAAAACTCCACAAACATTTATTGTTAGTATCCTATGCTTATATTAGTGTTGTGTGTCTCAAACACTCAACTACACTACACTACAGGCGCCATGATGCCTTATGGCAGCTACACCAGTGCTGCCACCAACAGGCAGCAGTGTGAAACTCCGGCAACAGCGGCACTGCTAAGGCGAGAGCAAGTCGCACTAAAATGTAAGTTTTTAACGCAACATTGGTAAATCTCGATGTGGCTTCAATGTAACTTGCTGAGAACAATATTTCGCCGGAATTGAATGAGAAATCAGCTCCTCCCAGGCTTTGTGTGCCATGAAACAGCGCAATAAAAGTAAGCCAATTTTGAAACATGTCGGACGCCATCAGGTAACTATATATACGATTTCGATGCGGCCTTCCACTGTACTCGCTTCGGCGGTACATATACTAAAATTGGAACGATACAGAGAAGATTAGCATGGCCCCTGCGCAAGGATGACACGCAAAATCGTGAAGCGTTCCACATTTTTTTCGCAACCTTGCTCCATGACTTCACACATCACCTAACTATACCATCAGCCACCTCAACTACTTTGCCTTCACGTTTTCTCATACTTCCCACTGCCTAACCTCTCCGCCTAACAAACTATGCTCTAATCTCTTGCAACCCACTAATATTTCTAAAGGACATACCACTAACAACATCAATATGCTTTGCAACCATTTTTTCAAACACCAAGGCTTCAAGCACTGCAAACACTGATATAATTTATACTGTGCACAATGACACACATATACCATCCCCTTTCACCTCAATGGCTTACCTGGGACAAATGACACACACTCAAACTAAACACAGATTAATACAGGTAATGACCTTCACACTTTCACAATAACACACTCCACCGTTACATCTCCTCCTACACTCACAACCATTTGCTTCAACACTACATCTTTACCAAACCTACTTCCATCCCATACTAAAAACACTTACATCTATTTTCATCAACCTAACTGCATCTTTTATCTGTATTTAGCCACACTGACAATAACTAGTGCTTTTAAACCATCAACACTCCCCAACTAAAATTATGTCCAATATCTATACATTATTCCTTGCCTCCCACTTTCAGTACTCAAAGTGTTACTATATCACTAGCACAACCTGCATACCACACAAGGACTTTCGACATTTATTTTCAATCATCTACACATCTCAAATTCATATCTTTGTTTACACTACATCAAGATGCCAAGGAACTAGCCACCTTACCAACGATAGCTGAAAAGTGCCTTCTCTTATAAAAGTCGTTCACCCCTGTGTACAAGCAACTTTTCCAGTGCCCACTCTTCCCAAGAGCAACTAAGTAATCTGCACTTTAAAAAGAATGCATTACAAACCCCAGCAGCACAACAACAAACTATAACAGCCTGTGTCATCAACCACAGCCCTTTAACTAGAATGAATTGTTCATATGTCATGCATTATGTGGGTAAGCTTTATGTGCACATTTCAGAGGCTATTTTCTGTTGTATGACTCAGAAAATATTTGTCTGAAGTTCTTGCATTACACCTATTGTTTTAAGTTTCAATTCCGACTTGTCACAACTCTCAGCCAATAAATGCCACAGCACTGAAATAAGATGCAACACTCCAGTACCACCTATCTTCTTCAAGAAGGCCTACATCTTCCATGCTTTTATGGATGCCAGCACTTTGGGTACACTGTCTAATTATATGTTTCTTTAAGTTTACAATTGAAGCACCTGTCTACATGTCTATTGACAAACATATGAATAACCGCTTCATGCTATTGTCACAAAAGTGCTGCATATGCATAGAGCAGCTGCCACCATTGCAGATACTGAGCATTCAGCTTAGGTCATGCTACCAGCTTCAAGGTTTCAGGAAAGGGAGAGATAGTCACTACCCAAATTTATGGGATATGACAGCAATAGCATCTACATCAGTAACTAATTTGAACCACAAACTCAAAACTAGTCACTTTTTCATTACTCTTTCTCCCAAGAAGACTCACATTAAGCAAATGTGACGATAGATGATTAGCTTATAACTAACAAATATCGGCTGACACTAATACACACATCTATTTTGTGTCTGTAGCCACATTTTCGCTCTGTTTCTGGGTTCACTAACCAATCTACACCACAGAATGAAAGAAATGTCCATCAGCTAATCCTAAGTACGGCTACACCAGCATAAATCACAGACACAATGGCAAACATAGTTCTCAAGCAGCTACTAAACCCACATCAACCACTATCACAGTCATATTACCTTCGCAATCCATACCCTATTGCCATCTACACTGTTGTTTATAAAAGTATTTAATAAGAATGCGGCATTTAATCGTTTATGTGGATGAATCTAGTTACACTGTAATCAGTATGGTCTTGTTGAGACATCAGGTGTGAAATACCACACTTACCTTGTCAGCTGCTACTCGCAAACTTATGTGGCAATAAGAAAATGCCATGACTTCTTGTGGGAATGCTATATAATAGCGTGAAGTGGAAAATAACCATACAAAATATGCTGCACATTTTACACTGAATCACTAATTCCGTCTAAACTGCTCACATAAATGGCGATCTATAGCACTACACCTACTGTTAGCACTGTAGGTATTTAAGAGAATATACCCAGTAATTCCTACACAGTTGAAAACTCCACAAACATTTATTGTTAGTATCCTATGCTTATATTAGTGTTGTGTGTCTCAAACACTCAACTACACTACACTACAGGCGCCATGATGCCTTATGGCAGCTACACCAGTGCTGCCACCAACAGGCAGCAGTGTGAAACTCCGGCAACAGCGGCACTGCTAAGGCGAGAGCAAGTCGCACTAAAATGTAAGTTTTTAACGCAACATTGGTAAATCTCGATGTGGCTTCAATGTAACTTGCTGAGAACAATATTTCGCCGGAATTGAATGAGAAATCAGCTCCTCCCAGGCTTTGTGTGCCATGAAACAGCGCAATAAAAGTAAGCCAATTTTGAAACATGTCGGACGACATCAGGTAACTATATATACGATTCGATGCGGCCTTCCACTGTACTCGCTTCGGCGGTACATATACTAAAATTGGAACGATACAGAGAAGATTAGCATGGCCCCTGCGCAAGGATGACACGCAAAATCGTGAAGCGTTCCACATTTTTTTCGCAACCTTGCTCCATGACTTCACACATCACCTAACTATACCATCAGCCACCTCAACTACTTTGCCTTCACGTTTTCTCATACTTCCCACTGCCTAACCTCTCCGCCTAACAAACTATGCTCTAATCTCTTGCAACCCACTAATATTTCTAAAGGACATACCACTAACAACATCAATATGCTTTGCAACCATTTTTTCAAACACCAAGGCTTCAAGCACTGCAAACACTGATATAATTTATACTGTGCACAATGACACACATATACCATCCCCTTTCACCTCAATGGCTTACCTGGCACAAATGACACACACTCAAACTAAACACAGATTAATACAGGTAATGACCTTCACACTTTCACAATAACACACTCCACTGTTATATCTCCTCCTACACTCACAACCATTTGCTTCAACACTACATCTTTACCAAACCTACTTCCATCCCATACTAAAAACACTTACATCTATTTTCATCAACCTAACTGCATCTTTTATCTGTATTTAGCCACACTGACAATAACTAGTGCTTTTAAACCATCAACACTCCCCAACTAAAATTATGTCCAATATCTATACATTATTCCTTGCCTCCCACTTTCAGTACTCAAAGTGTTACTATATCACTAGCACAACCTGCATACCACACAAGGACTTTCGACATTTATTTTCAATCATCTACACATCTCAAATTCATATCTTTGTTTACACTACATCAAGATGCCAAGGAACTAGCCACCTTACCAACGATAGCTGAAAAGTGCCTTCTCTTATAAAAGTCGTTCACCCCTGTGTACAAGCAACTTTTCCAGTGCCCACTCTTCCCAAGAGCAACTAAGTAATCTGCACTTTAAAAAGAATGCATTACAAATCCCAGCAGCACAACAACAAACTATAACAGCCTGTGTCATCAACCACAGCCCTTTAACTAGAATGAATTGTTCATATGTCATGCATTATGTGGGTAAGCTTTATGTGCACATTTCAGAGGCTATTTTCTGTTGTATGACTCAGAAAATATTTGTCTGAAGTTCTTGCATTACACCTATTGTTTTAAGTTTCAATTCCGACTTGTCACAACTCTCAGCCAATAAATGCCACAGCACTGAAATAAGATGCAACACTCCAGTACCACCTATCTTCTTCAAGAAGGCCTACATCTTCCATGCTTTTATGGATGCCAGCACTTTGGGTACACTGTCTAATTATATGTTTCTTTAAGTTTACAATTGAAGCACCTGTCTACATGTCTATTGACAAACATATGAATAACCGCTTCATGCTATTGTCACAAAAGTGCTGCATATGCATAGAGCAGCTGCCACCATTGCAGATACTGAGCATTCAGCTTAGGTCATGCTACCAGCTTCAAGGTTTCAGGAAAGGGAGAGATAGTCACTACCCAAATTTATGGGATATGACAGCAATAGCATCTACATCAGTAACTAATTTGAACCATAAACTCAAAACTAGTCACTTTTTCATTACTCTTTCTCCCAAGAAGACTCACATTAAGCAAATGTGACGATAGATGATTAGCTTATAACTAACAAATATCGGCTGACACTAATACACACATCTATTTTGTGTCTGTAGCCACATTTTCGCTCTGTTTCTGGGTTCACTAACCAATCTACACCACAGAATGAAAGAAATGTCCATCAGCTAATCCTAAGTACGGCTACACCAGCATAAATCACAGACACAATGGCAAACATAGTTCTCAAGCAGCTACTAAACCCACATCAACCACTATCACAGTCATATTACCTTCGCAATCCATACCCTATTGCCATCTACATTGTTGTTTATAAAAGTATTTAATAAGAATGCGGCATTTAATCGTTTATGTGGATGAATCTAGTTACACTGTAATCAGTATGGTCTTGTTGAGACATCAGGTGTGAAATACCACACTTACCTTGTCAGCTGCTACTCGCAAACTTATGTGGCAATAAGAAAATGCCATGACTTCTTGTGGGAATGCTATATAATAGCGTGAAGTGGAAAATAACCATACAAAATATGCTGCACATTTTACACTGAATCACTAATTCCGTCTAAACTGCTCACATAAATGGCGATCTACAGCACTACACCTACTGTTAGCACTGTAGGTATTTAAGAGAATATACCCAGTAATTCCTACACAGTTGAAAACTCCACAAACATTTATTGTTAGTATCCTATGCTTATATTAGTGTTGTGTGTCTCAAACACTCAACTACACTACACTACAGGCGCCATGATGCCTTATGGCAGCTACACCAGTGCTGCCACCAACAGGCAGCAGTGTGAAACTCCGGCAACAGCGGCACTGCTAAGGCGAGAGCAAGTCGCACTAAAATGTAAGTTTTTAACGCAACATTGGTAAATCTCGATGTGGCTTCAATGTAACTTGCTGAGAACAATATTTCGCCGGAATTTAATGAGAAATCAGCTCCTCCCAGGCTTTGTGTGCCATGAAACAGCGCAATAAAAGTAAGCCAATTTTGAAACATGTCGGACGCCATCAGGTAACTATATATACGATTCGATGCGGCCTTCCACTGTACTCGCTTCGGCGGTACATATACTAAAATTGGAACGATACAGAGAAGATTAGCATGGCCCCTGCGCAAGGATGACACGCAAAATCGTGAAGCGTTCCACATTTTTTTCGCAACCTTGCTCCATGACTTCACACATCACCTAACTATACCATCAGCCACCTCAACTACTTTGCCTTCACGTTTTCTCATACTTCCCACTGCCTAACCTCTCCGCCTAACAAACTATGCTCTAATCTCTTGCAACCCACTAATATTTCTAAAGGACATACCACTAACAACATCAATATGCTTTGCAACCATTTTTTCAAACACCAAGGCTTCAAGCACTGCAAACACTGATATAATTTATACTGTGCACAATGACACACATATACCATCCCCTTTCACCTCAATGGCTTACCTGGGACAAATGACACACACTCAAACTAAACACAGATTAATACAGGTAATGACTTTCACAATAACACACTCCACCGTTACATCTCCTCCTACACTCACAACCATTTGCTTCAACACTACATCTTTACCAAACCTACTTCCATCCCATACTAAAAACACTTACATCTATTTTCATCAACCTAACTGCATCTTTTATCTGTATTTAGCCACACTGACAATAACTAGTGCTTTTAAACCATCAACACTCCCCAACTAAAATTATGTCCAATATCTATACATTATTCCTTGCCTCCCACTTTCAGTACTCAAAGTGTTACTATATCACTAGCACAACCTGCATACCACACAAGGACTTTCGACATTTATTTTCAATCATCTACACATCTCAAATTCATATCTTTGTTTACACTACATCAAGATGCCAAGGAACTAGCCACCTTACCAACGATAGCTGAAAAGTGCCTTCTCTTATAAAAGTCGTTCACCCCTGTGTACAAGCAACTTTTCCAGTGCCCACTCTTCCCAAGAGCAACTAAGTAATCTGCACTTTAAAAAGAATGCATTACAAACCCCAGCAGCACAACAACAAACTATAACAGCCTGTGTCATCAACCACAGCCCTTTAACTAGAATGAATTGTTCATATGTCATGCATTATGTGGGTAAGCTTTATGTGCACATTTCAGACGCTATTTTCTGTTGTATGACTCAGAAAATATTTGTCTGAAGTTCTTGCATTACACCTATTGTTTTAAGTTTCAATTCCGACTTGTCACAACTCTCAGCCAATAAATGCCACAGCACTGAAATAAGATGCAACACTCCAGTACCACCTATCTTCTTCAAGAAGGCCTACATCTTCCATGCTTTTATGGATGCCAGCACTTTGGGTACACTGTCTAATTATATGTTTCTTTAAGTTTACAATTGAAGCACCTGTCTACATGTCTATTGACAAACATATGAATAACCGCTTCATGCTATTGTCACAAAAGTGCTGCATATGCATAGAGCAGCTGCCACCATTGCAGATACTGAGCATTCAGCTTAGGTCATGCTACCAGCTTCAAGGTTTCAGGAAAGGGAGAGATAGTCACTACCCAAATTTATGGGATATGACAGCAATAGCATCTACATCAGTAACTAATTTGAACCATAAACTCAAAACTAGTCACTTTTTCATTACTCTTTCTCCCAAGAAGACTCACATTAAGCAAATGTGACGATAGATGATTAGCTTATAACTAACAAATATCGGCTGACACTAATACACACATCTATTTTGTGTCTGTAGCCACATTTTCGCTCTGTTTCTGGGTTCACTAACAAATCTACACCACAGAATGAAAGAAATGTCCATCAGCTAATCCTAAGTACGGCTACACCAGCATAAATCACAGACACAATGGCAAACATAGTTCTCAAGCAGCTACTAAACCCACATCAACCACTATCACAGTCATATTACCTTCGCAATCCATACCCTATTGCCATCTACACTGTTGTTTATAAAAGTATTTAATAAGAATGCGGCATTTAATCGTTTATGTGGATGAATCTAGTTACACTGTAATCAGTATGGTCTTGTTGAGACATCAGGTGTGAAATACCACACTTACCTTGTCAGCTGCTACTCGCAAACTTATGTGGCAATAAGAAAATGCCATGACTTCTTGTGGGAATGCTATATAATAGCGTGAAGTGGAAAATAACCATACAAAATATGCTGCACATTTTACACTGAATCACTAATTCCGTCTAAACTGCTCACATAAATGGCGATCTACAGCACTACACCTACTGTTAGCACTGTAGGTATTTAAGAGAATATACCCAGTAATTCCTACACAGTTGAAAACTCAACAAACATTTATTGTTAATATCCTATGCTTATATTAGTGTTGTGTGTCTCAAACACTCAACTACACTACACTACAGGCGCCATGATGCCTTATGGCAGCTACACCAGTGCTGCCACCAACAGGCAGCAGTGTGAAACTCCGGCAACAGCGGCACTGCTAAGGCGAGAGCAAGTCGCACTAAAATGTAAGTTTTTAACGCAACATTGGTAAATCTCGATGTGGCTTCAATGTAACTTGCTGAGAACAATATTTCGCCGGAATTGAATGAGAAATCAGCTCCTCCCAGGCTTTGTGTGCCATGAAACAGCGCAATAAAAGTAAGCCAATTTTGAAACATGTCGGACGACATCAGGTAACTATATATACGATTCGATGCGACCTTCCACTGTACTCGCTTTGGCGGTACATATACTACAATTGGAACGATACAGAGAAGATTAGCATGGCCCCTGCGCAAGGATGACACGCAAAATCGTGAAGCGTTCCACATTTTTTTTTCGCAACCTTGCTCCATGACTTCACACATCACCTAACTATACCATCAGCCACCTCAACTACTTTGCCTTCACGTTTTCTCATACTTCCCACTGCCTAACCTCTCCGCCTAACAAACTATGCTCTAATCTCTTGCAACCCACTAATATTTCTAAAGGACATACCACTAACAACATCAATATGCTTTGCAACCATTTTTTCAAACACCAAGGCTTCAAGCACTGCAAACACTGATATAATTTATACTGTGCACAATGACACACATATACCATCCCCTTTCACCTCAATGGCTTACCTGGCACAAATGACACACACTCAAACTAAACACAGATTAATACAGGTAATGACCTTCACACTTTCACAATAACACACTCCACCGTTACATCTCCTCCTACACTCACAACCATTTGCTTCAACACTACATCTTTACCAAACCTACTTCCATACCATACTAAAAACACTTACATCTATTTTCATCAACCTAACTGCATCTTTTATCTGTATTTAGCCACACTGACAATAACTAGTGCTTTTAAACCATCAACACTCCCCAACTAAAATTATGTCCAATATCTATACATTATTCCTTGCCTCCCACTTTCAGTACTCAAAGTGTTACTATATCACTAGCACAACCTGCATACCACACAAGGACTTTCGACATTTATTTTCAATCATCTACACATCTCAAATTCATATCTTTGTTTACACTACATCAAGATGCCAAGGAACTAGCCACCTTACCAACGATAGCTGAAAAGTGCCTTCTCTTATAAAAGTCGTTCACCCCTGTGTACAAGCAACTTTTCCAGTGCCCACTCTTCCCAAGAGCAACTAAGTAATCTGCACTTTAAAAAGAATGCATTACAAACCCCAGCAGCACAACAACAAACTATAACAGCCTGTGTCATCAACCACAGCCCTTTAACTAGAATGAATTGTTCATATGTCATGCATTATGTGGGTAAGCTTTATGTGCACATTTCAGAGGCTATTTTCTGTTGTATGACTCAGAAAATATTTGTCTGAAGTTCTTGCATTACACCTATTGTTTTTAGTTTCAATTCCGACTTGTCACAACTCTCAGCCAATAAATGCCACAGCACTGAAATAAGATGCAACACTCCAGTACCACCTATCTTCTTCAAGAAGGCCTACATCTTCCATGCTTTTATGGATGCCAGCACTTTGGGTACACTGTCTAATTATATGTTTCTTTAAGTTTACAATTGAAGCACCTGTCTACATGTCTATTGACAAACATATGAATAACCGCTTCATGCTATTGTCACAAAAGTGCTGCATATGCATAGAGCAGCTGCCACCATTGCAGATACTGAGCATTCAGCTTAGGTCATGCTACCAGCTTCAAGGTTTCAGGAAAGGGAGAGATAGTCACTACCCAAATTTATGGGATATGACAGCAATAGCATCTACATCAGTAACTAATTTGAACCATAAACTCAAAACTAGTCACTTTTTCATTACTCTTTCTCCCAAGAAGACTCACATTAAGCAAATGTGACGATAGATGATTAGCTTATAACTAACAAATATCGGCTGACACTAATACACACATCTATTTTGTGTCTGTAGCCACATTTTCGCTCTGTTTCTGGGTTCACTAACCAATCTACACCACAGAATGAAAGAAATGTCCATCAGCTAATCCTAAGTACGGCTACACCAGCATAAATCACAGACACAATGGCAAACATAGTTCTCAAGCAGCTACTAAACCCACATCAACCACTATCACAGTCATATTACCTTCGCAATCCATACCCTATTGCCATCTACACTGTTGTTTATAAAAGTATTTAATAACAATGCGGCATTTAATCGTTTATGTGGATGAATCTAGTTACACTGTAATCAGTATGGTCTTGTTGAGACATCAGGTGTGAAATACCACACTTACCTTGTCAGCTGCTACTCGCAAACTTATGTGGCAATAAGAAAATGCCATGACTTTTTGTTGGAATGCTATATAATAGCGTGAAGTGGAAAATAACCATACAAAATATGCTGCACATTTTACACTGAATCACTAATTCCGTCTAAACTGCTCACATAAATGGCGATCTACAGCACTACACCTACTGTTAGCACTGTAGGTATTTAAGAGAATATACCCAGTAATTCCTACACAGTTGAAAACTCCACAAACATTTATTGTTAGTATCCTATGCTTATATTAGTGTTGTGTGTCTCAAACACTCAACTACACTACACTACAGGCGCCATGATGCCTTATGGCAGCTACACCAGTGCTGCCACCAACAGGCAGCAGTGTGAAACTCCGGCAACAGCGGCACTGCTAAGGCGAGAGCAAGTCGCACTAAAATGTAAGTTTTTAACGCAACATTGGTAAATCTCGATGTGGCTTCAATGTAACTTGCTGAGCACAATATTTCGCCGGAATTGAATGAGAAATCAGCTCCTCCCAGGCTTTGTGTGCCATGAAACAGCGCAATAAAAGTAAGCCAATTTTGAAACATGTCGGACGCCATCAGGTAACTATATATACGATTTCGATGCGGCCTTCCACTGTACTCGCTTCGGCGGTACATATACTAAAATTGGAACGATACAGAGAAGATTAGCATGGCCCCTGCGCAAGGATGACACGCAAAATCGTGAAGCGTTCCACATTTTTTTCGCAACCTTGCTCCATGACTTCACACATCACCTAACTATACCATCAGCCACCTCAACTACTTTGCCTTCACGTTTTCTCATACTTCCCACTGCCTAACCTCTCCGCCTAACAAACTATGCTCTAATCTCTTGCAACCCACTAATATTTCTAAAGGACATACCACTAACAACATCAATATGCTTTGCAACCATTTTTTCAAACACCAAGGCTTCAAGCACTGCAAACACTGATATAATTTATACTGTGCACAATGACACACATATACCATCCCCTTTCACCTCAATGGCTTACCTGGCACAAATGACACACACTCAAACTAAACACAGATTAATACAGGTAATGACCTTCACACTTTCACAATAACACACTCCACCGTTACATCTCCTCCTACACTCACAACCATTTGCTTCAACACTACATCTTTACCAAACCTACTTCCATACCATACTAAAAACACTTACATCTATTTTCATCAACCTAACTGCATCTTTTATCTGTATTTAGCCACACTGACAATAACTAGTGCTTTTAAACCATCAACACTCCCCAACTAAAATTATGTCCAATATCTATACATTATTCCTTGCCTCCCACTTTCAGTACTCAAAGTGTTACTATATCACTAGCACAACCTGCATACCGCACAAGGACTTTCGACATTTATTTTCAATCATCTACACATCTCAAATTCATATCTTTGTTTACACTACATCAAGATGCCAAGGAACTAGCCACCTTACCAACGATAGCTGAAAAGTGCCTTCTCTTATAAAAGTCGTTCACCCCTGTGTACAAGCAACTTTTCCAGTGCCCACTCTTCCCAAGAGCAACTAAGTAATCTGCACTTTAAAAAGAATGCATTACAAACCCCAGCAGCACAACAACAAACTATAACAGCCTGTGTCATCAACCACAGCCCTTTAACTAGAATGAATTGTTCATATGTCATGCATTATGTGGGTAAGCTTTATGTGCACATTTCAGAGGCTATTTTCTGTTGAATGACTCAGAAAATATTTGTCTGAAGTTCTTGCATTACACCTATTGTTTTAAGTTTCAATTCCGACTTGTCACAACTCTCAGCCAATAAATGCCACAGCACTGAAATAAGATGCAACACTCCAGTACCACCTATCTTCTTCAAGAAGGCCTACATCTTCCATGCTTTTATGGATGCCAGCACTTTGGGTACACTGTCTAATTATATGTTTCTTTAAGTTTACAATTGAAGCACCTGTCTACATGTCTATTGACAAACATATGAATAACCGCTTCATGCTATTGTCACAAAAGTGCTGCATATGCATAGAGCAGCTGCCACCATTGCAGATACTGAGCAATCAGCTTAGGTCATGCTACCAGCTTCAAGGTTTCAGGAAAGGGAGAGATAGTCACTACCCAAATTTATGGGATATGACAGCAATAGCATCTACATCAGTAACTAATTTGAACCATAAACTCAAAACTAGTCACTTTTTCATTACTCTTTCTCCCAAGAAGACTCACATTAAGCAAATGTGACGATAGATGATTAGCTTATAACTAACAAATATCGGCTGACACTAATACACACATCTATTTTGTGTCTGTAGCCACATTTTCGCTCTGTTTCTGGGTTCACTAACCAATCTACACCACAGAATGAAAGAAATGTCCATCAGCTAATCCTAAGTACGGCTACACCAGCATAAATCACAGACACAATGGCAAACATAGTTCTCAAGCAGCTACTAAACCCACATCAACCACTATCACAGTCATATTACCTTCGCAATCCATACCCTATTGCCATCTACACTGTTGTTTATAAAAGTATTTAATAAGAATGCGGCATTTAATCGTTTATGTGGATGAATCTAGTTACACTGTAATCAGTATGGTCTTGTTGAGACATCAGGTGTGAAATACCACACTTACCTTGTCAGCTGCTACTCGCAAACTTATGTGGCAATAAGAAAATGCCATGACTTCTTGTGGGAATGCTATATAATAGCGTGAAGTGGAAAATAACCATACAAAATATGCTGCACATTTTACACTGAATCACTAATTCCGTCTAAACTGCTCACATAAATGGCGATCTATAGCACTACACCTACTGTTAGCACTGTAGGTATTTAAGAGAATATACCCAGTAATTCCTACACAGTTGAAAACTCCACAAACATTTATTGTTAGTATCCTATGCTTATATTAGTGTTGTGTGTCTCAAACACTCAACTACACTACACTACAGGCGCCATGATGCCTTATGGCAGCTACACCAGTGCTGCCACCAACAGGCAGCAGTGTGAAACTCCGGCAACAGCGGCACTGCTAAGGCGAGAGCAAGTCGCACTAAAATGTAAGTTTTTAACGCAACATTGGTAAATCTCGATGTGGCTTCAATGTAACTTGCTGAGAACAATATTTCGCCGGAATTGAATGAGAAATCAGCTCCTCCCAGGCTTTGTGTGCCATGAAACAGCGCAATAAAAGTAAGCCAATTTTGAAACATGTCGGACGACATCAGGTAACTATATATACGATTCGATGCGGCCTTCCACTGTACTCGCTTCGGCGGTACATATACTAAAATTGGAACGATACAGAGAAGATTAGCATGGCCCCTGCGCAAGGATGACACGCAAAATCGTGAAGCGTTCCACATTTTTTTCGCAACCTTGCTCCATGACTTCACACATCACCTAACTATACCATCAGCCACCTCAACTACTTTGCCTTCACGTTTTCTCATACTTCCCACTGCCTAACCTCTCCGCCTAACAAACTATGCTCTAATCTCTTGCAACCCACTAATATTTCTAAAGGACATACCACTAACAACATCAATATGCTTTGCAACCATTTTTTCAAACACCAAGGCTTCAAGCACTGCAAACACTGATATAATTTATACTGTGCACAATGACACACATATACCATCCCCTTTCACCTCAATGGCTTACCTGGCACAAATGACACACACTCAAACTAAACACAGATTAATACAGGTAATGACCTTCACACTTTCACAATAACACACTCCACTGTTATATCTCCTCCTACACTCACAACCATTTGCTTCAACACTACATCTTTACCAAACCTACTTCCATACCATACTAAAAACACTTACATCTATTTTCATCAACCTAACTGCATCTTTTATCTGTATTTAGCCACACTGACAATAACTAGTGCTTTTAAACCATCAACACTCCCCAACTAAAATTATGTCCAATATCTATACATTATTCCTTGCCTCCCACTTTCAGTACTCAAAGTGTTACTATATCACTAGCACAACCTGCATACCACACAAGGACTTTCGACATTTATTTTCAATCATCTACACATCTCAAATTCATATCTTTGTTTACACTACATCAAGATGCCAAGGAACTAGCCACCTTACCAACGATAGCTGAAAAGTGCCTTCTCTTATAAAAGTCGTTCACCCCTGTGTACAAGCAACTTTTCCAGTGCCCACTCTTCCCAAGAGCAACTAAGTAATCTGCACTTTAAAAAGAATGCATTACAAACCCCAGCAGCACAACAACAAACTATAACAGCCTGTGTCATCAACCACAGCCCTTTAACTAGAATGAATTGTTCATATGTCATGCATTATGTGGGTAAGCTTTATGTGCACATTTCAGAGGCTATTTTCTGTTGTATGACTCAGAAAATATTTGTCTGAAGTTCTTGCATTACACCTATTGTTTTAAGTTTCAATTCCGACTTGTCACAACTCTCAGCCAATAAATGCCACAGCACTGAAATAAGATGCAACACTCCAGTACCACCTATCTTCTTCAAGAAGGCCTACATCTTCCATGCTTTTATGGATGCCAGCACTTTGGGTACACTGTCTAATTATATGTTTCTTTAAGTTTACAATTGAAGCACCTGTCTACATGTCTATTGACAAACATATGAATAACCGCTTCATGCTATTGTCACAAAAGTGCTGCATATGCATAGAGCAGCTGCCACCATTGCAGATACTGAGCATTCAGCTTAGGTCATGCTACCAGCTTCAAGGTTTCAGGAAAGGGAGAGATAGTCACTACCCAAATTTATGGGATATGACAGCAATAGCATCTACATCAGTAACTAATTTGAACCATAAACTCAAAACAAGTCACTTTTTCATTACTCTTTCTCCCAAGAAGACTCACATTAAGCAAATGTGACGATAGATGATTAGCTTATAACTAACAAATATCGGCTGACACTAATACACACATCTATTTTGTGTCTGTAGCCACATTTTCGCTCTGTTTCTGGGTTCACTAACCAATCTACACCACAGAATGAAAGAAATGTCCATCAGCTAATCCTAAGTACGGCTACACCAGCATAAATCACAGACACAATGGCAAACATAGTTCTCAAGCAGCTACTAAACCCACATCAACCACTATCACAGTCATATTACCTTCGCAATCCATACCCTATTGCCATCTACACTGTTGTTTATAAAAGTATTTAATAAGAATGCGGCATTTAATCGTTTATGTGGATGAATCTAGTTACACTGTAATCAGTATGGTCTTGTTGAGACATCAGGTGTGAAATACCACACTTACCTTGTCAGCTGCTACTCGCAAACTTATGTGGCAATAAGAAAATGCCATGACTTTTTGTTGGAATGCTATATAATAGCGTGAAGTGGAAAATAACCATACAAAATATGCTGCACATTTTACACTGAATCACTAATTCCGTCTAAACTGCTCACATAAATGGCGATCTATAGCACTACACCTACTGTTAGCACTGTAGGTATTTAAGAGAATATACCCAGTAATTCCTACACAGTTGAAAACTCCACAAACATTTATTGTTAGTATCCTATGCTTATATTAGTGTTGTGTGTCTCAAACACTCAACTACACTACACTACAGGCGCCATGATGCCTTATGGCAGCTACACCAGTGCTGCCACCAACAGGCAGCAGTGTGAAACTCCGGCAACAGCGGCACTGCTAAGGCGAGAGCAAGTCGCACTAAAATGTAAGTTTTTAACGCAACATTGGTAAATCTCGATGTGGCTTCAATGTAACTTGCTGAGAACAATATTTCGCCGGAATTGAACGAGAAATCAGCTCCTCCCAGGCTTTGTGTGCCATGAAACAGCGCAATAAAAGTAAGCCAATTTTGAAACATGTCGGACGACATCAGGTAACTATATATACGATTCGATGCGGCCTTCCACTGTACTCGCTTCGGCGGTACATATACTAAAATTGGAACGATACAGAGAAGATTAGCATGGCCCCTGCGCAAGGATGACACGCAAAATCGTGAAGCGTTCCACATTTTTTTCGCAACCTTGCTCCATGACTTCACACATCACCTAACTATACCATCAGCCACCTCAACTACTTTGCCTTCACGTTTTCTCATACTTCCCACTGCCTAACCTCTCCGCCTAACAAACTATGCTCTAATCTCTTGCAACCCACTAATATTTCTAAAGGACATACCACTAACAACATCAATATGCTTTGCAACCATTTTTTCAAACACCAAGGCTTCAAGCACTGCAAACACTGATATAATTTATACTGTGCACAATGACACACATATACCATCCCCTTTCACCTCAATGGCTTACCTGGCACAAATGACACACACTCAAACTAAACACAGATTAATACAGGTAATGACCTTCACACTTTCACAATAACACACTCCACTGTTATATCTCCTCCTACACTCACAACCATTTGCTTCAACACTACATCTTTACCAAACCTACTTCCATACCATACTAAAAACACTTACATCTATTTTCATCAACCTAACTGCATCTTTTATCTGTATTTAGCCACACTGACAATAACTAGTGCTTTTAAACCATCAACACTCCCCAACTAAAATTATGTCCAATATCTATACATTATTCCTTGCCTCCCACTTTCAGTACTCAAAGTGTTACTATATCACTAGCACAACCTGCATACCACACAAGGACTTTCGACATTTATTTTCAATCATCTACACATCTCAAATTCATATCTTTGTTTACACTACATCAAGATGCCAAGGAACTAGCCACCTTACCAACGATAGCTGAAAAGTGCCTTCTCTTATAAAAGTCGTTCACCCCTGTGTACAAGCAACTTTTCCAGTGCCCACTCTTCCCAAGAGCAACTAAGTAATCTGCACTTTAAAAAGAATGCATTACAAACCCCAGCAGCACAACAACAAACTATAACAGCCTGTGTCATCAACCACAGCCCTTTAACTAGAATGAATTGTTCATATGTCATGCATTATGTGGGTAAGCTTTATGTGCACATTTCAGAGGCTATTTTCTGTTGTATGACTCAGAAAATATTTGTCTGAAGTTCTTGCATTACACCTATTGTTTTAAGTTTCAATTCCGACTTGTCACAACTCTCAGCCAATAAATGCCACAGCACTGAAATAAGATGCAACACTCCAGTACCACCTATCTTCTTCAAGAAGGCCTACATCTTCCATGCTTTTATGGATGCCAGCACTTTGGGTACACTGTCTAATTATATGTTTCTTTAAGTTTACAATTGAAGCACCTGTCTACATGTCTATTGACAAACATATGAATAACCGCTTCATGCTATTGTCACAAAAGTGCTGCATATGCATAGAGCAGCTGCCACCATTGCAGATACTGAGCATTCAGCTTAGGTCATGCTACCAGCTTCAAGGTTTCAGGAAAGGGAGAGATAGTCACTACCCAAATTTATGGGATATGACAGCAATAGCATCTACATCAGTAACTAATTTGAACCATAAACTCAAAACAAGTCACTTTTTCATTACTCTTTCTCCCAAGAAGACTCACATTAAGCAAATGTGACGATAGATGATTAGCTTATAACTAACAAATATCGGCTGACACTAATACACACATCTATTTTGTGTCTGTAGCCACATTTTCGCTCTGTTTCTGGGTTCACTAACCAATCTACACCACAGAATGAAAGAAATGTCCATCAGCTAATCCTAAGTACGGCTACACCAGCATAAATCACAGACACAATGGCAAACATAGTTCTCAAGCAGCTACTAAACCCACATCAACCACTATCACAGTCATATTACCTTCGCAATCCATACCCTATTGCCATCTACACTGTTGTTTATAAAAGTATTTAATAAGAATGCGGCATTTAATCGTTTATGTGGATGAATCTAGTTACACTGTAATCAGTATGGTCTTGTTGAGACATCAGGTGTGAAATACCACACTTACCTTGTCAGCTGCTACTCGCAAACTTATGTGGCAATAAGAAAATGCCATGACTTTTTGTTGGAATGCTATATAATAGCGTGAAGTGGAAAATAACCATACAAAATATGCTGCACATTTTACACTGAATCACTAATTCCGTCTAAACTGCTCACATAAATGGCGATCTACAGCACTACACCTACTGTTAGCACTGTAGGTATTTAAGAGAATATACCCAGTAATTCCTACACAGTTGAAAACTCCACAAACATTTATTGTTAGTATCCTATGCTTATATTAGTGTTGTGTGTCTCAAACACTCAACTACACTACACTACAGGCGCCATGATGCCTTATGGCAGCTACACCAGTGCTGCCACCAACAGGCAGCAGTGTGAAACTCCGGCAACAGCGGCACTGCTAAGGCGAGAGCAAGTCGCACTAAAATGTAAGTTTTTAACGCAACATTGGTAAATCTCGATGTGGCTTCAATGTAACTTGCTGAGCACAATATTTCGCCGGAATTGAATGAGAAATCAGCTCCTCCCAGGCTTTGTGTGCCATGAAACAGCGCAATAAAAGTAAGCCAATTTTGAAACATGTCGGACGCCATCAGGTAACTATATATACGATTTCGATGCGGCCTTCCACTGTACTCGCTTCGGCGGTACATATACTAAAATTGGAACGATACAGAGAAGATTAGCATGGCCCCTGCGCAAGGATGACACGCAAAATCGTGAAGCGTTCCACATTTTTTTCGCAACCTTGCTCCATGACTTCACACATCACCTAACTATACCATCAGCCACCTCAACTACTTTGCCTTCACGTTTTCTCATACTTCCCACTGCCTAACCTCTCCGCCTAACAAACTATGCTCTAATCTCTTGCAACCCACTAATATTTCTAAAGGACATACCACTAACAACATCAATATGCTTTGCAACCATTTCTTCAAACACCAAGGCTTCAAGCACTGCAAACACTGATATAATTTATACTGTGCACAATGACACACACATACCATCCCCTTTCACCTCAATGGCTTACCTGGCACAAATGACACACACTCAAACTAAACACAGATTAATACAGGTAATGACCTTCACACTTTCACAATAACACACTCCACCGTTACATCTCCTCCTACACTCACAACCATTTGCTTCAACACTACATCTTTACCAAACCTACTTCCATACCATACTAAAAACACTTACATCTATTTTCATCAACCTAACTGCATCTTTTATCTGTATTTAGCCACACTGACAATAACTAGTGCTTTTAAACCATCAACACTCCCCAACTAAAATTATGTCCAATATCTATACATTATTCCTTGCCTCCCACTTTCAGTACTCAAAGTGTTACTATATCACTAGCACAACCTGCATACCGCACAAGGACTTTCGACATTTATTTTCAATCATCTACACATCTCAAATTCATATCTTTGTTTACACTACATCAAGATGCCAAGGAACTAGCCACCTTACCAACGATAGCTGAAAAGTGCCTTCTCTTATAAAAGTCGTTCACCCCTGTGTACAAGCAACTTTTCCAGTGCCCACTCTTCCCAAGAGCAACTAAGTAATCTGCACTTTAAAAAGAATGCATTACAAACCCCAGCAGCACAACAACAAACTATAACAGCCTGTGTCATCAACCACAGCCCTTTAACTAGAATGAATTGTTCATATGTCATGCATTATGTGGGTAAGCTTTATGTGCACATTTCAGAGGCTATTTTCTGTTGAATGACTCAGAAAATATTTGTCTGAAGTTCTTGCATTACACCTATTGTTTTAAGTTTCAATTCCGACTTGTCACAACTCTCAGCCAATAAATGCCACAGCACTGAAATAAGATGCAACACTCCAGTACCACCTATCTTCTTCAAGAAGGCCTACATCTTCCATGCTTTTATGGATGCCAGCACTTTGGGTACACTGTCTAATTATATGTTTCTTTAAGTTTACAATTGAAGCACCTGTCTACATGTCTATTGACAAACATATGAATAACCGCTTCATGCTATTGTCACAAAAGTGCTGCATATGCATAGAGCAGCTGCCACCATTGCAGATACTGAGCAATCAGCTTAGGTCATGCTACGAGCTTCAAGGTTTCAGGAAAGGGAGAGATAGTCACTACCCAAATTTATGGGATATGACAGCAATAGCATCTACATCAGTAACTAATTTGAACCATAAACTCAAAACTAGTCACTTTTTCATTACTCTTTCTCCCAAGAAGACTCACATTAAGCAAATGTGACGATAGATGATTAGCTTATAACTAACAAATATCGGCTGACACTAATACACACATCTATTTTGTGTCTGTAGCCACATTTTCGCTCTGTTTCTGGGTTCACTAACCAATCTACACCACAGAATGAAAGAAATGTCCATCAGCTAATCCTAAGTACGGCTACACCAGCATAAATCACAGACACAATGGCAAACATAGTTCTCAAGCAGCTACTAAACCCACATCAACCACTATCACAGTCATATTACCTTCGCAATCCATACCCTATTGCCATCTACACTGTTGTTTATAAAAGTATTTAATAAGAATGCGGCATTTAATCGTTTATGTGGATGAATCTAGTTACACTGTAATCAGTATGGTCTTGTTGAGACATCAGGTGTGAAATACCACACTTACCTTGTCAGCTGCTACTCGCAAACTTATGTGGCAATAAGAAAATGCCATGACTTCTTGTGGGAATGCTATATAATAGCGTGAAGTGGAAAATAACCATACAAAATATGCTGCACATTTTACACTGAATCACTAATTCCGTCTAAACTGCTCACATAAATGGCGATCTACAGCACTACACCTACTGTTAGCACTGTAGGTATTTAAGAGAATATACCCAGTAATTCCTACACAGTTGAAAACTCCTGCTATCCACCACAAACATTTATTGTTAGTATCCTATGCTTATATTAGTGTTGTGTGTCTCAAACACTCAACTACACTACACTACAGGCGCCATGATGCCTTATGGCAGCTACACCAGTGCTGCCACCAACAGGCAGCAGTGTGAAACTCCGGCAACAGCGGCACTGCTAAGGCGAGAGCAAGTCGCACTAAAATGTAAGTTTTTAACGCAACATTGGTAAATCTCGATGTGGCTTCAATGTAACTTGCTGAGCACAATATTTCGCCGGAATTGAATGAGAAATCAGCTCCTCCCAGGCTTTGTGTGCCATGAAACAGCGCAATAAAAGTAAGCCAATTTTGAAACATGTCGGACGCCAACAGGTACACTATATATACGATTTCGATGCGGCCTTCCACTGTACTCGCTTCGGCGGTACATATACTAAAATTTGCCGGGCGCCGTGGCTCTGCGCGCCCGGTCAGAGGGATGAACGTCATCTGTAATAAAAAAGCTGAGCCAAATGATCAACGATCGACCAAAAACGAACAATGAAAACGACCGCAAAGCATAGATCTACCTGAAGAAAAAAAAAATTGGAACGATACAGAGAAGATTAGCATGGCCCCTGCGCAAGGATGACACGCAAAATCGTGAAGCGTTCCACATTTTTTTCGCAACCTTGCTCCATGACTTCACACATCACCTAACTATACCATCAGCCACCTCAACTACCATGCCTTCACGTTTTCTCATACTTCCCACTGCCTAACCTCTCCGCCTAACAAACTATGCTCTAATCTCTTGCAACCCACTAATATTTCTAAAGGACATACCACTAACAACATCAATATGCTTTGCAACCATTTTTTCAAACACCAAGGCTTCAAGCACTGCAAACACTGATATAATTTATACTGTGCACAATGACACACATATACCATCCCCTTTCACCTCAATGGCTTACCTGGCACAAATGACACACACTCAAACTAAACACAGATTAATACAGGTAATGACCTTCACACTTTCACAATAACACACTCCACCGTTACATCTCCTCCTACACTCACAACCATTTGCTTCAACACTACATCTTTACCAAACCTACTTCCATACCATACTAAAAACACTTACATCTATTTTCATCAACCTAACTGCATCTTTTATCTGTATTTAGCCACACTGACAATAACTAGTGCTTTTAAACCATCAACACTCCCCAACTAAAATTATGTCCAATATCTATACATTATTCCTTGCCTCCCACTTTCAGTACTCAAAGTGTTACTATATCACTAGCACAACCTGCATACCACACAAGGACTTTCGACATTTATTTTCAATCATCTACACATCTCAAATTCATATCTTTGTTTACACTACATCAAGATGCCAAGGAACTAGCCACCTTACCAACGATAGCTGAAAAGTGCCTTCTCTTATAAAAGTCGTTCACCCCTGTGTACAAGCAACTTTTCCAGTGCCCACTCTTCCCAAGAGCAACTAAGTAATCTGCACTTTAAAAAGAATGCATTACAAACCCCAGCAGCACAACAACAAACTATAACAGCCTGTGTCATCAACCACAGCCCTTTAACTAGAATGAATTGTTCATATGTCATGCATTATGTGGGTAAGCTTTATGTGCACATTTCAGAGGCTATTTTCTGTTGAATGACTCAGAAAATATTTGTCTGAAGTTCTTGCATTACACCTATTGTTTTAAGTTTCAATTCCGACTTGTCACAACTCTCAGCCAATAAATGCCACAGCACTGAAATAAGATGCAACACTCCAGTATCACCTATCTTCTTCAAGAAGGCCTACATCTTCCATGCTTTTATGGATGCCAGCACTTTGGGTACACTGTCTAATTATATGTTTCTTTAAGTTTACAATTGAAGCACCTGTCTACATGTCTATTGACAAACATATGAATAACCGCTTCATGCTATTGACACAAAAGTGCTGCATATGCATAGAGCAGCTGCCACCATTGCAGATACTGAGCATTCAGCTTAGGTCATGCTACCAGCTTCAAGGTTTCAGGAAAGGGAGAGATAGTCACTACCCAAATTTATGGGATATGACAGCAATAGCATCTACATCAGTAACTAATTTGAACCATAAACTCAAAACTAGTCACTTTTTCATTACTCTTTCTCCCAAGAAGACTCACATTAAGCAAATGTGACGATAGATGATTAGCTTATAACTAACAAATATCGGCTGACACTAATACACACATCTATTTTGTGTCTGTAGCCACATTTTCGCTCTGTTTCTGGGTTCACTAACCAATCTACACCACAGAATGAAAGAAATGTCCATCAGCTAATCCTAAGTACGGCTACACCAGCATAAATCACAGACACAATGGCAAACATAGTTCTCAAGCAGCTACTAAACCCACATCAACCACTATCACAGTCATATTACCTTCGCAATCCATACCCTATTGCCATCTACACTGTTGTTTATAAAAGTATTTAATAAGAATGCGGCATTTAATCGTTTATGTGGATGAATCTAGTTACACTGTAATCAGTATGGTCTTGTTGAGACATCAGGTGTGAAATACCACACTTACCTTGTCAGCTGCTACTCGCAAACTTATGTGGCAATAAGAAAATGCCATGACTTCTTGTGGGAATGCTATATAATAGCGTGAAGTGGAAAATAACCATACAAAATATGCTGCACATTTTACACTGAATCACTAATTCCGTCTAAACTGCTCACATAAATGGCGATCTACAGCACTACACCTACTGTTAGCACTGTAGGTATTTAAGAGAATATACCCAGTAATTCCTACACAGTTGAAAACTCCACAAACATTTATTGTTAGTATCCTATGCTTATATTAGTGTTGTGTGTCTCAAACACTCAACTACACTACACTACAGGCGCCATGATGCCTTATGGCAGCTACACCAGTGCTGCCACCAACAGGCAGCAGTGTGAAACTCCGGCAACAGCGGCACTGCTAAGGCGAGAGCAAGTCGCACTAAAATGTTTAGTTTTTAACGCAACATTGGTAAATCTCGATGTGGCTTCAATGTAACTTGCTGAGAACAATATTTCGCCGGAATTGAATGAGAAATCAGCTCCTCCCAGGCTTTGTGTGCCATGAAACAGCGCAATAAAAGTAAGCCAATTTTGAAACATGTCGGACGACATCAGGTAACTATATATACGATTCGATGCGACCTTCCACTGTACTCGCTTTGGCGGTACATATACTAAAATTGGAACGATACAGAGAAGATTAGCATGGCCCCTGCGCAAGGATGACACGCAAAATCGTGAAGCGTTCCACATTTTTTTTTCGCAACCTTGCTCCATGACTTCACACATCACCTAACTATACCATCAGCCACCTCAACTACTTTGCCTTCACGTTTTCTCATACTTCCCACTGCCTAACCTCTCCGCCTAACAAACTATGCTCTAATCTCTTGCAACCCACTAATATTTCTAAAGGACATACCACTAACAACATCAATATGCTTTGCAACCATTTTTTCAAACACCAAGGCTTCAAGCACTGCAAACACTGATATAATTTATACTGTGCACAATGACACACATATACCATCCCCTTTCACCTCAATGGCTTACCTGGCACAAATGACACACACTCAAACTAAACACAGATTAATACAGGTAATGACCTTCACACTTTCACAATAACACACTCCACCGTTACATCTCCTCCTACACTCACAACCATTTGCTTCAACACTACATCTTTACCAAACCTACTTCCATCCCATACTAAAAACACTTACATCTATTTTCATCAACCTAACTGCATCTTTTATCTGTATTTAGCCACACTGACAATAACTAGTGCTTTTAAACCATCAACACTCCCCAACTAAAATTATGTCCAATATCTATACATTATTCCTTGCCTCCCACTTTCAGTACTCAAAGTGTTACTATATCACTAGCACAACCTGCATACCACACAAGGACTTTCGACATTTATTTTCAATCATCTACACATCTCAAATTCATATCTTTGTTTACACTACATCAAGATGCCAAGGAACTAGCCACCTTACCAACGATAGCTGAAAAGTGCCTTCTCTTATAAAAGTCGTTCACCCCTGTGTACAAGCAACTTTTCCAGTGCCCACTCTTCCCAAGAGCAACTAAGTAATCTGCACTTTAAAAAGAATGCATTACAAACCCCAGCAGCACAACAACAAACTATAACAGCCTGTGTCATCAACCACAGCCCTTTAACTAGAATGAATTGTTCATATGTCATGCATTATGTGGGTAAGCTTTATGTGCACATTTCAGAGGCTATTTTCTGTTGTATGACTCAGAAAATATTTGTCTGAAGTTCTTGCATTACACCTATTGTTTTAAGTTTCAATTCCGACTTGTCACAACTCTCAGCCAATAAATGCCACAGCACTGAAATAAGATGCAACACTCCAGTACCACCTATCTTCTTCAAGAAGGCCTACATCTTCCATGCTTTTATGGATGCCAGCACTTTGGGTACACTGTCTAATTATATGTTTCTTTAAGTTTACAATTGAAGCACCTGTCTACATGTCTATTGACAAACATATGAATAACCGCTTCATGCTATTGTCACAAAAGTGCTGCATATGCATAGAGCAGCTGCCACCATTGCAGATACTGAGCATTCAGCTTAGGTCATGCTACCAGCTTCAAGGTTTCAGGAAAGGGAGAGATAGTCACTACCCAAATTTATGGGATATGACAGCAATAGCATCTACATCAGTAACTAATTTGAACCATAAACTCAAAACTAGTCACTTTTTCATTACTCTTTCTCCCAAGAAGACTCACATTAAGCAAATGTGACGATAGATGATTAGCTTATAACTAACAAATATCGGCTGACACTAATACACACATCTATTTTGTGTCTGTAGCCACATTTTCGCTCTGTTTCTGGGTTCACTAACCACTCTACACCACAGAATGAAAGAAATGTCCATCAGCTAATTCTAAGTACGGCTACACCAGCATAAATCACAGACACAATGGCAAACATAGTTCTCAAGCAGCTACTAAACCCACATCAACCACTATCACAGTCATATTACCTTCGCAATCCATACCCTATTGCCATCTACACTGTTGTTTATAAAAGTATTTAATAAGAATGCGGCATTTAATCGTTTATGTGGATGAATCTAGTTACACTGTAATCAGTATGGTCTTGTTGAGACATCAGGTGTGAAATACCACACTTACCTTGTCAGCTGCTACTCGCAAACTTATGTGGCAATAAGAAAATGCCATGACTTCTTGTGGGAATGCTATATAATAGCGTGAAGTTGAAAATAACCATACAAAATATGCTGCACATTTTACACTGAATCACTAATTCCGTCTAAACTGCTCACATAAATGGCGATCTACAGCACTACACCTACTGTTAGCACTGTAGGTATTTAAGAGAATATACCCAGTAATTCCTACACAGTTGAAAACTCCACAAACATTTATTGTTAGTATCCTATGCTTATATTAGTGTTGTGTGTCTCAAACACTCAACTACACTACACTACAGGCGCCATGATGCCTTATGGCAGCTACACCAGTGCTGCCACCAACAGGCAGCAGTGTGAAACTCCGGCAACAGCGGCACTGCTAAGGCGAGAGCAAGTCGCACTAAAATGTAAGTTTTTAACGCAACATTGGTAAATCTCGATGTGGCTTCAATGTAACTTGCTGAGAACAATATTTCGCCGGAATTGAATGAGAAATCAGCTCCTCCCAGGCTTTGTGTGCCATGAAACAGCGCAATAAAAGTAAGCCAATTTTGAAACATGTCGGACGCCATCAGGTAACTATATATACGATTTCGATGCGGCCTTCCACTGTACTCTCTTCGGCGGTACATATACTAAAATTGGAACGATACAGAGAAGATTAGCATGGCCCCTGCGCAAGGATGACACGCAAAATCGTGAAGCGTTCCACATTTTTTTCGCAACCTTGCTCCATGACTTCACACATCACCTAACTATACCATCAGCCACCTCAACTACTTTGCCTTCACGTTTTCTCATACTTCCCACTGCCTAACCTCTCCGCCTAACAAACTATGCTCTAATCTCTTGCAACCCACTAATATTTCTAAAGGACATACCACTAACAACATCAATATGCTTTGCAACCATTTTTTCAAACACCAAGGCTTCAAGCACTGCAAACACTGATATAATTTATACTGTGCACAATGACACACATATACCATCCCCTTTCACCTCAATGGCTTACCTGGCACAAATGACACACACTCAAACTAAACACAGATTAATACAGGTAATGACCTTCACACTTTCACAATAACACACTCCACCGTTATATCTCCTCCTACACTCACAACCATTTGCTTCAACACTACATCTTTACCAAACCTACTTCCATCCCATACTAAAAACACTTACATCTATTTTCATCAACCTAACTGCATCTTTTATCTGTATTTAGCCACACTGACAATAACTAGTGCTTTTAAACCATCAACACTCCCCAACTAAAATTATGTCCAATATCTATACATTATTCCTTGCCTCCCACTTTCAGTACTCAAAGTGTTACTATATCACTAGCACAACCTGCATACCACACAAGGACTTTCGACATTTATTTTCAATCATCTACACATCTCAAATTCATATCTTTGTTTACACTACATCAAGATGCCAAGGAACTAGCCACCTTACCAACGATAGCTGAAAAGTGCCTTCTCTTATAAAAGTCGTTCACCCCTGTGTACAAGCAACTTTTCCAGTGCCCACTCTTCCCAAGAGCAACTAAGTAATCTGCACTTTAAAAAGAATGCATTACAAACCCCAGCAGCACAACAACAAACTATAACAGCCTGTGTCATCAACCACAGCCCTTTAACTAGAATGAATTGTTCATATGTCATGCATTATGTGGGTAAGCTTTATGTGCACATTTCAGAGGCTATTTTCTGTTGTATGACTCAGAAAATATTTGTCTGAAGTTCTTGCATTACACCTATTGTTTTAAGTTTCAATTCCGACTTGTCACAACTCTCAGCCAATAAATGCCACAGCACTGAAATAAGATGCAACACTCCAGTACCACCTATCTTCTTCAAGAAGGCCTACATCTTCCATGCTTTTATGGATGCCAGCACTTTGGGTACACTGTCTAATTATATGTTTCTTTAAGTTTACAATTGAAGCACCTGTCTACATGTCTATTGACAAACATATGAATAACCGCTTCATGCTATTGTCACAAAAGTGCTGCATATGCATAGAGCAGCTGCCACCATTGCAGATACTGAGCATTCAGCTTAGGTCATGCTACCAGCTTCAAGGTTTCAGGAAAGGGAGAGATAGTCACTACCCAAATTTATGGGATATGACAGCAATAGCATCTACATCAGTAACTAATTTGAACCATAAACTCAAAACTAGTCACTTTTTCATTACTCTTTCTCCCAAGAAGACTCACATTAAGCAAATGTGTCGATAGATGATTAGCTTATAACTAACAAATATCGGCTGACACTAATACACACATCTATTTTGTGTCTGTAGCCACATTTTCGCTCTGTTTCTGGGTTCACTAACCAATCTACACCACAGAATGAAAGAAATGTCCATCAGCTAATCCTAAGTACGGCTACACCAGCATAAATCACAGACACAATGGCAAACATAGTTCTCAAGCAGCTACTAAACCCACATCAACCACTATCACAGTCATATTACCTTCGCAATCCATACCCTATTGCCATCTACACTGTTGTTTATAAAAGTATTTAATAACAATGCGGCATTTAATCGTTTATGTGGATGAATCTAGTTACACTGTAATCAGTATGGTCTTGTTGAGACATCAGGTGTAAAATACCACACTTACCTTGTCAGCTGCTACTCGCAAACTTATGTGGCAATAAGAAAATGCCATGACTTCTTGTGGGAATGCTATATAATAGCGTGAAGTGGAAAATAACCATACAAAATATGCTGCACATTTTACACTGAATCACTAATTCCGTCTAAACCGCTCACATAAATGGCGATCTACAGCACTACACCTACTGTTAGCACTGTAGGTATTTAAGAGAATATACCCAGTAATTCCTACACAGTTGAAAACTCCTGCTATCCACCACAAACATTTATTGTTAGTATCCTATGCTTATATTAGTGTTGTGTGTCTCAAACACTCAACTACACTACACTACAGGCGCCATGATGCCTTATGGCAGCTACACCAGTGCTGCCACCAACAGGCAGCAGTGTGAAACTCCGGCAACAGCGGCACTGCTAAGGCGAGAGCAAGTCGCACTAAAATGTAAGTTTTTAACGCAACATTGGTAAATCTCGATGTGGCTTCAATGTAACTTGCTGAGAACAATATTTCGCCGGAATTGAATGAGAAATCAGCTCCTCCCAGGCTTTGTGTGCCATGAAACAGCGCAATAAAAGTAAGCCAATTTTGAAACATGTCGGACGCCATCAGGTAACTATATATACGATTTCGATGCGGCCTTCCACTGTACTCGCTTCGGCGGTACATATACTAAAATTGGAACGATACAGAGAAGATTAGCATGGCCCCTGCGCAAGGATGACACGAAAAATCGTGAAGCGTTCCACATTTTTTTCGCAACCTTGCTCCATGACTTCACACATCACCTAACTATACCATCAGCCACCTCAACTACTTTGCCTTCACGTTTTCTCATACTTCCCACTGCCTAACCTCTCCGCCTAACAAACTATGCTCTAATCTCTTGCAACCCACTAATATTTCTAAAGGACATACCACTAACAACATCAATATGCTTTGCAACCATTTTTTCAAACACCAAGGCTTCAAGCACTGCAAACACTGATATAATTTATACTGTGCACAATGACACACATATACCATCCCCTTTCACCTCAATGGCTTACCTGGCACAAATGACACACACTCAAACTAAACACAGATTAATACAGGTAATGACCTTCACACTTTCACAATAACACACTCCACCGTTACATCTCCTCCTACACTCACAACCATTTGCTTCAACACTACATCTTTACCAAACCTACTTCCATCCCATACTAAAAACACTTACATCTATTTTCATCAACCTAACTGCATCTTTTATCTGTATTTAGCCACACTGACAATAACTAGTGCTTTTAAACCATCAACACTCCCCAACTAAAATTATGTCCAATATCTATACATTATTCCTTGCCTCCCACTTTCAGTACTCAAAGTGTTACTATATCACTAGCACAACCTGCATACCGCACAAGGACTTTCGACATTTATTTTCAATCATCTACACATCTCAAATTCATATCTTTGTTTACACTACATCAAGATGCCAAGGAACTAGCCACCTTACCAACGATAGCTGAAAAGTGCCTTCTCTTATAAAAGTCGTTCACCCCTGTGTACAAGCAACTTTTCCAGTGCCCACTCTTCCCAAGAGCAACTAAGTAATCTGCACTTTAAAAAGAATGCATTACAAACCCCAGCAGCACAACAACAAACTATAACAGCCTGTGTCATCAACCACAGCCCTTTAACTAGAATGAATTGTTCATATGTCATGCATTATGTGGGTAAGCTTTATGTGCACATTTCAGAGGCTATTTTCTGTTGTATGACTCAGAAAATATTTGTCTGAAGTTCTTGCATTACACCTATTGTTTTAAGTTTCAATTCCGACTTGTCACAACTCTCAGCCAATAAATGCCACAGCACTGAAATAAGATGCAACACTCCAGTACCACCTATCTTCTTCAAGAAGGCCTACATCTTCCATGCTTTTATGGATGCCAGCACTTTGGGTACACTGTCTAATTATATGTTTCTTTAAGTTTACAATTGAAGCACCTGTCTACATGTCTATTGACAAACATATGAATAACCGCTTCATGCTATTGTCACAAAAGTGCTGCATATGCATAGAGCAGCTGCCACCATTGCAGATACTGAGCATTCAGCTTAGGTCATGCTACCAGCTTCAAGGTTTCAGGAAAGGGAGAGATAGTCACTACCCAAATTTATGGGATATGACAGCAATAGCATCTACATCAGTAACTAATTTGAACCATAAACTCAAAACTAGTCACTTTTTCATTACTCTTTCTCCCAAGAAGACTCACATTAAGCAAATGTGACGATAGATGATTAGCTTATAACTAACAAATATCGGCTGACACTAATACACACATCTATTTTGTGTCTGTAGCCACATTTTCGCTCTGTTTCTGGGTTCACTAACCAATCTACACCACAGAATGAAAGAAATGTCCATCAGCTAATCCTAAGTACGGCTACACCAGCATAAATCACAGACACAATGGCAAACATAGTTCTCAAGCAGCTACTAAACCCACATCAACCACTATCACAGTCATATTACCTTCGCAATCCATACCCTATTGCCATCTACACTGTTGTTTATAAAAGTATTTAATAAGAATGCGGCATTTAATCGTTTATGTGGATGAATCTAGTTACACTGTAATCAGTATGGTCTTGTTGAGACATCAGGTGTGAAATACCACACTTACCTTGTCAGCTGCTACTCGCAAACTTATGTGGCAATAAGAAAATGCCATGACTTCTTGTGGGAATGCTATATAATAGCGTGAAGTGGAAAATAACCATACAAAATATGCTGCACATTTTACACTGAATCACTAATTCCGTCTAAACTGCTCACATAAATGGCGATCTACAGCACTACACCTACTGTTAGCACTGTAGGTATTTAAGAGAATATACCCAGTAATTCCTACACAGTTGAAAACTCCACAAACATTTATTGTTAGTATCCTATGCTTATATTAGTGTTGTGTGTCTCAAACACTCAACTACACTACACTACAGGCGCCATGATGCCTTATGGCAGCTACACCAGTGCTGCCACCAACAGGCAGCAGTGTGAAACTCCGGCAACAGCGGCACTGCTAAGGCGAGAGCAAGTCGCACTAAAATGTAAGTTTTTAACGCAACATTGGTAAATCTCGATGTGGCTTCAATGTAACTTGCTGAGAACAATATTTCGCCGGAATTGAATGAGAAATCAGCTCCTCCCAGGCTTTGTGTGCCATGAAACAGCGCAATAAAAGTAAGCCAATTTTGAAACATGTCGGACGCCATCAGGTAACTATATATACGATTTCGATGCGGCCTTCCACTGTACTCGCTTCGGCGGTACATATACTAAAATTGGAACGATACAGAGAAGATTAGCATGGCCCCTGCGCAAGGATGACACGCAAAATCGTGAAGCGTTCCACATTTTTTTCGCAACCTTGCTCCATGACTTCACACATCACCTAACTATACCATCAGCCACCTCAACTACTTTGCCTTCACGTTTTCTCATACTTCCCACTGCCTAACCTCTCCGCCTAACAAACTATGCTCTAATCTCTTGCAACCCACTAATATTTCTAAAGGACATACCACTAACAACATCAATATGCTTTGCAACCATTTTTTCAAACACCAAGGCTTCAAGCACTGCAAACACTGATATAATTTATACTGTGCACAATGACACACATATACCATCCCCTTTCACCTCAATGGCTTACCTGGGACAAATGACACACACTCAAACTAAACACAGATTAATACAGGTAATGACCTTCACACTTTCACAATAACACACTCCACCGTTACATCTCCTCCTACACTCACAACCATTTGCTTCAACACTACATCTTTACCAAACCTACTTCCATACCATACTAAAAACACTTACATCTATTTTCATCAACCTAACTGCATCTTTTATCTGTATTTAGCCACACTGACAATAACTAGTGCTTTTAAACCATCAACACTCCCCAACTAAAATTATGTCCAATATCTATACATTATTCCTTGCCTCCCACTTTCAGTACTCAAAGTGTTACTATATCACTAGCACAACCTGCATACCACACAAGGACTTTCGACATTTATTTTCAATCATCTACACATCTCAAATTCATATCTTTGTTTACACTACATCAAGATGCCAAGGAACTAGCCACCTTACCAACGATAGCTGAAAAGTGCCTTCTCTTATAAAAGTCGTTCACCCCTGTGTACAAGCAACTTTTCCAGTGCCCACTCTTCCCAAGAGCAACTAAGTAATCTGCACTTTAAAAAGAATGCATTACAAACCCCAGCAGCACAACAACAAACTATAACAGCCTGTGTCATCAACCACAGCCCTTTAACTAGAATGAATTGTTCATATGTCATGCATTATGTGGGTAAGCTTTATGTGCACATTTCAGAGGCTATTTTCTGTTGTATGACTCAGAAAATATTTGTCTGAAGTTCTTGCATTACACCTATTGTTTTAAGTTTCAATTCCGACTTGTCACAACTCTCAGCCAATAAATGCCACAGCACTGAAATAAGATGCAACACTCCAGTACCACCTATCTTCTTCAAGAAGGCCTACATCTTCCATGCTTTTATGGATGCCAGCACTTTGGGTACACTGTCTAATTATATGTTTCTTTAAGTTTACAATTGAAGCACCTGTCTACATGTCTATTGACAAACATATGAATAACCGCTTCATGCTATTGTCACAAAAGTGCTGCATATGCATAGAGCAGCTGCCACCATTGCAGATACTGAGCATTCAGCTTAGGTCATGCTACCAGCTTCAAGGTTTCAGGAAAGGGAGAGATAGTCACTACCCAAATTTATGGGATATGACAGCAATAGCATCTACATCAGTAACTAATTTGAACCATAAACTCAAAACTAGTCACTTTTTCATTACTCTTTCTCCCAAGAAGACTCACATTAAGCAAATGTGACGATAGATGATTAGCTTATAACTAACAAATATCGGCTGACACTAATACACACATCTATTTTGTGTCTGTAGCCACATTTTCGCTCTGTTTCTGGGTTCACTAACCAATCTACACCACAGAATGAAAGAAATGTCCATCAGCTAATCCTAAGTACGGCTACACCAGCATAAATCACAGACACAATGGCAAACATAGTTCTCAAGCAGCTACTAAACCCACATCAACCACTATCACAGTCATATTACCTTCGCAATCCATACCCTATTGCCATCTACACTGTTGTTTATAAAAGTATTTAATAAGAATGCGGCATTTAATCGTTTATGTGGATGAATCTAGTTACACTGTAATCAGTATGGTCTTGTTGAGACATCAGGTGTGAAATACCACACTTACCTTGTCAGCTGCTACTCGCAAACTTATGTGGCAATAAGAAAATGCCATGACTTCTTGTGGGAATGCTATATAATAGCGTGAAGTGGAAAATAACCATACAAAATATGCTGCACATTTTACACTGAATCACTAATTCCGTCTAAACTGCTCACATAAATGGCGATCTACAGCACTACACCTACTGTTAGCACTGTAGGTATTTAAGAGAATATACCCAGTAATTCCTACACAGTTGAAAACTCCACAAACATTTATTGTTAGTATCCTATGCTTATATTAGTGTTGTGTGTCTCAAACACTCAACTACACTACACTACAGGCGCCATGATGCCTTATGGCAGCTACACCAGTGCTGCCACCAACAGGCAGCAGTGTGAAACTCCGGCAACAGCGGCACTGCTAAGGCGAGAGCAAGTCGCACTAAAATGTAAGTTTTTAACGCAACATTGGTAAATCTCGATGTGGCTTCAATGTAACTTGCTGAGAACAATATTTCGCCGGAATTGAATGAGAAATCAGCTCCTCCCAGGCTTTGTGTGCCATGAAACAGCGCAATAAAAGTAAGCCAATTTTGAAACATGTCGGACGCCATCAGGTAACTATATATACGATTTCGATGCGGCCTTCCACTGTACTCGCTTCGGCGGTACATATACTAAAATTGGAACGATACAGAGAAGATTAGCATGGCCCCTGCGCAAGGATGACACGCAAAATCGTGAAGCGTTCCACATTTTTTTCGCAACCTTGCTCCATGACTTCACACATCACCTAACTATACCATCAGCCACCTCAACTACTTTGCCTTCACGTTTTCTCATACTTCCCACTGCCTAACCTCTCCGCCTAACAAACTATGCTCTAATCTCTTGCAACCCACTAATATTTCTAAAGGACATACCACTAACAACATCAATATGCTTTGCAACCATTTTTTCAAACACCAAGGCTTCAAGCACTGCAAACACTGATATAATTTATACTGTGCACAATGACACACATATACCATCCCCTTTCACCTCAATGGCTTACCTGGCACAAATGACACACACTCAAACTAAACACAGATTAATACAGGTAATGACCTTCACACTTTCACAATAACACACTCCACCGTTACATCTCCTCCTACACTCACAACCATTTGCTTCAACACTACATCTTTACCAAACCTACTTCCATACCATACTAAAAACACTTACATCTATTTTCATCAACCTAACTGCATCTTTTATCTGTATTTAGCCACACTGACAATAACTAGTGCTTTTAAACCATCAACACTCCCCAACTAAAATTATGTCCAATATCTATACATTATTCCTTGCCTCCCACTTTCAGTACTCAAAGTGTTACTATATCACTAGCACAACCTGCATACCACACAAGGACTTTCGACATTTATTTTCAATCATCTACACATCTCAAATTCATATCTTTGTTTACACTACATCAAGATGCCAAGGAACTAGCCACCTTACCAACGATAGCTGAAAAGTGCCTTCTCTTATAAAAGTCGTTCACCCCTGTGTACAAGCAACTTTTCCAGTGCCCACTCTTCCTAAGAGCAACTAAGTAATCTGCACTTTAAAAAGAATGCATTACAAACCCCAGCAGCACAACAACAAACTATAACAGCCTGTGTCATCAACCACAGCCCTTTAACTAGAATGAATTGTTCATATGTCATGCATTATGTGGGTAAGCTTTATGTGCACATTTCAGAGGCTATTTTCTGTTGTATGACTCAGAAAATATTTGTCTGAAGTTCTTGCATTACACCTATTGTTTTAAGTTTCAATTCCGACTTGTCACAACTCTCAGCCAATAAATGCCACAGCACTGAAATAAGATGCAACACTCCAGTACCACCTATCTTCTTCAAGAAGGCCTACATCTTCCATGCTTTTATGGATGCCAGCACTTTGGGTACACTGTCTAATTATATGTTTCTTTAAGTTTACAATTGAAGCACCTGTCTACATGTCTATTGACAAACATATGAATAACCGCTTCATGCTATTGTCACAAAAGTGCTGCATATGCATAGAGCAGCTGCCACCATTGCAGATACTGAGCATTCAGCTTAGGTCATGCTACCAGCTTCAAGGTTTCAGGAAAGGGAGAGATAGTCACTACCCAAATTTATGGGATATGACAGCAATAGCATCTACATCAGTAACTAATTTGAACCATAAACTCAAAACTAGTCACTTTTTCATTACTCTTTCTCCCAAGAAGACTCACATTAAGCAAATGTGACGATAGATGATTAGCTTATAACTAACAAATATCGGCTGACACTAATACACACATCTATTTTGTGTCTGTAGCCACATTTTCGCTCTGTTTCTGGGTTCACTAACCAATCTACACCACAGAATGAAAGAAATGTCCATCAGCTAATCCTAAGTACGGCTACACCAGCATAAATCACAGACACAATGGCAAACATAGTTCTCAAGCAGCTACTAAACCCACATCAACCACTATCACAGTCATATTACCTTCGCAATCCATACCCTATTGCCATCTACACTGTTGTTTATAAAAGTATTTAATAAGAATGCGGCATTTAATCGTTTATGTGGATGAATCTAGTTACACTGTAATCAGTATGGTCTTGTTGAGACATCAGGTGTGAAATACCACACTTACCTTGTCAGCTGCTACTCGCAAACTTATGTGGCAATAAGAAAATGCCATGACTTCTTGTGGGAATGCTATATAATAGCGTGAAGTGGAAAATAACCATACAAAATATGCTGCACATTTTACACTGAATCACTAATTCCGTCTAAACTGCTCACATAAATGGCGATCTACAGCACTACACCTACTGTTAGCACTGTAGGTATTTAAGAGAATATACCCAGTAATTCCTACACAGTTGAAAACTCCACAAACATTTATTGTTAGTATCCTATGCTTATATTAGTGTTGTGTGTCTCAAACACTCAACTACACTACACTACAGGCGCCATGATGCCTTATGGCAGCTACACCAGTGCTGCCACCAACAGGCAGCAGTGTGAAACTCCGGCAACAGCGGCACTGCTAAGGCGAGAGCAAGTCGCACTAAAATGTAAGTTTTTAACGCAACATTGGTAAATCTCGATGTGGCTTCAATGTAACTTGCTGAGAACAATATTTCGCCGGAATTGAATGAGAAATCAGCTCCTCCCAGGCTTTGTGTGCCATGAAACAGCGCAATAAAAGTAAGCCAATTTTGAAACATGTCGGACGCCATCAGGTAACTATATATACGATTTCGATGCGGCCTTCCACTGTACTCGCTTCGGCGGTACATATACTAAAATTGGAACGATACAGAGAAGATTAGCATGGCCCCTGCGCAAGGATGACACGCAAAATCGTGAAGCGTTCCACATTTTTTTCGCAACCTTGCTCCATGACTTCACACATCACCTAACTATACCATCAGCCACCTCAACTACTTTGCCTTCACGTTTTCTCATACTTCCCACTGCCTAACCTCTCCGCCTAACAAACTATGCTCTAATCTCTTGCAACCCACTAATATTTCTAAAGGACATACCACTAACAACATCAATATGCTTTGCAACCATTTTTTCAAACACCAAGGCTTCAAGCACTGCAAACACTGATATAATTTATACTGTGCACAATGACACACATATACCATCCCCTTTCACCTCAATGGCTTACCTGGCACAAATGACACACACTCAAACTAAACACAGATTAATACAGGTAATGACCTTCACACTTTCACAATAACACACTCCACCGTTACATCTCCTCCTACACTCACAACCATTTGCTTCAACACTACATCTTTACCAAACCTACTTCCATACCATACTAAAAACACTTACATCTATTTTCATCAACCTAACTGCATCTTTTATCTGTATTTAGCCACACTGACAATAACTAGTGCTTTTAAACCATCAACACTCCCCAACTAAAATTATGTCCAATATCTATACATTATTCCTTGCCTCCCACTTTCAGTACTCAAAGTGTTACTATATCACTAGCACAACCTGCATACCGCACAAGGACTTTCGACATTTATTTTCAATCATCTACACATCTCAAATTCATATCTTTGTTTACACTACATCAAGATGCCAAGGAACTAGCCACCTTACCAACGATAGCTGAAAAGTGCCTTCTCTTATAAAAGTCGTTCACCCCTGTGTACAAGCAACTTTTCCAGTGCCCACTCTTCCCAAGAGCAACTAAGTAATCTGCACTTTAAAAAGAATGCATTACAAACCCCAGCAGCACAACAACAAACTATAACAGCCTGTGTCATCAACCACAGCCCTTTAACTAGAATGAATTGTTCATATGTCATGCATTATGTGGGTAAGCTTTATGTGCACATTTCAGAGGCTATTTTCTGTTGTATGACTCAGAAAATATTTGTCTGAAGTTCTTGCATTACACCTATTGTTTTAAGTTTCAATTCCGACTTGTCACAACTCTCAGCCAATAAATGCCACAGCACTGAAATAAGATGCAACACTCCAGTACCACCTATCTTCTTCAAGAAGGCCTACATCTTCCATGCTTTTATGGATGCCAGCACTTTGGGTACACTGTCTAATTATATGTTTCTTTAAGTTTACAATTGAAGCACCTGTCTACATGTCTATTGACAAACATATGAATAACCGCTTCATGCTATTGTCACAAAAGTGCTGCATATGCATAGAGCAGCTGCCACCATTGCAGATACTGAGCATTCAGCTTAGGTCATGCTACCAGCTTCAAGGTTTCAGGAAAGGGAGAGATAGTCACTACCCAAATTTATGGGATATGACAGCAATAGCATCTACATCAGTAACTAATTTGAACCATAAACTCAAAACTAGTCACTTTTTCATTACTCTTTCTCCCAAGAAGACTCACATTAAGCAAATGTGACGATAGATGATTAGCTTATAACTAACAAATATCGGCTGACACTAATACACACATCTATTTTGTGTCTGTAGCCACATTTTCGCTCTGTTTCTGGGTTCACTAACCAATCTACACCACAGAATGAAAGAAATGTCCATCAGCTAATCCTAAGTACGGCTACACCAGCATAAATCACAGACACAATGGCAAACATAGTTCTCAAGCAGCTACTAAACCCACATCAACCACTATCACAGTCATATTACCTTCGCAATCCATACCCTATTGCCATCTACACTGTTGTTTATAAAAGTATTTAATAAGAATGCGGCATTTAATCGTTTATGTGGATGAATCTAGTTACACTGTAATCAGTATGGTCTTGTTGAGACATCAGGTGTGAAATACCACACTTACCTTGTCAGCTGCTACTCGCAAACTTATGTGGCAATAAGAAAATGCCATGACTTCTTGTGGGAATGCTATATAATAGCGTGAAGTGGAAAATAACCATACAAAATATGCTGCACATTTTACACTGAATCACTAATTCCGTCTAAACTGCTCACATAAATGGCGATCTACAGCACTACACCTACTGTTAGCACTGTAGGTATTTAAGAGAATATACCCAGTAATTCCTACACAGTTGAAAACTCCACAAACATTTATTGTTAGTATCCTATGCTTATATTAGTGTTGTGTGTCTCAAACACTCAACTACACTACACTACAGGCGCCATGATGCCTTATGGCAGCTACACCAGTGCTGCCACCAACAGGCAGCAGTGTGAAACTCCGGCAACAGCGGCACTGCTAAGGCGAGAGCAAGTCGCACTAAAATGTAAGTTTTTAACGCAACATTGGTAAATCTCGATGTGGCTTCAATGTAACTTGCTGAGAACAATATTTCGCCGGAATTGAATGAGAAATCAGCTCCTCCCAGGCTTTGTGTGCCATGAAACAGCGCAATAAAAGTAAGCCAATTTTGAAACATGTCGGACGCCATCAGGTAACTATATATACGATTTCGATGCGGCCTTCCACTGTACTCGCTTCGGCGGTACATATACTAAAATTGGAACGATACAGAGAAGATTAGCATGGCCCCTGCGCAAGGATGACACGCAAAATCGTGAAGCGTTCCACATTTTTTTCGCAACCTTGCTCCATGACTTCACACATCACCTAACTATACCATCAGCCACCTCAACTACTTTGCCTTCACGTTTTCTCATACTTCCCACTGCCTAACCTCTCCGCCTAACAAACTATGCTCTAATCTCTTGCAACCCACTAATATTTCTAAAGGACATACCACTAACAACATCAATATGCTTTGCAACCATTTTTTCAAACACCAAGGCTTCAAGCACTGCAAACACTGATATAATTTATACTGTGCACAATGACACACATATACCATCCCCTTTCACCTCAATGGCTTACCTGGCACAAATGACACACACTCAAACTAAACACAGATTAATACAGGTAATGACCTTCACACTTTCACAATAACACACTCCACCGTTACATCTCCTCCTACACTCACAACCATTTGCTTCAACACTACATCTTTACCAAACCTACTTCCATACCATACTAAAAACACTTACATCTATTTTCATCAACCTAACTGCATCTTTTATCTGTATTTAGCCACACTGACAATAACTAGTGCTTTTAAACCATCAACACTCCCCAACTAAAATTATGTCCAATATCTATACATTATTCCTTGCCTCCCACTTTCAGTACTCAAAGTGTTACTATATCACTAGCACAACCTGCATACCACACAAGGACTTTCGACATTTATTTTCAATCATCTACACATCTCAAATTCATATCTTTGTTTACACTACATCAAGATGCCAAGGAACTAGCCACCTTACCAACGATAGCTGAAAAGTGCCTTCTCTTATAAAAGTCGTTCACCCCTGTGTACAAGCAACTTTTCCAGTGCCCACTCTTCCTAAGAGCAACTAAGTAATCTGCACTTTAAAAAGAATGCATTACAAACCCCAGCAGCACAACAACAAACTATAACAGCCTGTGTCATCAACCACAGCCCTTTAACTAGAATGAATTGTTCATATGTCATGCATTATGTGGGTAAGCTTTATGTGCACATTTCAGAGGCTATTTTCTGTTGTATGACTCAGAAAATATTTGTCTGAAGTTCTTGCATTACACCTATTGTTTTAAGTTTCAATTCCGACTTGTCACAACTCTCAGCCAATAAATGCCACAGCACTGAAATAAGATGCAACACTCCAGTACCACCTATCTTCTTCAAGAAGGCCTACATCTTCCATGCTTTTATGGATGCCAGCACTTTGGGTACACTGTCTAATTATATGTTTCTTTAAGTTTACAATTGAAGCACCTGTCTACATGTCTATTGACAAACATATGAATAACCGCTTCATGCTATTGTCACAAAAGTGCTGCATATGCATAGAGCAGCTGCCACCATTGCAGATACTGAGCATTCAGCTTAGGTCATGCTACCAGCTTCAAGGTTTCAGGAAAGGGAGAGATAGTCACTACCCAAATTTATGGGATATGACAGCAATAGCATCTACATCAGTAACTAATTTGAACCATAAACTCAAAACTAGTCACTTTTTCATTACTCTTTCTCCCAAGAAGACTCACATTAAGCAAATGTGACGATAGATGATTAGCTTATAACTAACAAATATCGGCTGACACTAATACACACATCTATTTTGTGTCTGTAGCCACATTTTCGCTCTGTTTCTGGGTTCACTAACCAATCTACACCACAGAATGAAAGAAATGTCCATCAGCTAATCCTAAGTACGGCTACACCAGCATAAATCACAGACACAATGGCAAACATAGTTCTCAAGCAGCTACTAAACCCACATCAACCACTATCACAGTCATATTACCTTCGCAATCCATACCCTATTGCCATCTACACTGTTGTTTATAAAAGTATTTAATAAGAATGCGGCATTTAATCGTTTATGTGGATGAATCTAGTTACACTGTAATCAGTATGGTCTTGTTGAGACATCAGGTGTGAAATACCACACTTACCTTGTCAGCTGCTACTCGCAAACTTATGTGGCAATAAGAAAATGCCATGACTTCTTGTGGGAATGCTATATAATAGCGTGAAGTGGAAAATAACCATACAAAATATGCTGCACATTTTACACTGAATCACTAATTCCGTCTAAACTGCTCACATAAATGGCGATCTACAGCACTACACCTACTGTTAGCACTGTAGGTATTTAAGAGAATATACCCAGTAATTCCTACACAGTTGAAAACTCCACAAACATTTATTGTTAGTATCCTATGCTTATATTAGTGTTGTGTGTCTCAAACACTCAACTACACTACACTACAGGCGCCATGATGCCTTATGGCAGCTACACCAGTGCTGCCACCAACAGGCAGCAGTGTGAAACTCCGGCAACAGCGGCACTGCTAAGGCGAGAGCAAGTCGCACTAAAATGTAAGTTTTTAACGCAACATTGGTAAATCTCGATGTGGCTTCAATGTAACTTGCTGAGAACAATATTTCGCCGGAATTGAATGAGAAATCAGCTCCTCCCAGGCTTTGTGTGCCATGAAACAGCGCAATAAAAGTAAGCCAATTTTGAAACATGTCGGACGCCATCAGGTAACTATATATACGATTTCGATGCGGCCTTCCACTGTACTCGCTTCGGCGGTACATATACTAAAATTGGAACGATACAGAGAAGATTAGCATGGCCCCTGCGCAAGGATGACACGCAAAATCGTGAAGCGTTCCACATTTTTTTCGCAACCTTGCTCCATGACTTCACACATCACCTAACTATACCATCAGCCACCTCAACTACTTTGCCTTCACGTTTTCTCATACTTCCCACTGCCTAACCTCTCCGCCTAACAAACTATGCTCTAATCTCTTGCAACCCACTAATATTTCTAAAGGACATACCACTAACAACATCAATATGCTTTGCAACCATTTTTTCAAACACCAAGGCTTCAAGCACTGCAAACACTGATATAATTTATACTGTGCACAATGACACACATATACCATCCCCTTTCACCTCAATGGCTTACCTGGCACAAATGACACACACTCAAACTAAACACAGATTAATACAGGTAATGACCTTCACACTTTCACAATAACACACTCCACCGTTACATCTCCTCCTACACTCACAACCATTTGCTTCAACACTACATCTTTACCAAACCTACTTCCATACCATACTAAAAACACTTACATCTAATTTCATCAACCTAACTGCATCTTTTATCTGTATTTAGCCACACTGACAATAACTAGTGCTTTTAAACCATCAACACTCCCCAACTAAAATTATGTCCAATATCTATACATTATTCCTTGCCTCCCACTTTCAGTACTCAAAGTGTTACTATATCACTAGCACAACCTGCATACCGCACAAGGACTTTCGACATTTATTTTCAATCATCTACACATCTCAAATTCATATCTTTGTTTACACTACATCAAGATGCCAAGGAACTAGCCACCTTACCAACGATAGCTGAAAAGTGCCTTCTCTTATAAAAGTCGTTCACCCCTGTGTACAAGCAACTTTTCCAGTGCCCACTCTTCCCAAGAGCAACTAAGTAATCTGCACTTTAAAAAGAATGCATTACAAACCCCAGCAGCACAACAACAAACTATAACAGCCTGTGTCATCAACCACAGCCCTTTAACTAGAATGAATTGTTCATATGTCATGCATTATGTGGGTAAGCTTTATGTGCACATTTCAGAGGCTATTTTCTGTTGTATGACTCAGAAAATATTTGTCTGAAGTTCTTGCATTACACCTATTGTTTTAAGTTTCAATTCCGACTTGTCACAACTCTCAGCCAATAAATGCCACAGCACTGAAATAAGATGCAACACTCCAGTACCACCTATCTTCTTCAAGAAGGCCTACATCTTCCATGCTTTTATGGATGCCAGCACTTTGGGTACACTGTCTAATTATATGTTTCTTTAAGTTTACAATTGAAGCACCTGTCTACATGTCTATTGACAAACATATGAATAACCGCTTCATGCTATTGTCACAAAAGTGCTGCATATGCATAGAGCAGCTGCCACCATTGCAGATACTGAGCATTCAGCTTAGGTCATGCTACCAGCTTCAAGGTTTCAGGAAAGGGAGAGATAGTCACTACCCAAATTTATGGGATATGACAGCAATAGCATCTACATCAGTAACTAATTTGAACCATAAACTCAAAACTAGTCACTTTTTCATTACTCTTTCTCCCAAGAAGACTCACATTAAGCAAATGTGACGATAGATGATTAGCTTATAACTAACAAATATCGGCTGACACTAATACACACATCTATTTTGTGTCTGTAGCCACATTTTCGCTCTGTTTCTGGGTTCACTAACCAATCTACACCACAGAATGAAAGAAATGTCCATCAGCTAATCCTAAGTACGGCTACACCAGCATAAATCACAGACACAATGGCAAACATAGTTCTCAAGCAGCTACTAAACCCACATCAACCACTATCACAGTCATATTACCTTCGCAATCCATACCCTATTGCCATCTACACTGTTGTTTATAAAAGTATTTAATAAGAATGCGGCATTTAATCGTTTATGTGGATGAATCTAGTTACACTGTAATCAGTATGGTCTTGTTGAGACATCAGGTGTGAAATACCACACTTACCTTGTCAGCTGCTACTCGCAAACTTATGTGGCAATAAGAAAATGCCATGACTTCTTGTGGGAATGCTATATAATAGCGTGAAGTGGAAAATAACCATACAAAATATGCTGCACATTTTACACTGAATCACTAATTCCGTCTAAACCGCTCACATAAATGGCGATCTACAGCACTACACCTACTGTTAGCACTGTAGGTATTTAAGAGAATATACCCAGTAATTCCTACACAGTTGAAAACTCCTGCTATCCACCACAAACATTTATTGTTAGTATCCTATGCTTATATTAGTGTTGTGTGTCTCAAACACTCAACTACACTACACTACAGGCGCCATGATGCCTTATGGCAGCTACACCAGTGCTGCAACCAACAGGCAGCAGTGTGAAACTCCGGCAACAGCGGCACTGCTAAGGCGAGAGCAAGTCGCACTAAAATGTAAGTTTTTAACGCAACATTGGTAAATCTCGATGTGGCTTCAATGTAACTTGCTGAGAACAATATTTCGCCGGAATTGAATGAGAAATCAGCTCCTCCCAGGCTTTGTGTGCCATGAAACAGCGCAATAAAAGTAAGCCAATTTTGAAACATGTCGGACGCCATCAGGTAACTATATATACGATTTCGATGCGGCCTTCCACTGTACTCGCTTCGGCGGTACATATACTAAAATTGGAACGATACAGAGAAGATTAGCATGGCCCGTGCGCAAGGATGACACGCAAAATCGTGAAGCGTTCCACATTTTTTTCGCAACCTTGCTCCATGACTTCACACATCACCTAACTATACCATCAGCCACCTCAACTACTTTGCCTTCACGTTTTCTCATACTTCCCACTGCCTAACCTCTCCGCCTAACAAACTATGCTCTAATCTCTTGCAACCCACTAATATTTCTAAAGGACATACCACTAACAACATCAATATGCTTTGCAACCATTTTTTTCAAACACCAAGGCTTCAAGCACTGCAAACACTGATATAATTTATACTGTGCACAATGACACACATATACCATCCCCTTTCACCTCAATGGCTTACCTGGCACAAATGACACACACTCAAACTAAACACAGATTAATACAGGTAATGACCTTCACACTTTCACAATAACACACTCCACCGTTACATCTCCTCCTACACTCACAACCATTTGCTTCAACACTACATCTTTACCAAACCTACTTCCATCCCATACTAAAAACACTTACATCTATTTTCATCAACCTAACTGCATCTTTTATCTGTATTTAGCCACACTGACAATAACTAGTGCTTTTAAACCATCAACACTCCCCAACTAAAATTATGTCCAATATCTATACATTATTCCTTGCCTCCCACTTTCAGTACTCAAAGTGTTACTATATCACTAGCACAACCTGCATACCACACAAGGACTTTCGACATTTATTTTCAATCATCTACACATCTCAAATTCATATCTTTGTTTACACTACATCAAGATGCCAAGGAACTAGCCACCTTACCAACGATAGCTGAAAAGTGCCTTCTCTTATAAAAGTCGTTCACCCCTGTGTACAAGCAACTTTTCCAGTGCCCACTCTTCCCAAGAGCAACTAAGTAATCTGCACTTTAAAAAGAATGCATTACAAACCCCAGCAGCACAACAACAAACTATAACAGCCTGTGTCATCAACCACAGCCCTTTAACTAGAATGAATTGTTCATATGTCATGCATTATGTGGGTAAGCTTTATGTGCACATTTCAGAGGCTATTTTCTGTTGTATGACTCAGAAAATATTTGTCTGAAGTTCTTGCATTACACCTATTGTTTTAAGTTTCAATTCCGACTTGTCACAACTCTCAGCCAATAAATGCCACAGCACTGAAATAAGATGCAACACTCCAGTACCACCTATCTTCTTCAAGAAGGCCTACATCTTCCATGCTTTTATGGATGCCAGCAGTTTGGGTACACTGTCTAATTATATGTTTCTTTAAGTTTACAATTGAAGCACCTGTCTACATGTCTATTGACAAACATATGAATAACCGCTTCATGCTATTGTCACAAAAGTGCTGCATATGCATAGAGCAGCTGCCACCATTGCAGATACTGAGCATTCAGCTTAGGTCATGCTACCAGCTTCAAGGTTTCAGGAAAGGGAGAGATAGTCACTACCCAAATTTATGGGATATGACAGCAATAGCATCTACATCAGTAACTAATTTGAACCATAAACTCAAAACTAGTCACTTTTTCACTACTCTTTCTCCCAAGAAGACTCACATTAAGCAAATGTGACGATAGATGATTAGCTTATAACTAACAAATATCGGCTGACACTAATACACACATCTATTTTGTGTCTGTAGCCACATTTTCGCTCTGTTTCTGGGTTCACTAACCAATCTACACCACAGAATAAAAGAAATGTCCATCAGCTAATCCTAAGTACGGCTACACCAGCATAAATCACAGACACAATGGCAAACATAGTTCTCAAGCAGCTACTAAACCCACATCAACCACTATCACAGTCATATTACCTTCGCAATCCATACCCTATTGCCATCTACACTGCTGTTTATAAAAGTATTTAATAAGAATGCGGCATTTAATCGTTTATGTGGATGAATCTAGTTACACTGTAATCAGTATGGTCTTGTTGAGACATCAGGTGTGAAATACCACACTTACCTTGTCAGCTGCTACTCGCAAACTTATGTGGCAATAAGAAAATGCCATGACTTCTTGTGGGAATGCTATATAATAGCGTGAAGTGGAAAAATAACCATACAAAATATGCTGCACATTTTACACTGAATCACTAATTCCGTCTAAACTGCTCACATAAATGGCGATCTACAGCACTACACCTACTGTTAGCACTGTAGGTATTTAAGAGAATATACCCAGTAATTCCTACACAGTTGAAAACTCCACAAACATTTATTGTTAGTATCCTATGCTTATATTAGTGTTGTGTGTCTCAAACACTCAACTACACTACACTACAGGCGCCATGATGCCTTACCAACAGGCAGCAGTGTGAAACTCCGGCAACAGCGGCACTGCTAAGGCGAGAGCAAGTCGCACTAAAATGTAAGTTTTTAACGCAACATTGGTAAATCTCGATGTGGCTTCAATGTAACTTGCTGAGAACAATAATTCGCCGGAATTGAATGAGAAATCAGCTCCTCCCAGGCTTTGTGTGCCATGAAACAGCGCAATAAAAGTAAGCCAATTTTGAAACATGTCGGACGCCATCAGGTAACTATATATACGATTTCGATGCGGCCTTCCACTGTACTCGCTTCGGCGGTACATATACTAAAATTGGAACTATACAGAGTAGATTAGCATGGTCCCTGCGCAAGGATGACACGCAAAATCGTGAAGCGTTCCACATTTTTTTCGCAACCTTGCTCCATGACTTCACACATCACCTAACTATACCATCAGCCACCTCAACTACTTTGCCTTCACGTTTTGTCATACTTCCCACTGCCTAACCTCTCCGCCTAACAAACTATGCCCTAATCTCTTGCAACCCACTAATATTTCTAAAGGACATACCACTAACAACATCAATATGCTTTGCAACCATTTTTTCAAACACCAAGGCTTCAAGCACTGCAAACACTGATATAATTTATACTGTGCACAATGACACACATATACCATCCCCTTTCACCTCAATGGCTTACCTGGCACAAATGACACACACTCAAACTAAACACAGATTAATACAGGTAATGACCTTCACACTTTCACAATAACACACTCCACCGTTACATCTCCTCCTACACTCACAACCATTTACTTCAACACTACATCTTTACCAAACCTACTTCCATCCGATACTAAAAACACTTACATCTATTTTCATCAACCTAACTGCATCTTTTATCTGTATTTAGCCACACTGACAATAACTAGTGCTTTTAAACCATCAACACTCCCCAACTAAAATTATGTCCAATATCTATACATTATTCCTTGCCTCCCACTTTCAGTACTCAAAGTGTTACTATATCACTAGCACAACCTGCATACCACACAAGGACTTTCGACATTTATTTTCAATCATCTACACATCTCAAATTCATATCTTTGTTTACACTACATCAAGATGCCAAGGAACTAGCCACCTTACCAACGATAGCTGAAAAGTGCCTTCTCTTATAAAAGTCGTTCACCCCTGTGTACAAGCAACTTTTCCAGTGCCCACTCTTCCCAAGAGCAACTAAGTAATCTGCACTTTAAAAAGAATGCATTACAAACCCCAGCAGCACAACAACAAACTATAACAGCCTGTGTCATCAACCACAGCCCTTTAACTAGAATGAATTGTTCATATGTCAAGCATTATGTGGGTAAGCTTTATGTGCACATTTCAGAGGCTATTTTCTGTTGTATGACTCAGAAAATATTTGTCTGAAGTTCTTGCATAACACCTATTGTTTTAAGTTTCAATTCCGACTTGTCACAACTCTCAGCCAATAAATGCCACAGCACTGAAATAAGATGCAACACTCCAGTACCACCTATCTTCTTCAAGAAGGCCTACATCTTCCATGCTTTTATGGATGCCAGCACTTTGGGTACACTGTCTAATTATATGTTTCTTTAAGTTTACGATTGAAGCACCTGTCTACATGTCTATTGACAAACATATGAATAACCGCTTCATGCTATTGTCACAAAAGTGCTGCATATGCATAGAGCAGCTGCCACCATTGCAGATACTGAGCATTCAGCTTAGGTCATGCTACCAGCTTCAAGGTTTCAGGAAAGGGAGAGATAGTCACTACCCAAATTTATGGGATATGACAGCAATAGCACCTACATCAGTAACTAATTTGAACCATAAACTCAAAACTAGTCACTTTTTCATTACTCTTTCTCCCAAGAAGACTCACATTAAGCAAATGTGACGATAGATGATTAGCTTATAACTAACAAATATCGGCTGACACTAATACACACATCTATTTTGTGTCTGTAGCCACATTTTCGCTCTGTTTCTGGGTTCACTAACCAATCTACACCACAGAATGAAAGAAATGTCCATCAGCTAATCCTAAGTACGGCTACACCAGCATAAATCACAGACACAATGGCAAACATAGTTCTCAAGCAGCTACTAAACCCACATCAACCACTATCACAGTCATATTACCTTCGCAATCCATACCCTATTGCCATCTACACTGTTGTTTATAAAAGTATTTAATAAGAATGCGGCATTTAATCGTTTATGTGGATGAATCTAGTTACACTGTAATCAGTATGGTCTTGTTGAGACATCAGGTGTGAAATACCACACTTACCTAGTCAGCTGCTACTCGCAAACTTATGTGGCAATAAGAAAATGCCATGACTTCTTGTGGGAATGCTATATAATAGCGTGAAGTGGAAAATAACCATACAAAATATGCTGCACATTTTACACTGAATCACTAATTCCGTCTAAACTGCTCACATAAATGGCGATCTACAGCACTACACCTACTGTTAGCACTGTAGGTATTTAAGAGAATATACCCAGTAATTCCTACACAGTTGAAAACTCCACAAACATTTATTGTTAGTATCCTATGCTTATATTAGTGTTGTGTGTCTCAAACACTCAACTACACTACACTACAGGCGCCATGATGCCTTACCAACAGGCAGCAGTGTGAAACTCCGGCAACAGCGGCACTGCTAAGGCGAGAGCAAGTCGCACTAAAATGTAAGTTTTTAACGCAACATTGGTAAATCTCGATGTGGCTTCAATGTAACTTGCTGAGAACAATATTTCGCCGGAATTGAATGAGAAATCAGCTCCTCCCAGGCTTTGTGTGCCATGAAACAGCGCAATAAAAGTAAGCCAATTTTGAAACATGTCGGACGCCATCAGGTAACTATATATACGATTTCGATGCGGCCTTCCACTGTACTCGCTTCGGCGGTACATATACTAAAATTGGAACTATACAGAGAAGTTTAGCATGGCCCCTGCGCAAGGATGACACGCAAAATCGTGAAGCGTTCCACATTTTTTTCGCAACCTTGCTCCATGACTTCACACATCACCTAACTATACCATCAGCCACCTCAACTACTTTGCCTTCACGTTTTCTCATACTTCCCACTGCCTAACCTCTCCGCCTAACAAACTATGCTCTAATCTCTTGCAACCCACTAATATTTCTAAAGGACATACCACTAACAACATCAATATGCTTTGCAACCATTTTTTCAAACACCAAGGCTTCAAGCACTGCAAACACTGATATAATTTATACTGTGCACAATGACACACATATACCATCCCCTTTCACCTCAATGGCTTACCTGGCACAAATGACACACACTCAAACTAAACACAGATTAATACAGGTAATGACCTTCACACTTTCACAATAACACACTCCACCGTTACATCTCCTCCTACACTCACAACCATTTGCTTCAACACTACATCTTTCCCAAACCTACTTCCATACCATACTAAAAACACTTACATCTATTTTCATCAACCTAACTGCATCTTTTATCTGTATTTAGCCACACTGACAATAACTAGTGCTTTAAACCATCAACACTCCCCAACTAAAATTATGTCCAATATCTATACATTATTCCTTGCCTCCCACTTTCAGTACTCAAAGTGTTACTATATCACTAGCACAACCTGCATACCACACAAGGACTTTCGACATTTATTTTCAATCATCTACACATCTCAAATTCATATCTTTGTTTACACTACATCAAGATGCCAAGGAACTAGCCACCTTACCAACGATAGCTGAAAAGTGCCTTCTCTTATAAAAGTCGTTCACCCCTGTGTACAAGCAACTTTTCCAGTGCCCACTCTTCCCAAGAGCAACTAAGTAATCTGCACTTTAAAAAGAATGCATTACAAACCCCAGCAGCACAACAACAAACTATAACAGCCTGTGTCATCAACCACAGCCCTTTAACTAGAATGAATTGTTCATATGTCATGCATTATGTGGGTAAGCTTTATGTGCACATTTCAGAGGCTATTTTCTGTTGTATGACTCAGAAAATATTTGTCTGAAGTTCTTGCATTACACCTATTGTTTTAAGTTTCAATTCCGACTTGTCACAACTCTCAGCCAATAAATGCCACAGCACTGAAATAAGATGCAACACTCCAGTACCACCTATCTTCTTCAAGAAGGCCTACATCTTCCATGCTTTTATGGATGCCAGCACTTTGGGTACACTGTCTAATTATATGTTTCTTTAAGTTTACAATTGAAGCACCTGTCTACATGTCTATTGACAAACATATGAATAACCGCTTCATGCTATTGTCACAAAAGTGCTGCATATGCATAGAGCAGCTGCCACCATTGCAGATACTGAGCATTCAGCTTAGGTCATGCTACCAGCTTCAAGGTCCAGGAAAGGGAGAGATAGTCACTACCCAAATTTATGGGATATGACAGCAATAGCATCTACATCAGTAACTAATTTGAACCATAAACTCAAAACTAGTCACTTTTTCATTACTCTTTCTCCCAAGAAGACTCACATTAAGCAAATGTGACGATAGATGATTAGCTTATAACTAACAAATATCGGCTGACACTAATACACACATCTATTTTGTGTCTGTAGCCACATTTTCGCTCTGTTTCTGGGTTCACTAACCAATCTACACCACAGAATGAAAGAAATGTCCATCAGCTAATCCTAAGTACGGCTACACCAGCATAAATCACAGACACAATGGCAAACATAGTTCTCAAGCAGCTACTAAACCCACATCAACCACTATCACAGTCATATTACCTTCGCAATCCATACCCTATTGCCATCTACACTGTTGTTTATAAAAGTATTTAATAAGAATGCGGCATTTAATCGTTTATGTGGATGAATCTAGTTACACTGTAATCAGTATGGTCTTGTTGAGACATCAGGTGTGAAATACCACACTTACCTTGTCAGCTGCTACTCGCAAACTTATGTGGCAATAAGAAAATGCCATGACTTCTTGTGGGAATGCTATATAATAGCGTGAAGTGGAAAATAACCATACAAAATATGCTGCACATTTTACACTGAATCACTAATTCCGTCTAAACTGCTCACATAAATGGCGATCTACAGCACTACACCTACTGTTAGCACTGTAGGTATTTAAGAGAATATACCCAGTAATTCCTACACAGTTGAAAACTCCACAAACATTTATTGTTAGTATCCTATGCTTATATTAGTGTTGTGTGTCTCAAACACTCAACTACACTACACTACAGGCGCCATGATGCCTTATGGCAGCTACACCAGTGCTGCCACCAACAGGCAGCAGTGTGAAACTCCGGCAACAGCGGCACTGCTAAGGCGAGAGCAAGTCGCACTAAAATGTAAGTTTTTAACGCAACATTGGTAAATCTCGATGTGGCTTCAATGTAACTTGCTGAGAACAATATTTCGCCGGAATTGAATGAGAAATCAGCTCCTCCCAGGCTTTGTGTGCCATGAAACAGCGCAATAAAAGTAAGCCAATTTTGAAACATGTCGGACGCCATCAGGTAACTATATATACGATTTCGATGCGGCCTTCCACTGTACTCGCTTCGGCGGTACATATACTAAAATTGGAACGATACAGAGAAGATTAGCATGGCCCCTGCGCAAGGATGACACGCAAAATCGTGAAGCGTTCCACATTTTTTTCGCAACCTTGCTCCATGACTTCACACATCACCTAACTATACCATCAGCCACCTCAACTACTTTGCCTTCACGTTTTCTCATACTTCCCACTGCCTAACCTCTCCGCCTAACAAACTATGCCCTAATCTCTTGCAACCCACTAATATTTCTAAAGGACATACCACTAACAACATCAATATGCTTTGCAACCATTTTTTCAAACACCAAGGCTTCAAGCACTGCAAACACTGATATAATTTATACTGTGCACAATGACACACACATACCATCCCCTTTCACCTCAATGGCTTACCTGGCACAAATGACACACACTCAAACTAAACACAGATTAATACAGGTAATGACCTTCACACTTTCACAATAACACACTCCACCGTTACATCTCCTCCTACACTCACAACCATTTGCTTCAACACTACATCTTTACCAAACCTACTTCCATCCCATACTAAAAACACTTACATCTATTTTCATCAACCTAACTGCATCTTTTATCTGTATTTAGCCACACTGACAATAACTAGTGCTTTTAAACCATCAACACTCCCCAACTAAAATTATGTCCAATATCTATACATTATTCCTTGCCTCCCACTTTCAGTACTCAAAGTGTTACTATATCACTAGCACAACCTGCATACCACACAAGGACTTTCGACATTTATTTTCAATCATCTACACATCTCAAATTCATATCTTTGTTTACACTACATCAAGATGCCAAGGAACTAGCCACCTTACCAACGATAGCTGAAAAGTGCCTTCTCTTATAAAAGTCGTTCACCCCTGTGTACAAGCAACTTTTCCAGTGCCCACTCTTCCCAAGAGCAACTAAGTAATCTGCACTTTAAAAAGAATGCATTACAAACCCCAGCAGCACAACAACAAACTATAACAGTCTGTGTCATCAACCACAGCCCTTTAACTAGAATGAATTGTTCATATGTCATGCATTATGTGGGTAAGCTTTATGTGCACATTTCAGAGGCTATTTTCTGTTGTATGACTCAGAAAATATTTGTCTGAAGTTCTTGCATTACACCTATTGTTTTAAGTTTCAATTCCGACTTGTCACAACTCTCAGCCAATAAATGCCACAGCACTGAAATAAGATGCAACACTCCAGTACCACCTATCTTCTTCAAGAAGGCCTACATCTTCCATGCTTTTATGGATGCCAGCACTTTGGGTACACTGTCTAATTATATGTTTCTTTAAGTTTACAATTGAAGCACCTGTCTACATGTCTATTGACAAACATATGAATAACCGCTTCATGCTATTGTCACAAAAGTGCTGCATATGCATAGAGCAGCTGCCACCATTGCAGATACTGAGCATTCAGCTTAGGTCATGCTACCAGCTTCAAGGTTTCAGGAAAGGGAGAGATAGTCACTACCCAAATTTATGGGATATGACAGCAATAGCATCTACATCAGTAACTAATTTGAACCATAAACTCAAAACTAGTCACTTTTTCATTACTCTTTCTCCCAAGAAGACTCACATTAAGCAAATGTGACGATAGATGATTAGCTTATAACTAACAAATATCGGCTGACACTAATACACACATCTATTTTGTGTCTGTAGCCACATTTTCGCTCTGTTTCTGGGTTCACTAACCAATCTACACCACAGAATGAAAGAAATGTCCATCAGCTAATCCTAAGTACGGCTACACCAGCATAAATCACAGACACAATGGCAAACATAGTTCTCAAGCAGCTACTAAACCCACATCAACCACTATCACAGTCATATTACCTTCGCAATCCATACCCTATTGCCATCTACACTGTTGTTTATAAAAGTATTTAATAAGAATGCGGCATTTAATCGTTTATGTGGATGAATCTAGTTACACTGTAATCAGTATGGTCTTGTTGAGACATCAGGTGTGAAATACCACACTTACCTTGTCAGCTGCTACTCGCAAACTTATGTGGCAATAAGAAAATGCCATGACTTCTTGTGGGAATGCTATATAATAGCGTGAAGTGGAAAATAACCATACAAAATATGCTGCACATTTTACACTGAATCACTAATTCCGTCTAAACTGCTCACATAAATGGCGATCTACAGCACTACACCTACTGTTAGCACTGTAGGTATTTAAGAGAATATACCCAGTAATTCCTACACAGTTGAAAACTCCACAAACATTTATTGTTAGTATCCTATGCTTATATTAGTGTTGTGTGTCTCAAACACTCAACTACACTACACTACAGGCGCCATGATGCCTTATGGCAGCTACACCAGTGCTGCCACCAACAGGCAGCAGTGTGAAACTCCGGCAACAGCGGCACTGCTAAGGCGAGAGCAAGTCGCACTAAAATGTAAGTTTTTAACGCAACATTGGTAAATCTCGATGTGGCTTCAATGTAACTTGCTGAGAACAATATTTCGCCGGAATTGAATGAGAAATCAGCTCCTCCCAGGCTTTGTGTGCCATGAAACAGCGCAATAAAAGTAAGCCAATTTTGAAACATGTCGGACGCCATCAGGTAACTATATATACGATTTCGATGCGGCCTTCCACTGTACTCGCTTCGGCGGTACATATACTAAAATTGGAACGATACAGAGAAGATTAGCATGGCCCCTGCGCAAGGATGACACGCAAAATCGTGAAGCGTTCCACATTTTTTTCGCAACCTTGCTCCATGACTTCACACATCACCTAACTATACCATCAGCCACCTCAACTACTTTGCCTTCACGTTTTCTCATACTTCCCACTGCCTAACCTCTCCGCCTAACAAACTATGCTCTAATCTCTTGCAACCCACTAATATTTCTAAAGGACATACCACTAACAACATCAATATGCTTTGCAACCATTTTTTCAAACACCAAGGCTTCAAGCACTGCAAACACTGATATAATTTATACTGTGCACAATGACACACATATACCATCCCCTTTCACCTCAATGGCTTACCTGGCACAAATGACACACACTCAAACTAAACACAGATTAATACAGGTAATGACCTTCACACTTTCACAATAACACACTCCACCGTTATATCTCCTCCTACACTCACAACCATTTGCTTCAACACTACATCTTTACCAAACCTACTTCCATCCCATACTAAAAACACTTACATCTATTTTCATCAACCTAACTGCATCTTTTATCTGTATTTAGCCACACTGACAATAACTAGTGCTTTTAAACCATCAACACTCCCCAACTAAAATTATGTCCAATATCTATACATTATTCCTTGCCTCCCACTTTCAGTACTCAAAGTGTTACTATATCACTAGCACAACCTGCATACCACACAAGGACTTTCGACATTTATTTTCAATCATCTACACATCTCAAATTCATATCTTTGTTTACACTACATCAAGATGCCAAGGAACTAGCCACCTTACCAACGATAGCTGAAAAGTGCCTTCTCTTATAAAAGTCGTTCACCCCTGTGTACAAGCAACTTTTCCAGTGCCCACTCTTCCCAAGAGCAACTAAGTAATCTGCACTTTAAAAAGAATGCATTACAAACCCCAGCAGCACAACAACAAACTATAACAGCCTGTGTCATCAACCACAGCCCTTTAACTAGAATGAATTGTTCATATGTCATGCATTATGTGGGTAAGCTTTATGTGCACATTTCAGAGGCTATTTTCTGTTGTATGACTCAGAAAATATTTGTCTGAAGTTCTTGCATAACACCTATTGTTTTAAGTTTCAATTCCGACTTGTCACAACTCTCAGCCAATAAATGCCACAGCACTGAAATAAGATGCAACACTCCAGTACCACCTATCTTCTTCAAGAAGGCCTACATCTTCCATGCTTTTATGGATGCCAGCACTTTGGGTACACTGTCTAATTATATGTTTCTTTAAGTTTACAATTGAAGCACCTGTCTACATGTCTATTGACAAACATATGAATAACCGCTTCATGCTATTGTCACAAAAGTGCTGCATATGCATAGAGCAGCTGCCACCATTGCAGATACTGAGCATTCAGCTTAGGTCATGCTACCAGCTTCAAGGTTTCAGGAAAGGGAGAGATAGTCACTACCCAAATTTATGGGATATGACAGCAATAGCATCTACATCAGTAACTAATTTGAACCATAAACTCAAAACTAGTCACTTTTTCATTACTCTTTCTCCCAAGAAGACTCACATTAAGCAAATGTGACGATAGATGATTAGCTTATAACTAACAAATATCGGCTGACACTAATACACACATCTATTTTGTGTCTGTAGCCACATTTTCGCTCTGTTTCTGGGTTCACTAACCAATCTACACCACAGAATGAAAGAAATGTCCATCAGCTAATCCTAAGTACGGCTACACCAGCATAAATCACAGACACAATGGCAAACATAGTTCTCAAGCAGCTACTAAACCCACATCAACCACTATCACAGTCATATTACCTTCGCAATCCATACCCTATTGCCATCTACACTGTTGTTTATAAAAGTATTTAATAAGAATGCGGCATTTAATCGTTTATGTGGATGAATCTAGTTACACTGTAATCAGTATGGTCTTGTTGAGACATCAGGTGTGAAATACCACACTTACCTTGTCAGCTGCTACTCGCAAACTTATGTGGCAATAAGAAAATGCCATGACTTCTTGTGGGAATGCTATATAATAGCGTGAAGTGGAAAATAACCATACAAAATATGCTGCACATTTTACACTGAATCACTAATTCCGTCTAAACTGCTCACATAAATGGCGATCTACAGCACTACACCTACTGTTAGCACTGTAGGTATTTAAGAGAATATACCCAGTAATTCCTACACAGTTGAAAACTCCACAAACATTTATTGTTAGTATCCTATGCTTATATTAGTGTTGTGTGTCTCAAACACTCAACTACACTACACTACTGGCGCCATGATGCCTTATGGCAGCTACACCAGTGCTGCCACCAACAGGCAGCAGTGTGAAACTCCGGCAACAGCGGCACTGCTAAGGCGAGAGCAAGTCGCACTAAAATGTAAGTTTTTAACGCAACATTGGTAAATCTCGATGTGGCTTCAATGTAACTTGCTGAGAACAATATTTCGCCGGAATTGAATGAGAAATCAGCTCCTCCCAGGCTTTGTGTGCCATGAAACAGCGCAATAAAAGTAAGCCAATTTTGAAACATGTCGGACGCCATCAGGTAACTATATATACGATTTCGATGCGGCCTTCCACTGTACTCGCTTCGGCGGTACATATACTAAAATTGGAACGATACAGAGAAGATTAGCATGGCCCCTGCGCAAGGATGACACGCAAAATCGTGAAGCGTTCCACATTTTTTTCGCAACCTTGCTCCATGACTTCACACATCACCTAACTATACCATCAGCCACCTCAACTACTTTGCCTTCACGTTTTCTCATACTTCCCACTGCCTAACCTCTCCGCCTAACAAACTATGCTCTAATCTCTTGCAACCCACTAATATTTCTAAAGGACATACCACTAACAACATCAATATGCTTTGCAACCATTTTTTCAAACACCAAGGCTTCAAGCACTGCAAACACTGATATAATTTATACTGTGCACAATGACACACATATACCATCCCCTTTCACCTCAATGGCTTACCTGGCACAAATGACACACACTCAAACTAAACACAGATTAATACAGGTAATGACCTTCACACTTTCACAATAACACACTCCACCGTTATATCTCCTCCTACACTCACAACCATTTGCTTCAACACTACATCTTTACCAAACCTACTTCCATCCCATACTAAAAACACTTACATCTATTTTCATCAACCTAACTGCATCTTTTATCTGTATTTAGCCACACTGACAATAACTAGTGCTTTTAAACCATCAACACTCCCCAACTAAAATTATGTCCAATATCTATACATTATTCCTTGCCTCCCACTTTCAGTACTCAAAGTGTTACTATATCACTAGCACAACCTGCATACCACACAAGGACTTTCGACATTTATTTTCAATCATCTACACATCTCAAATTCATATCTTTGTTTACACTACATCAAGATGCCAAGGAACTAGCCACCTTACCAACGATAGCTGAAAAGTGCCTTCTCTTATAAAAGTCGTTCACCCCTGTGTACAAGCAACTTTTCCAGTGCCCACTCTTCCCAAGAGCAACTAAGTAATCTGCACTTTAAAAAGAATGCATTACAAACCCCAGCAGCACAACAACAAACTATAACAGCCTGTGTCATCAACCACAGCCCTTTAACTAGAATGAATTGTTCATATGTCATGCATTATGTGGGTAAGCTTTATGTGCACATTTCAGAGGCTATTTTCTGTTGTATGACTCAGAAAATATTTGTCTGAAGTTCTTGCATTACACCTATTGTTTTAAGTTTCAATTCCGACTTGTCACAACTCTCAGCCAATAAATGCCACAGCACTGAAATAAGATGCAACACTCCAGTACCACCTATCTTCTTCAAGAAGGCCTACATCTTCCATGCTTTTATGGATGCCAGCACTTTGGGTACACTGTCTAATTATATGTTTCTTTAAGTTTACAATTGAAGCACCTGTCTACATGTCTATTGACAAACATATGAATAACCGCTTCATGCTATTGTCACAAAAGTGCTGCATATGCATAGAGCAGCTGCCACCATTGCAGATACTGAGCATTCAGCTTAGGTCATGCTACCAGCTTCAAGGTTTCAGGAAAGGGAGAGATAGTCACTACCCAAATTTATGGGATATGACAGCAATAGCATCTACATCAGTAACTAATTTGAACCATAAACTCAAAACTAGTCACTTTTTCATTACTCTTTCTCCCAAGAAGACTCACATTAAGCAAATGTGACGATAGATGATTAGCTTATAACTAACAAATATCGGCTGACACTAATACACACATCTATTTTGTGTCTGTAGCCACATTTTCGCTCTGTTTCTGGGTTCACTAACCAATCTACACCACAGAATGAAAGAAATGTCCATCAGCTAATCCTAAGTACGGCTACACCAGCATAAATCACAGACACAATGGCAAACATAGTTCTCAAGCAGCTACTAAACCCACATCAACCACTATCACAGTCATATTACCTTCGCAATCCATACCCTATTGCCATCTACACTGTTGTTTATAAAAGTATTTAATAAGAATGCGGCATTTAATCGTTTATGTGGATGAATCTAGTTACACTGTAATCAGTATGGTCTTGTTGAGACATCAGGTGTGAAATACCACACTTACCTTGTCAGCTGCTACTCGCAAACTTATGTGGCAATAAGAAAATGCCATGACTTCTTGTGGGAATGCTATATAATAGCGTGAAGTGGAAAATAACCATACAAAATATGCTGCACATTTTACACTGAATCACTAATTCCGTCTAAACTGCTCACATAAATGGCGATCTACAGCACTACACCTACTGTTAGCACTGTAGGTATTTAAGAGAATATACCCAGTAATTCCTACACAGTTGAAAACTCCACAAACATTTATTGTTAGTATCCTATGCTTATATTAGTGTTGTGTGTCTCAAACACTCAACTACACTACACTACAGGCGCCATGATGCCTTATGGCAGCTACACCAGTGCTGCCACCAACAGGCAGCAGTGTGAAACTCCGGCAACAGCGGCACTGCTAAGGCGAGAGCAAGTCGCACTAAAATGTAAGTTTTTAACGCAACATTGGTAAATCTCGATGTGGCTTCAATGTAACTTGCTGAGAACAATATTTCGCCGGAATTGAATGAGAAATCAGCTCCTCCCAGGCTTTGTGTGCCATGAAACAGCGCAATAAAAGTAAGCCAATTTTGAAACATGTCGGACGCCATCAGGTAACTATATATACGTTTTCGATGCGGCCTTCCACTGTACTCGTTTCGGCGGTACATATACTAAAATTGGAACGATACAGAGAAGATTAGCATGGCCCCTGCGCAAGGATGACACGCAAAATCGTGAAGCGTTCCACATTTTTTTCGCAACCTTGCTCCATGACTTCACACATCACCTAACTATACCATCAGCCACCTCAACTACTTTGCCTTCACGTTTTCTCATACTTCCCACTGCCTAACCTCTCCGCCTAACAAACTATGCTCTAATCTCTTGCAACCCACTAATATTTCTAAAGGACATACCACTAACAACATCAATATGCTTTGCAACCATTTTTTCAAACACCAAGGCTTCAAGCACTGCAAACACTGATATAATTTATACTGTGCACAATGACACACACATACCATCCCCTTTCACCTCAATGGCTTACCTGGCACAAATGACACACACTCAAACTAAACACAGATTAATACAGGTAATGACCTTCACACTTTCACAATAACACACTCCACCGTTACATCTCCTCCTACACTCACAACCATTTGCTTCAACACTACATCTTTACCAAACCTACTTCCATCCCATACTAAAAACACTTACATCTATTTTCATCAACCTAACTGCATCTTTTATCTGTATTTAGCCACACTGACAATAACTAGTGCTTTTAAACCATCAACACTCCCCAACTAAAATTATGTCCAATATCTATACATTATTCCTTGCCTCCCACTTTCAGTACTCAAAGTGTTACTATATCACTAGCACAACCTGCATACCACACAAGGACTTTCGACATTTATTTTCAATCATCTACACATCTCAAATTCATATCTTTGTTTACACTACATCAAGATGCCAAGGAACTAGCCACCTTACCAACGATAGCTGAAAAGTGCCTTCTCTTATAAAAGTCGTTCACCCCTGTGTACAAGCAACTTTTCCAGTGCCCACTCTTCCCAAGAGCAACTAAGTAATCTGCACTTTAAAAAGAATGCATTACAAACCCCAGCAGCACAACAACAAACTATAACAGCCTGTGTCATCAACCACAGCCCTTTAACTAGAATGAATTGTTCATATGTCATGCATTATGTGGGTAAGCTTTATGTGCACATTTCAGAGGCTATTTTCTGTTGTATGACTCAGAAAATATTTGTCTGAAGTTCTTGCATAACACCTATTGTTTTAAGTTTCAATTCCGACTTGTCACAACTCTCAGCCAATAAATGCCACAGCACTGAAATAAGATGCAACACTCCAGTACCACCTATCTTCTTCAAGAAGGCCTACATCTTCCATGCTTTTATGGATGCCAGCACTTTGGGTACACTGTCTAATTATATGTTTCTTTAAGTTTACAATTGAAGCACCTGTCTACATGTCTATTGACAAACATATGAATAACCGCTTCATGCTATTGTCACAAAAGTGCTGCATATGCATAGAGCAGCTGCCACCATTGCAGATACTGAGCATTCAGCTTAGGTCATGCTACCAGCTTCAAGGTTTCAGGAAAGGGAGAGATAGTCACTACCCAAATTTATGGGATATGACAGCAATAGCATCTACATCAGTAACTAATTTGAACCATAAACTCAAAACTAGTCACTTTTTCATTACTCTTTCTCCCAAGAAGACTCACATTAAGCAAATGTGACGATAGATGATTAGCTTATAACTAACAAATATCGGCTGACACTAATACACACATCTATTTTGTGTCTGTAGCCACATTTTCGCTCTGTTTCTGGGTTCACTAACCAATCTACACCACAGAATGAAAGAAATGTCCATCAGCTAATCCTAAGTACGGCTACACCAGCATAAATCACAGACACAATGGCAAACATAGTTCTCAAGCAGCTACTAAACCCACATCAACCACTATCACAGTCATATTACCTTCGCAATCCATACCCTATTGCCATCTACACTGTTGTTTATAAAAGTATTTAATAAGAATGCGGCATTTAATCGTTTATGTGGATGAATCTAGTTACACTGTAATCAGTATGGTCTTGTTGAGACATCAGGTGTGAAATACCACACTTACCTTGTCAGCTGCTACTCGCAAACTTATGTGGCAATAAGAAAATGCCATGACTTCTTGTGGGAATGCTATATAATAGCGTGAAGTGGAAAATAACCATACAAAATATGCTGCACATTTTACACTGAATCACTAATTCCGTCTAAACTGCTCACATAAATGGCGATCTACAGCACTACACCTACTGTTAGCACTGTAGGTATTTAAGAGAATATACCCAGTAATTCCTACACAGTTGAAAACTCCACAAACATTTATTGTTAGTATCCTATGCTTATATTAGTGTTGTGTGTCTCAAACACTCAACTACACTACACTACAGGCGCCATGATGCCTTATGGCAGCTACACCAGTGCTGCCACCAACAGGCAGCAGTGTGAAACTCCGGCAACAGCGGCACTGCTAAGGCGAGAGCAAGTCGCACTAAAATGTAAGTTTTTAACGCAACATTGGTAAATCTCGATGTGGCTTCAATGTAACTTGCTGAGAACAATATTTCGCCGGAATTGAATGAGAAATCAGCTCCTCCCAGGCTTTGTGTGCCATGAAACAGCGCAATAAAAGTAAGCCAATTTTGAAACATGTCGGACGCCATCAGGTAACTATATATACGATTTCGATGCGGCCTTCCACTGTACTCGCTTCGGCGGTACATATACTAAAATTGGAACGATACAGAGAAGATTAGCATGGCCCCTGCGCAAGGATGACACGCAAAATCGTGAAGCGTTCCACATTTTTTTCGCAACCTTGCTCCATGACTTCACACATCACCTAACTATACCATCAGCCACCTCAACTACTTTGCCTTCACGTTTTCTCATACTTCCCACTGCCTAACCTCTCCGCCTAACAAACTATGCTCTAATCTCTTGCAACCCACTAATATTTCTAAAGGACATACCACTAACAACATCAATATGCTTTGCAACCATTTTTTCAAACACCAAGGCTTCAAGCACTGCAAACACTGATATAATTTATACTGTGCACAATGACACACATATACCATCCCCTTTCACCTCAATGGCTTACCTGGCACAAATGACACACACTCAAACTAAACACAGATTAATACAGGTAATGACCTTCACACTTTCACAATAACACACTCCACCGTTATATCTCCTCCTACACTCACAACCATTTGCTTCAACACTACATCTTTACCAAACCTACTTCCATACATAACTAAAAACACTTACATCTATTTTCATCAACCTAACTGCATCTTTTATCTGTATTTAGCCACACTGACAATAACTAGTGCTTTTAAACCATCAACACTCCCCAACTAAAATTATGTCCAATATCTATACATTATTCCTTGCCTCCCACTTTCAGTACTCAAAGTGTTACTATATCACTAGCACAACCTGCATACCACACAAGGACTTTCGACATTTATTTTCAATCATCTACACATCTCAAATTCATATCTTTGTTTACACTACATCAAGATGCCAAGGAACTAGCCACCTTACCAACGATAGCTGAAAAGTGCCTTCTCTTATAAAAGTCGTTCACCCCTGTGTACAAGCAACTTTTCCAGTGCCCACTCTTCCCAAGAGCAACTAAGTAATCTGCACTTTAAAAAGAATGCATTACAAACCCCAGCAGCACAACAACAAACTATAACAGCCTGTGTCATCAACCACAGCCCTTTAACTAGAATGAATTGTTCATATGTCATGCATTATGTGGGTAAGCTTTATGTGCACATTTCAGAGGCTATTTTCTGTTGTATGACTCAGAAAATATTTGTCTGAAGTTCTTGCATTACACCTATTGTTTTAAGTTTCAATTCCGACTTGTCACAACTCTCAGCCAATAAATGCCACAGCACTGAAATAAGATGCAACACTCCAGTACCACCTATCTTCTTCAAGAAGGCCTACATCTTCCATGCTTTTATGGATGCCAGCACTTTGGGTACACTGTCTAATTATATGTTTCTTTAAGTTTACAATTGAAGCACCTGTCTACATGTCTATTGACAAACATATGAATAACCGCTTCATGCTATTGTCACAAAAGTGCTGCATATGCATAGAGCAGCTGCCACCATTGCAGATACTGAGCATTCAGCTTAGGTCATGCTACCAGCTTCAAGGTTTCAGGAAAGGGAGAGATAGTCACTACCCAAATTTATGGGATATGACAGCAATAGCATCTACATCAGTAACTAATTTGAACCATAAACTCAAAACTAGTCACTTTTTCATTACTCTTTCTCCCAAGAAGACTCACATTAAGCAAATGTGACGATAGATGATTAGCTTATAACTAACAAATATCGGCTGACACTAATACACACATCTATTTTGTGTCTGTAGCCACATTTTCGCTCTGTTTCTGGGTTCACTAACCAATCTACACCACAGAATGAAAGAAATGTCCATCAGCTAATCCTAAGTACGGCTACACCAGCATAAATCACAGACACAATGGCAAACATAGTTCTCAAGCAGCTACTAAACCCACATCAACCACTATCACAGTCATATTACCTTCGCAATCCATACCCTATTGCCATCTACACTGTTGTTTATAAAAGTATTTAATAAGAATGCGGCATTTAATCGTTTATGTGGATGAATCTAGTTACACTGTAATCAGTATGGTCTTGTTGAGACATCAGGTGTGAAATACCACACTTACCTTGTCAGCTGCTACTCGCAAACTTATGTGGCAATAAGAAAATGCCATGACTTCTTGTGGGAATGCTATATAATAGCGTGAAGTGGAAAATAACCATACAAAATATGCTGCACATTTTACACTGAATCACTAATTCCGTCTAAACTGCTCACATAAATGGCGATCTACAGCACTACACCTACTGTTAGCACTGTAGGTATTTAAGAGAATATACCCAGTAATTCCTACACAGTTGAAAACTCCACAAACATTTATTGTTAGTATCCTATGCTTATATTAGTGTTGTGTGTCTCAAACACTCAACTACACTACACTACAGGCGCCATGATGCCTTATGGCAGCTACACCAGTGCTGCCACCAACAGGCAGCAGTGTGAAACTCCGGCAACAGCGGCACTGCTAAGGCGAGAGCAAGTCGCACTAAAATGTAAGTTTTTAACGCAACATTGGTAAATCTCGATGTGGCTTCAATGTAACTTGCTGAGAACAATATTTCGCCGGAATTGAATGAGAAATCAGCTCCTCCCAGGCTTTGTGTGCCATGAAACAGCGCAATAAAAGTAAGCCAATTTTGAAACATGTCGGACGCCATCAGGTAACTATATATACGATTTCGATGCGGCCTTCCACTGTACTCGCTTCGGCGGTACATATACTAAAATTGGAACGATACAGAGAAGATTAGCATGGCCCCTGCGCAAGGATGACACGCAAAATCGTGAAGCGTTCCACATTTTTTTCGCAACCTTGCTCCATGACTTCACACATCACCTAACTATACCATCAGCCACCTCAACTACTTTGCCTTCACGTTTTCTCATACTTCCCACTGCCTAACCTCTCCGCCTAACAAACTATGCTCTAATCTCTTGCAACCCACTAATATTTCTAAAGGACATACCACTAACAACATCAATATGCTTTGCAACCATTTTTTCAAACACCAAGGCTTCAAGCACTGCAAACACTGATATAATTTATACTGTGCACAATGACACACATATACCATCCCCTTTCACCTCAATGGCTTACCTGGCACAAATGACACACACTCAAACTAAACACAGATTAATACAGGTAATGACCTTCACACTTTCACAATAACACACTCCACCGTTATATCTCCTCCTACACTCACAACCATTTGCTTCAACACTACATCTTTACCAAACCTACTTCCATCCCATACTAAAAACACTTACATCTATTTTCATCAACCTAACTGCATCTTTTATCTGTATTTAGCCACACTGACAATAACTAGTGCTTTTAAACCATCAACACTCCCCAACTAAAATTATGTCCAATATCTATACATTATTCCTTGCCTCCCACTTTCAGTACTCAAAGTGTTACTATATCACTAGCACAACCTGCATACCACACAAGGACTTTCGACATTTATTTTCAATCATCTACACATCTCAAATTCATATCTTTGTTTACACTACATCAAGATGCCAAGGAACTAGCCACCTTACCAACGATAGCTGAAAAGTGCCTTCTCTTATAAAAGTCGTTCACCCCTGTGTACAAGCAACTTTTCCAGTGCCCACTCTTCCCAAGAGCAACTAAGTAATCTGCACTTTAAAAAGAATGCATTACAAACCCCAGCAGCACAACAACAAACTATAACAGCCTGTGTCATCAACCACAGCCCTTTAACTAGAATGAATTGTTCATATGTCATGCATTATGTGGGTAAGCTTTATGTGCACATTTCAGAGGCTATTTTCTGTTGTATGACTCAGAAAATATTTGTCTGAAGTTCTTGCATTACACCTATTGTTTTAAGTTTCAATTCCGACTTGTCACAACTCTCAGCCAATAAATGCCACAGCACTGAAATAAGATGCAACACTCCAGTACCACCTATCTTCTTCAAGAAGGCCTACATCTTCCATGCTTTTATGGATGCCAGCACTTTGGGTACACTGTCTAATTATATGTTTCTTTAAGTTTACAATTGAAGCACCTGTCTACATGTCTATTGACAAACATATGAATAACCGCTTCATGCTATTGTCACAAAAGTGCTGCATATGCATAGAGCAGCTGCCACCATTGCAGATACTGAGCATTCAGCTTAGGTCATGCTACCAGCTTCAAGGTTTCAGGAAAGGGAGAGATAGTCACTACCCAAATTTATGGGATATGACAGCAATAGCATCTACATCAGTAACTAATTTGAACCATAAACTCAAAACTAGTCACTTTTTCATTACTCTTTCTCCCAAGAAGACTCACATTAAGCAAATGTGACGATAGATGATTAGCTTATAACTAACAAATATCGGCTGACACTAATACACACATCTATTTTGTGTCTGTAGCCACATTTTCGCTCTGTTTCTGGGTTCACTAACCAATCTACACCACAGAATGAAAGAAATGTCCATCAGCTAATCCTAAGTACGGCTACACCAGCATAAATCACAGACACAATGGCAAACATAGTTCTCAAGCAGCTACTAAACCCACATCAACCACTATCACAGTCATATTACCTTCGCAATCCATACCCTATTGCCATCTACACTGTTGTTTATAAAAGTATTTAATAAGAATGCGGCATTTAATCGTTTATGTGGATGAATCTAGTTACACTGTAATCAGTATGGTCTTGTTGAGACATCAGGTGTGAAATACCACACTTACCTTGTCAGCTGCTACTCGCAAACTTATGTGGCAATAAGAAAATGCCATGACTTCTTGTGGGAATGCTATATAATAGCGTGAAGTGGAAAATAACCATACAAAATATGCTGCACATTTTACACTGAATCACTAATTCCGTCTAAACTGCTCACATAAATGGCGATCTACAGCACTACACCTACTGTTAGCACTGTAGGTATTTAAGAGAATATACCCAGTAATTCCTACACAGTTGAAAACTCCACAAACATTTATTGTTAGTATCCTATGCTTATATTAGTGTTGTGTGTCTCAAACACTCAACTACACTACACTACAGGCGCCATGATGCCTTATGGCAGCTACACCAGTGCTGCCACCAACAGGCAGCAGTGTGAAACTCCGGCAACAGCGGCACTGCTAAGGCGAGAGCAAGTCGCACTAAAATGTAAGTTTTTAACGCAACATTGGTAAATCTCGATGTGGCTTCAATGTAACTTGCTGAGAACAATATTTCGCAGGAATTGAATGAGAAATCAGCTCCTCCCAGGCTTTGTGTGCCATGAAACAGCGCAATAAAAGTAAGCCAATTTTGAAACATGTCGGACGCCATCAGGTAACTATATATACGATTTCGATGCGGCCTTCCACTGTACTCGCTTCGGCGGTACATATACTAAAATTGGAACGATACAGAGAAGATTAGCATGGCCCCTGCGCAAGGATGACACGCAAAATCGTGAAGCGTTCCACATTTTTTTCGCAACCTTGCTCCATGACTTCACACATCACCTAACTATACCATCAGCCACCTCAACTACTTTGCCTTCACGTTTTCTCATACTTCCCACTGCCTAACCTCTCCGCCTAACAAACTATGCTCTAATCTCTTGCAACCCACTAATATTTCTAAAGGACATACCACTAACAACATCAATATGCTTTGCAACCATTTTTTCAAACACCAAGGCTTCAAGCACTGCAAACACTGATATAATTTATACTGTGCACAATGACACACATATACCATCCCCTTTCACCTCAATGGCTTACCTGGCACAAATGACACACACTCAAACTAAACACAGATTAATACAGGTAATGACCTTCACACTTTCACAATAACACACTCCACCGTTATATCTCCTCCTACACTCACAACCATTTGCTTCAACACTACATCTTTACCAAACCTACTTCCATCCCATACTAAAAACACTTACATCTATTTTCATCAACCTAACTGCATCTTTTATCTGTATTTAGCCACACTGACAATAACTAGTGCTTTTAAACCATCAACACTCCCCAACTAAAATTATGTCCAATATCTATACATTATTCCTTGCCTCCCACTTTCAGTACTCAAAGTGTTACTATATCACTAGCACAACCTGCATACCACACAAGGACTTTCGACATTTATTTTCAATCATCTACACATCTCAAATTCATATCTTTGTTTACACTACATCAAGATGCCAAGGAACTAGCCACCTTACCAACGATAGCTGAAAAGTGCCTTCTCTTATAAAAGTCGTTCACCCCTGTGTACAAGCAACTTTTCCAGTGCCCACTCTTCCCAAGAGCAACTAAGTAATCTGCACTTTAAAAAGAATGCATTACAAACCCCAGCAGCACAACAACAAACTATAACAGCCTGTGTCATCAACCACAGCCCTTTAACTAGAATGAATTGTTCATATGTCATGCATTATGTGGGTAAGCTTTATGTGCACATTTCAGAGGCTATTTTCTGTTGTATGACTCAGAAAATATTTGTCTGAAGTTCTTGCATTACACCTATTGTTTTAAGTTTCAATTCCGACTTGTCACAACTCTCAGCCAATAAATGCCACAGCACTGAAATAAGATGCAACACTCCAGTACCACCTATCTTCTTCAAGAAGGCCTACATCTTCCATGCTTTTATGGATGCCAGCACTTTGGGTACACTGTCTAATTATATGTTTCTTTAAGTTTACAATTGAAGCACCTGTCTACATGTCTATTGACAAACATATGAATAACCGCTTCATGCTATTGTCACAAAAGTGCTGCATATGCATAGAGCAGCTGCCACCATTGCAGATACTGAGCATTCAGCTTAGGTCATGCTACCAGCTTCAAGGTTTCAGGAAAGGGAGAGATAGTCACTACCCAAATTTATGGGATATGACAGCAATAGCATCTACATCAGTAACTAATTTGAACCATAAACTCAAAACTAGTCACTTTTTCATTACTCTTTCTCCCAAGAAGACTCACATTAAGCAAATGTGACGATAGATGATTAGCTTATAACTAACAAATATCGGCTGACACTAATACACACATCTATTTTGTGTCTGTAGCCACATTTTCGCTCTGTTTCTGGGTTCACTAACCAATCTACACCACAGAATGAAAGAAATGTCCATCAGCTAATCCTAAGTACGGCTACACCAGCATAAATCACAGACACAATGGCAAACATAGTTCTCAAGCAGCTACTAAACCCACATCAACCACTATCACAGTCATATTACCTTCGCAATCCATACCCTATTGCCATCTACACTGTTGTTTATAAAAGTATTTAATAAGAATGCGGCATTTAATCGTTTATGTGGATGAATCTAGTTACACTGTAATCAGTATGGTCTTGTTGAGACATCAGGTGTGAAATACCACACTTACCTTGTCAGCTGCTACTCGCAAACTTATGTGGCAATAAGAAAATGCCATGACTTCTTGTGGGAATGCTATATAATAGCGTGAAGTGGAAAATAACCATACAAAATATGCTGCACATTTTACACTGAATCACTAATTCCGTCTAAACTGCTCACATAAATGGCGATCTACAGCACTACACCTACTGTTAGCACTGTAGGTATTTAAGAGAATATACCCAGTAATTCCTACACAGTTGAAAACTCCACAAACATTTATTGTTAGTATCCTATGCTTATATTAGTGTTGTGTGTCTCAAACACTCAACTACACTACACTACAGGCGCCATGATGCCTTATGGCAGCTACACCAGTGCTGCCACCAACAGGCAGCAGTGTGAAACTCCGGCAACAGCGGCACTGCTAAGGCGAGAGCAAGTCGCACTAAAATGTAAGTTTTTAACGCAACATTGGTAAATCTCGATGTGGCTTCAATGTAACTTGCTGAGAACAATATTTCGCCGGAATTGAATGAGAAATCAGCTCCTCCCAGGCTTTGTGTGCCATGAAACAGCGCAATAAAAGTAAGCCAATTTTGAAACATGTCGGACGCCATCAGGTAACTATATATACGATTTCGATGCGGCCTTCCACTGTACTCGCTTCGGCGGTACATATACTAAAATTGGAACGATACAGAGAAGATTAGCATGGCCCCTGCGCAAGGATGACACGCAAAATCGTGAAGCGTTCCACATTTTTTTCGCAACCTTGCTCCATGACTTCACACATCACCTAACTATACCATCAGCCACATCAACTACTTTGCCTTCACGTTTTCTCATACTTCCCACTGCCTAACCTCTCCGCCTAACAAACTATGCTCTAATCTCTTGCAACCCACTAATATTTCTAAAGGACATACCACTAACAACATCAATATGCTTTGCAACCATTTTTTCAAACACCAAGGCTTCAAGCACTGCAAACACTGATATAATTTATACTGTGCACAATGACACACATATACCATCCCCTTTCACCTCAATGGCTTACCTGGCACAAATGACACACACTCAAACTAAACACAGATTAATACAGGTAATGACCTTCACACTTTCACAATAACACACTCCACCGTTATATCTCCTCCTACACTCACAACCATTTGCTTCAACACTACATCTTTACCAAACCTACTTCCATACCATACTAAAAACACTTACATCTATTTTCATCAACCTAACTGCATCTTTTATCTGTATTTAGCCACACTGACAATAACTAGTGCTTTTAAACCATCAACACTCCCCAACTAAAATTATGTCCAATATCTATACATTATTCCTTGCCTCCCACTTTCAGTACTCAAAGTGTTACTATATCACTAGCACAACCTGCATACCACACAAGGACTTTCGACATTTATTTTCAATCATCTACACATCTCAAATTCATATCTTTGTTTACACTACATCAAGATGCCAAGGAACTAGCCACCTTACCAACGATAGCTGAAAAGTGCCTTCTCTTATAAAAGTCGTTCACCCCTGTGTACAAGCAACTTTTCCAGTGCCCACTCTTCCCAAGAGCAACTAAGTAATCTGCACTTTAAAAAGAATGCATTACAAACCCCAGCAGCACAACAACAAACTATAACAGCCTGTGTCATCAACCACAGCCCTTTAACTAGAATGAATTGTTCATATGTCATGCATTATGTGGGTAAGCTTTATGTGCACATTTCAGAGGCTATTTTCTGTTGTATGACTCAGAAAATATTTGTCTGAAGTTCTTGCATTACACCTATTGTTTTTAGTTTCAATTCCGACTTGTCACAACTCTCAGCCAATAAATGCCACAGCACTGAAATAAGATGCAACACTCCAGTACCACCTATCTTCTTCAAGAAGGCCTACATCTTCCATGCTTTTATGGATGCCAGCACTTTGGGTACACTGTCTAATTATATGTTTCTTTAAGTTTACAATTGAAGCACCTGTCTACATGTCTATTGACAAACATATGAATAACCGCTTCATGCTATTGTCACAAAAGTGCTGCATATGCATAGAGCAGCTGCCACCATTGCAGATACTGAGCATTCAGCTTAGGTCATGCTACCAGCTTCAAGGTTTCAGGAAAGGGAGAGATAGTCACTACCCAAATTTATGGGATATGACAGCAATAGCATCTACATCAGTAACTAATTTGAACCATAAACTCAAAACTAGTCACTTTTTCATTACTCTTTCTCCCAAGAAGACTCACATTAAGCAAATGTGACGATAGATGATTAGCTTATAACTAACAAATATCGGCTGACACTAATACACACATCTATTTTGTGTCTGTAGCCACATTTTCGCTCTGTTTCTGGGTTCACTAACCAATCTACACCACAGAATGAAAGAAATGTCCATCAGCTAATCCTAAGTACGGCTACACCAGCATAAATCACAGACACAATGGCAAACATAGTTCTCAAGCAGCTACTAAACCCACATCAACCACTATCACAGTCATATTACCTTCGCAATCCATACCCTATTGCCATCTACACTGTTGTTTATAAAAGTATTTAATAAGAATGCGGCATTTAATCGTTTATGTGGATGAATCTAGTTACACTGTAATCAGTATGGTCTTGTTGAGACATCAGGTGTGAAATACCACACTTACCTTGTCAGCTGCTACTCGCAAACTTATGTGGCAATAAGAAAATGCCATGACTTCTTGTGGGAATGCTATATAATAGCGTGAAGTGGAAAATAACCATACAAAATATGCTGCACATTTTACACTGAATTACTAATTCCGTCTAAACTGCTCACATAAATGGCGATCTACAGCACTACACCTACTGTTAGCACTGTAGGTATTTAAGAGAATATACCCAGTAATTCCTACACAGTTGAGAACTCCACAAACATTTATTGTTAGTATCCTATGCTTATATTAGTGTTGTGTGTCTCAAACACTCAACTACACTACACTACAGGCGCCATGATGCCTTATGGCAGCTACACCAGTGCTGCCACCAACAGGCAGCAGTGTGAAACTCCGGCAACAGCGGCACTGCTAAGGCGAGAGCAAGTCGCACTAAAATGTAAGTTTTTAACGCAACATTGGTAAATCTCGATGTGGCTTCAATGTAACTTGCTGAGAACAATATTTCGCCGGAATTGAATGAGAAATCAGCTCCTCCCAGGCTTTGTGTGCCATGAAACAGCGCAATAAAAGTAAGCCAATTTTGAAACATGTCGGACGCCATCAGGTAACTATATATACGATTTCGATGCGGCCTTCCACTGTACTCGCTTCGGCGGTACATATACTAAAATTGGAACGATACAGAGAAGATTAGCATGGCCCCTGCGCAAGGATGACATGCAAAATCGTGAAGCGTTCCACATTTTTTTCGCAACCTTGCTCCATGACTTCACACATCACCTAACTATACCATCAGCCACCTCAACTACTTTGCCTTCACGTTTTCTCATACTTCCCACTGCCTAACCTCTCCGCCTAACAAACTATGCTCTAATCTCTTGCAACCCACTAATATTTCTAAAGGACATACCACTAACAACATCAATATGCTTTGCAACCATTTTTTCAAACACCAAGGCTTCAAGCACTGCAAACACTGATATAATTTATACTGTGCACAATGACACACATATACCATCCCCTTTCACCTCAATGGCTTACCTGGCACAAATGACACACACTCAAACTAAACACAGATTAATACAGGTAATGACCTTCACACTTTCACAATAACACACTCCACCGTTATATCTCCTCCTACACTCACAACCATTTGCTTCAACACTACATCTTTACCAAACCTACTTCCATACCATACTAAAAACACTTACATCTATTTTCATCAACCTAACTGCATCTTTTATCTGTATTTAGCCACACTGACAATAACTAGTGCTTTTAAACCATCAACACTCCCCAACTAAAATTATGTCCAATATCTATACATTATTCCTTGCCTCCCACTTTCAGTACTCAAAGTGTTACTATATCACTAGCACAACCTGCATACCACACAAGGACTTTCGACATTTATTTTCAATCATCTACACATCTCAAATTCATATCTTTGTTTACACTACATCAAGATGCCAAGGAACTAGCCACCTTACCAACGATAGCTGAAAAGTGCCTTCTCTTATAAAAGTCGTTCACCCCTGTGTACAAGCAACTTTTCCAGTGCCCACTCTTCCCAAGAGCAACTAAGTAATCTGCACTTTAAAAAGAATGCATTACAAACCCCAGCAGCACAACAACAAACTATAACAGCCTGTGTCATCAACCACAGCCCTTTAACTAGAATGAATTGTTCATATGTCATGCATTATGTGGGTAAGCTTTATGTGCACATTTCAGAGGCTATTTTCTGTTGTATGACTCAGAAAATATTTGTCTGAAGTTCTTGCATTACACCTATTGTTTTTAGTTTCAATTCCGACTTGTCACAACTCTCAGCCAATAAATGCCACAGCACTGAAATAAGATGCAACACTCCAGTACCACCTATCTTCTTCAAGAAGGCCTACATCTTCCATGCTTTTATGGATGCCAGCACTTTGGGTACACTGTCTAATTATATGTTTCTTTAAGTTTACAATTGAAGCACCTGTCTACATGTCTATTGACAAACATATGAATAACCGCTTCATGCTATTGTCACAAAAGTGCTGCATATGCATAGAGCAGCTGCCACCATTGCAGATACTGAGCATTCAGCTTAGGTCATGCTACCAGCTTCAAGGTTTCAGGAAAGGGAGAGATGGTCACTACCCAAATTTATGGGATATGACAGCAATAGCATCTACATCAGTAACTAATTTGAACCATAAACTCAAAACTAGTCACTTTTTCATTACTCTTTCTCCCAAGAAGACTCACATTAAGCAAATGTGACGATAGATGATTAGCTTATAACTAACAAATATCGGCTGACACTAATACACACATCTATTTTGTGTCTGTAGCCACATTTTCGCTCTGTTTCTGGGTTCACTAACCAATCTACACCACAGAATGAAAGAAATGTCCATCAGCTAATCCTAAGTACGGCTACACCAGCATAAATCACAGACACAATGGCAAACATAGTTCTCAAGCAGCTACTAAACCCACATCAACCACTATCACAGTCATATTACCTTCGCAATCCATACCCTATTGCCATCTACACTGTTGTTTATAAAAGTATTTAATAAGAATGCGGCATTTAATCGTTTATGTGGATGAATCTAGTTACACTGTAATCAGTATGGTCTTGTTGAGACATCAGGTGTGAAATACCACACTTACCTTGTCAGCTGCTACTCGCAAACTTATGTGGCAATAAGAAAATGCCATGACTTCTTGTGGGAATGCTATATAATAGCGTGAAGTGGAAAATAACCATACAAAATATGCTGCACATTTTACACTGAATTACTAATTCCGTCTAAACTGCTCACATAAATGGCGATCTACAGCACTACACCTACTGTTAGCACTGTAGGTATTTAAGAGAATATACCCAGTAATTCCTACACAGTTGAAAACTCCACAAACATTTATTGTTAGTATCCTATGCTTATATTAGTGTTGTGTGTCTCAAACACTCAACTACACTACACTACAGGCGCCATGATGCCTTATGGCAGCTACACCAGTGCTGCCACCAACAGGCAGCAGTGTGAAACTCCGGCAACAGCGGCACTGCTAAGGCGAGAGCAAGTCGCACTAAAATGTAAGTTTTTAACGCAACATTGGTAAATCTCGATGTGGCTTCAATGTAACTTGCTGAGAACAATATTTCGCCGGAATTGAATGAGAAATCAGCTCCTCCCAGGCTTTGTGTGCCATGAAACAGCGCAATAAAAGTAAGCCAATTTTGAAACATGTCGGACGCCATCAGGTAACTATATATACGATTTCGATGCGGCCTTCCACTGTACTCGCTTCGGCGGTACATATACTAAAATTGGAACGATACAGAGAAGATTAGCATGGCCCCTGCGCAAGGATGACACGCAAAATCGTGAAGCGTTCCACATTTTTTTCGCAACCTTGCTCCATGACTTCACACATCACCTAACTATACCATCAGCCACCTCAACTACTTTGCCTTCACGTTTTCTCATACTTCCCACTGCCTAACCTCTCCGCCTAACAAACTATGCTCTAATCTCTTGCAACCCACTAATATTTCTAAAGGACATACCACTAACAACATCAATATGCTTTGCAACCATTTTTTCAAACACCAAGGCTTCAAGCACTGCAAACACTGATATAATTTATACTGTGCACAATGACACACATATACCATCCCCTTTCACCTCAATGGCTTACCTGGCACAAATGACACACACTCAAACTAAACACAGATTAATACAGGTAATGACCTTCACACTTTCACAATAACACACTCCACCGTTATATCTCCTCCTACACTCACAACCATTTGCTTCAACACTACATCTTTACCAAACCTACTTCCATCCCATACTAAAAACACTTACATCTATTTTCATCAACCTAACTGCATCTTTTATCTGTATTTAGCCACACTGACAATAACTAGTGCTTTTAAACCATCAACACTCCCCAACTAAAATTATGTCCAATATCTATACATTATTCCTTGCCTCCCACTTTCAGTACTCAAAGTGTTACTATATCACTAGCACAACCTGCATACCACACAAGGACTTTCGACATTTATTTTCAATCATCTACACATCTCAAATTCATATCTTTGTTTACACTACATCAAGATGCCAAGGAACTAGCCACCTTACCAACGATAGCTGAAAAGTGCCTTCTCTTATAAAAGTCGTTCACCCCTGTGTACAAGCAACTTTTCCAGAGCCCACTCTTCCCAAGAGCAACTAAGTAATCTGCACTTTAAAAAGAATGCATTACAAACCCCAGCAGCACAACATCTACATCTACATCTACATCTACATCAACAAACTATAACAGCCTGTGTCATCAACCACAGCCCTTTAACTAGAATGAATTGTTCATATGTCATGCATTATGTGGGTAAGCTTTATGTGCACATTTCAGAGGCTATTTTCTGTTGTATGACTCAGAAAATATTTGTCTGAAGTTCTTGCATTACACCTATTGTTTTAAGTTTCAATTCCGACTTGTCACAACTCTCAGCCAATAAATGCCACAGCACTGAAATAAGATGCAACACTCCAGTACCACCTATCTTCTTCAAGAAGGCCTACATCTTCCATGCTTTTATGGATGCCAGCACTTTGGGTACACTGTCTAATTATATGTTTCTTTAAGTTTACAATTGAAGCACCTGTCTACATGTCTATTGACAAACATATGAATAACCGCTTCATGCTATTGTCACAAAAGTGCTGCATATGCATAGAGCAGCTGCCACCATTGCAGATACTGAGCATTCAGCTTAGGTCATGCTACCAGCTTCAAGGTTTCAGGAAAGAGAGAGATAGTCACTACCCAAATTTATGGGATATGACAGCAATAGCATCTACATCAGTAACTAATTTGAACCATAAACTCAAAACTAGTCACTTTTTCATTACTCTTTCTCCCAAGAAGACTCACATTAAGCAAATGTGACGATAGATGATTAGCTTATAACTAACAAATATCGGCTGACACTAATACACACATCTATTTTGTGTCTGTAGCCACATTTTCGCTCTGTTTCTGGGTTCACTAACCAATCTACACCACAGAATGAAAGAAATGTCCATCAGCTAATCCTAAGTATGGCTACACCAGCATAAATCACAGACACAATGGCAAACATAGTTCTCAAGCAGCTACTAAACCCACATCAACCACTATCACAGTCATATTACCTTCGCAATCCATACCCTATTGCCATCTACACTGTTGTTTATAAAAGTATTTAATAAGAATGCGGCATTTAATCGTTTATGTGGATGAATCTAGTTACACTGTAATCAGTATGGTCTTGTTGAGACATCAGGTGTGAAATACCACACTTACCTTGTCAGCTGCTACTCGCAAACTTATGTGGCAATAAGAAAATGCCATGACTTCTTGTGGGAATGCTATATAATAGCGTGAAGTGGAAAATAACCATACAAAATATGCTGCACATTTTACACTGAATCACTAATTCCGTCTAAACTGCTCACATAAATGGCGATCTACAGCACTACACCTACTGTTAGCACTGTAGGTATTTAAGAGAATATACCCAGTAATTCCTACACAGTTGAAAACTCCACAAACATTTATTGTTAGTATCCTATGCTTATATTAGTGTTGTGTGTCTCAAACACTCAACTACACTACACTACAGGCGCCATGATGCCTTATGGCAGCTACACTAGTGCTGCCACCAACAGGCAGCAGTGTGAAACTCCGGCAACAGCGGCACTGCTAAGGCGAGAGCAAGTCGCACTAAAATGTAAGTTTTTAACGCAACATTGGTAAATCTCGATGTGGCTTCAATGTATCTTGCTGAGAACAATATTTCGCCGGAATTGAATGAGAAATCAGCTCCTCCCAGGCTTTGTGTGCCATGAAACAGCGCAATAAAAGTAAGCCAATTTTGAAACATGTCGGACGCCATCAGGTAACTATATATACGATTTCGATGCGGCCTTCCACTGTACTCGCTTCGGCGGTACATATACTAAAATTGGAACGATACAGAGAAGATTAGCATGGCCCCTGCGCAAGGATGACACGCAAAATCGTGAAGCGTTCCACATTTTTTTCGCAACCTTGCTCCATGACTTCACACATCACCTAACTATACCATCAGCCACCTCAACTACTTTGCCTTCACGTTTTCTCATACTTCCCACTGCCTAACCTCTCCGCCTAACAAACTATGCTCTAATCTCTTGCAACCCACTAATATTTCTAAAGGACATACCACTAACAACATCAATATGCTTTGCAACCATTTTTTCAAACACCAAGGCTTCAAGCACTGCAAACACTGATATAATTTATACTGTGCACAATGACACACATATACCATCCCCTTTCACCTCAATGGCTTACCTGGCACAAATGACACACACTCAAACTAAACACAGATTAATACAGGAAATGACCTTCACACTTTCACAATAACACACTCCACCGTTATATCTCCTCCTACACTCACAACCATTTGCTTCAACACTACATCTTTACCAAACCTACTTCCATCCCATACTAAAAACACTTACATCTATTTTCATCAACCTAACTGCATCTTTTATCTGTATTTAGCCACACTGACAATAACTAGTGCTTTTAAACCATCAACACTCCCCAACTAAAATTATGTCCAATATCTATACATTATTCCTTTCCTCCCACTTTCAGTACTCAAAGTGTTACTATATCACTAGCACAACCTGCATACCACACAAGGACTTTCGACATTTATTTTCAATCATCTACACATCTCAAATTCATATCTTTGTTTACACTACATCAAGATGCCAAGGAACTAGCCACCTTACCAACGATAGCTGAAAAGTGCCTTCTCTTATAAAAGTCGTTCACCCCTGTGTACAAGCAACTTTTCCAGAGCCCACTCTTCCCAAGAGCAACTAAGTAATCTGCACTTTAAAAAGAATGCATTACAAACCCCAGCAGCACAACATCTACATCTACATCTACATCTACATCAACAAACTATAACAGCCTGTGTCATCAACCACAGCCCTTTAACTAGAATGAATTGTTCATATGTCATGCATTATGTGGGTAAGCTTTATGTGCACATTTCAGAGGCTATTTTCTGTTGTATGACTCAGAAAATATTTGTCTGAAGTTCTTGCATTACACCTATTGTTTTAAGTTTCAATTCCGACTTGTCACAACTCTCAGCCAATAAATGCCACAGCACTGAAATAAGATGCAACACTCCAGTACCACCTATCTTCTTCAAGAAGGCCTACATCTTCCATGCTTTTATGGATGCCAGCACTTTGGGTACACTGTCTAATTATATGTTTCTTTAAGTTTACAATTGAAGCACCTGTCTACATGTCTATTGACAAACATATGAATAACCGCTTCATGCTATTGTCACAAAAGTGCTGCATATGCATAGAGCAGCTGCCACCATTGCAGATACTGAGCATTCAGCTTAGGTCATGCTACCAGCTTCAAGGTTTCAGGAAAGAGAGAGATAGTCACTACCCAAATTTATGGGATATGACAGCAATAGCATCTACATCAGTAACTAATTTGAACCATAAACTCAAAACTAGTCACTTTTTCATTACTCTTTCTCCCAAGAAGACTCACATTAAGCAAATGTGACGATAGATGATTAGCTTATAACTAACAAATATCGGCTGACACTAATACACACATCTATTTTGTGTCTGTAGCCACATTTTCGCTCTGTTTCTGGGTTCACTAACCAATCTACACCACAGAATGAAAGAAATGTCCATCAGCTAATCCTAAGTATGGCTACACCAGCATAAATCACAGACACAATGGCAAACATAGTTCTCAAGCAGCTACTAAACCCACATCAACCACTATCACAGTCATATTACCTTCGCAATCCATACCCTATTGCCATCTACACTGTTGTTTATAAAAGTATTTAATAAGAATGCGGCATTTAATCGTTTATGTGGATGAATCTAGTTACACTGTAATCAGTATGGTCTTGTTGAGACATCAGGTGTGAAATACCACACTTACCTTGTCAGCTGCTACTCGCAAACTTATGTGGCAATAAGAAAATGCCATGACTTCTTGTGGGAATGCTATATAATAGCGTGAAGTGGAAAATAACCATACAAAATATGCTGCACATTTTACACTGAATCACTAATTCCGTCTAAACTGCTCACATAAATGGCGATCTACAGCACTACACCTACTGTTAGCACTGTAGGTATTTAAGAGAATATACCCAGTAATTCCTACACAGTTGAAAACTCCACAAACATTTATTGTTAGTATCCTATGCTTATATTAGTGTTGTGTGTCTCAAACACTCAACTACACTACACTACAGGCGCCATGATGCCTTATGGCAGCTACACTAGTGCTGCCACCAACAGGCAGCAGTGTGAAACTCCGGCAACAGCGGCACTGCTAAGGCGAGAGCAAGTCGCACTAAAATGTAAGTTTTTAACGCAACATTGGTAAATCTCGATGTGGCTTCAATGTATCTTGCTGAGAACAATATTTCGCCGGAATTGAATGAGAAATCAGCTCCTCCCAGGCTTTGTGTGCCATGAAACAGCGCAATAAAAGTAAGCCAATTTTGAAACATGTCGGACGCCATCAGGTAACTATATATACGATTTCGATGCGGCCTTCCACTGTACTCGCTTCGGCGGTACATATACTAAAATTGGAACGATACAGAGAAGATTAGCATGGCCCCTGCGCAAGGATGACACGCAAAATCGTGAAGCGTTCCACATTTTTTTCGCAACCTTGCTCCATGACTTCACACATCACCTAACTATACCATCAGCCACCTCAACTACTTTGCCTTCACGTTTTCTCATACTTCCCACTGCCTAACCTCTCCGCCTAACAAACTATGCTCTAATCTCTTGCAACCCACTAATATTTCTAAAGGACATACCACTAACAACATCAATATGCTTTGCAACCATTTTTTCAAACACCAAGGCTTCAAGCACTGCAAACACTGATATAATTTATACTGTGCACAATGACACACATATACCATCCCCTTTCACCTCAATGGCTTACCTGGCACAAATGACACACACTCAAACTAAACACAGATTAATACAGGAAATGACCTTCACACTTTCACAATAACACACTCCACCGTTATATCTCCTCCTACACTCACAACCATTTGCTTCAACACTACATCTTTACCAAACCTACTTCCATCCCATACTAAAAACACTTACATCTATTTTCATCAACCTAACTGCATCTTTTATCTGTATTTAGCCACACTGACAATAACTAGTGCTTTTAAACCATCAACACTCCCCAACTAAAATTATGTCCAATATCTATACATTATTCCTTTCCTCCCACTTTCAGTACTCAAAGTGTTACTATATCACTAGCACAACCTGCATACCACACAAGGACTTTCGACATTTATTTTCAATCATCTACACATCTCAAATTCATATCTTTGTTTACACTACATCAAGATGCCAAGGAACTAGCCACCTTACCAACGATAGCTGAAAAGTGCCTTCTCTTATAAAAGTCGTTCACCCCTGTGTACAAGCAACTTTTCCAGTGCCCACTCTTCCCAAGAGCAACTAAGTAATCTGCACTTTAAAAAGAATGCATTACAAACCCCAGCAGCACAACAACAAACTATAACAGCCTGTGTCATCAACCACAGCCCTTTAACTAGAATGAATTGTTCATATGTCATGCATTATGTGGGTAAGCTTTATGTGCACATTTCAGAGGCTATTTTCTGTTGTATGACTCAGAAAATATTTGTCTGAAGTTCTTGCATTACACCTATTGTTTTAAGTTTCAATTCCGACTTGTCACAACTCTCAGCCAATAAATGCCACAGCACTGAAATAAGATGCAACACTCCAGTACCACCTATCTTCTTCAAGAAGGCCTACATCTTCCATGCTTTTATGGATGCCAGCACTTTGGGTACACTGTCTAATTATATGTTTCTTTAAGTTTACAATTGAAGCACCTGTCTACATGTCTATTGACAAACATATGAATAACCGCTTCATGCTATTGTCACAAAAGTGCTGCATATGCATAGAGCAGCTGCCACCATTGCAGATACTGAGCATTCAGCTTAGGTCATGCTACCAGCTTCAAGGTTTCAGGAAAGGGAGAGATAGTCACTACCCAAATTTATGGGATATGACAGCAATAGCATCTACATCAGTAACTAATTTGAACCATAAACTCAAAACTAGTCACTTTTTCATTACTCTTTCTCCCAAGAAGACTCACATTAAGCAAATGTGACGATAGATGATTAGCTTATAACTAACAAATATCGGCTGACACTAATACACACATCTATTTTGTGTCTGTAGCCACATTTTCGCTCTGTTTCTGGGTTCACTAACCAATCTACACCACAGAATGAAAGAAATGTCCATCAGCTAATCCTAAGTACGGCTACACCAGCATAAATCACAGACACAATGGCAAACATAGTTCTCAAGCAGCTACTAAACCCACATCAACCACTATCACAGTCATATTACCTTCGCAATCCATACCCTATTGCCATCTACACTGTTGTTTATAAAAGTATTTAATAAGAATGCGGCATTTAATCGTTTATGTGGATGAATCTAGTTACACTGTAATCAGTATGGTCTTGTTGAGACATCAGGTGTGAAATACCACACTTACCTTGTCAGCTGCTACTCGCAAACTTATGTGGCAATAAGAAAATGCCATGACTTCTTGTGGGAATGCTATATAATAGCGTGAAGTGGAAAATAACCATACAAAATATGCTGCACATTTTACACTGAATCACTAATTCCGTCTAAACTGCTCACATAAATGGCGATCTACAGCACTACACCTACTGTTAGCACTGTAGGTATTTAAGAGAATATACCCAGTAATTCCTACACAGTTGAAAACTCCACAAACATTTATTGTTAGTATCCTATGCTTATATTAGTGTTGTGTGTCTCAAACACTCAACTACACTACACTACAGGCGCCATGATGCCTTATGGCAGCTACACCAGTGCTGCCACCAACAGGCAGCAGTGTGAAACTCCGGCAACAGCGGCACTGCTAAGGCGAGAGCAAGTCGCACTAAAATGTAAGTTTTTAACGCAACATTGGTAAATCTCGATGTGGCTTTAATGTAACTTGCTGAGAACAATATTTCGCTGGAATTGAATGAGAAATCAGCTCCTCCCAGGCTTTGTGTGCCATGAAACAGCGCAATAAAAGTAAGCCAATTTTGAAACATGTCGGACGCCATCAGGTAACTATATATACGATTTCGATGCGGCCTTCCACTGTACTCGCTTCGGCGGTACATATACTAAAATTGGAACGATACAGAGAAGATTAGCATGGCCCCTGCGCAAGGATGACACGCAAAATCGTGAAGCGTTCCACATTTTTTTCGCAACCTTGCTCCATGACTTCACACATCACCTAACTATACCATCAGCCACCTCAACTACTTTGCCTTCACGTTTTCTCATACTTCCCACTGCCTAACCTCTCCGCCTAACAAACTATGCTCTAATCTCTTGCAACCCACTAATATTTCTAAAGGACATACCACTAACAACATCAATATGCTTTGCAACCATTTTTTCAAACACCAAGGCTTCAAGCACTGCAAACACTGATATAATGTATACTGTGCACAATGACACACATATACCATCCCCTTTCACCTCAATGGCTTACCTGGCACAAATGACACACACTCAAACTAAACACAGATTAATACAGGTAATGACCTTCACACTTTCACAATAACACACTCCACCGTTATATCTCCTCCTACACTCACAACCATTTGCTTCAACACTACATCTTTACCAAACCTACTTCCATCCCATACTAAAAACACTTACATCTATTTTCATCAACCTAACTGCATCTTTTATCTGTATTTAGCCACACTGACAATAACTAGTGCTTTTAAACCATCAACACTCCCCAACTAAAATTATGTCCAATATCTATACATTATTCCTTGCCTCCCACTTTCAGTACTCAAAGTGTTACTATATCACTAGCACAACCTGCATACCACACAAGGACTTTCGACATTTATTTTCAATCATCTACACATCTCAAATTCATATCTTTGTTTACACTACATCAAGATGCCAAGGAACTAGCCACCTTACCAACGATAGCTGAAAAGTGCCTTCTCTTATAAAAGTCGTTCACCCCTGTGTACAAGCAACTTTTCCAGTGCCCACTCTTCCCAAGAGCAACTAAGTAATCTGCACTTTAAAAAGAATGCATTACAAACCCCAGCAGCACAACAACAAACTATAACAGCCTGTGTCATCAACCACAGCCCTTTAACTAGAATGAATTGTTCATATGTCATGCATTATGTGGGTAAGCTTTATGTGCACATTTCAGAGGCTATTTTCTGTTGTATGACTCAGAAAATATTTGTCTGAAGTTCTTGCATTACACCTATTGTTTTAAGTTTCAATTCCGACTTGTCACAACTCTCAGCCAATAAATGCCACAGCACTGAAATAAGATGCAACACTCCAGTACCACCTATCTTCTTCAAGAAGGCCTACATCTTCCATGCTTTTATGGATGCCAGCACTTTGGGTACACTGTCTAATTATATGTTTCTTTAAGTTTACAATTGAAGCACCTGTCTACATGTCTATTGACAAACATATGAATAACCGCTTCATGCTATTGTCACAAAAGTGCTGCATATGCATAGAGCAGCTGCCACCATTGCAGATACTGAGCATTCAGCTTAGGTCATGCTACCAGCTTCAAGGTTTCAGGAAAGGGAGAGATAGTCACTACCCAAATTTATGGGATATGACAGCAATAGCATCTACATCAGTAACTAATTTGAACCATAAACTCAAAACTAGTCACTTTTTCATTACTCTTTCTCCCAAGAAGACTCACATTAAGCAAATGTGACGATAGATGATTAGCTTATAACTAACAAATATCGGCTGACACTAATACACACATCTATTTTGTGTCTGTAGCCACATTTTCGCTCTGTTTCTGGGTTCACTAACCAATCTACACCACAGAATGAAAGAAATGTCCATCAGCTAATCCTAAGTACGGCTACACCAGCATAAATCACAGACACAATGGCAAACATAGTTCTCAAGCAGCTACTAAACCCACATCAACCACTATCACAGTCATATTACCTTCGCAATCCATACCCTATTGCCATCTACACTGTTGTTTATAAAAGTATTTAATAAGAATGCGGCATTTAATCGTTTATGTGGATGAATCTAGTTACACTGTAATCAGTATGGTCTTGTTGAGACATCAGGTGTGAAATACCACACTTACCTTGTCAGCTGCTACTCGCAAACTTATGTGGCAATAAGAAAATGCCATGACTTCTTGTGGGAATGCTATATAATAGCGTGAAGTGGAAAATAACCATACAAAATATGCTGCACATTTTACACTGAATCACTAATTCCGTCTAAACTGCTCACATAAATGGCGATCTACAGCACTACACCTACTGTTAGCACTGTAGGTATTTAAGAGAATATACCCAGTAATTCCTACACAGTTGAAAACTCCACAAACATTTATTGTTAGTATCCTATGCTTATATTAGTGTTGTGTGTCTCAAACACTCAACTACACTACACTACAGGCGCCATGATGCCTTATGGCAGCTACACCAGTGCTGCCACCAACAGGCAGCAGTGTGAAACTCCGGCAACAGCGGCACTGCTAAGGCGAGAGCAAGTCGCACTAAAATGTAAGTTTTTAACGCAACATTGGTAAATCTCGATGTGGCTTCAATGTAACTTGCTGAGAACAATATTTCGCCGGAATTGAATGAGAAATCAGCTCCTCCCAGGCTTTGTGTGCCATGAAACAGCGCAACAAAAGTAAGCCAATTTTGAAACATGTCGGACGCCATCAGGTAACTATATATACGATTTCGATGCGGCCTTCCACTGTACTCGCTTCGGCGGTACATATACTAAAATTGGAACGATACAGAGAAGATTAGCATGGCCCCTGCGCAAGGATGACACGCAAAATCGTGAAGCGTTCCACATTTTTTTCGCAACCTTGCTCCATGACTTCACACATCACCTAACTATACCATCAGCCACCTCAACTACTTTGCCTTCACGTTTTCTCATACTTCCCACTGCCTAACCTCTCCGCCTAACAAACTATGCTCTAATCTCTTGCAACCCACTAATATTTCTAAAGGACATACCACTAACAACATCAATATGCTTTGCAACCATTTTTTCAAACACCAAGGCTTCAAGCACTGCAAACACTGATATAATTTATACTGTGCACAATGACACACATATACCATCCCCTTTCACCTCAATGGCTTACCTGGCACAAATGACACACACTCAAACTAAACACAGATTAATACAGGTAATGACCTTCACACTTTCACAATAACACACTCCACCGTTATATCTCCTCCTACACTCACAACCATTTGCTTCAACACTACATCTTTACCAAACCTACTTCCATCCCATACTAAAAACACTTACATCTATTTTCATCAACCTAACTGCATCTTTTATCTGTATTTAGCCACACTGACAATAACTAGTGCTTTTAAACCATCAACACTCCCCAACTAAAATTATGTCCAATATCTATACATCATTCTTTGCCTCCCACTTTCAGTACTCAAAGTGTTACTATATCACTAGCACAACCTGCATACCACACAAGGACTTTCGACATTTATTTTCAATCATCTACACATCTCAAATTCATATCTTTGTTTACACTACATCAAGATGCCAAGGAACTAGCCACCTTACCAACGATAGCTGAAAAGTGCCTTCTCTTATAAAAGTCGTTCACCCCTGTGTACAAGCAACTTTTCCAGTGCCCACTCTTCCCAAGAGCAACTAAGTAATCTGCACTTTAAAAAGAATGCATTACAAACCCCAGCAGCACAACAACAAACTATAACAGCCTGTGTCATCAACCACAGCCCTTTAACTAGAATGAATTGTTCATATGTCATGCATTATGTGGGTAAGCTTTATGTGCACATTTCAGAGGCTATTTTCTGTTGTATGACTCAGAAAATATTTGTCTGAAGTTCTTGCATTACACCTATTGTTTTAAGTTTCAATTCCGACTTGTCACAACTCTCAGCCAATAAATGCCACAGCACTGAAATAAGATGCAACACTCCAGTACCACCTATCTTCTTCAAGAAGGCCTACATCTTCCATGCTTTTATGGATGCCAGCACTTTGGGTACACTGTCTAATTATATGTTTCTTTAAGTTTACAATTGAAGCACCTGTCTACATGTCTATTGACAAACATATGAATAACCGCTTCATGCTATTGTCACAAAAGTGCTGCATATGCATAGAGCAGCTGCCACCATTGCAGATACTGAGCATTCAGCTTAGGTCATGCTACCAGCTTCAAGGTTTCAGGAAAGGGAGAGATAGTCACTACCCAAATTTATGGGATATGACAGCAATAGCATCTACATCAGTAACTAATTTGAACCATAAACTCAAAACTAGTCACTTTTTCATTACTCTTTCTCCCAAGAAGACTCACATTAAGCAAATGTGACGATAGATGATTAGCTTATAACTAACAAATATCGGCTGACACTAATACACACATCTATTTTGTGTCTGTAGCCACATTTTCGCTCTGTTTCTGGGTTCACTAACCAATCTACACCACAGAATGAAAGAAATGTCCATCAGCTAATCCTAAGTACGGCTACACCAGCATAAATCACAGACACAATGGCAAACATAGTTCTCAAGCAGCTACTAAACCCACATCAACCACTATCACAGTCATATTACCTTCGCAATCCATACCCTATTGCCATCTACACTGTTGTTTATAAAAGTATTTAATAAGAATGCGGCATTTAATCGTTTATGTGGATGAATCTAGTTACACTGTAATCAGTATGGTCTTGTTGAGACATCAGGTGTGAAATACCACACTTACCTTGTCAGCTGCTACTCGCAAACTTATGTGGCAATAAGAAAATGCCATGACTTCTTGTGGGAATGCTATATAATAGCGTGAAGTGGAAAATAACCATACAAAATATGCTGCACATTTTACACTGAATCACTAATTCCGTCTAAACTGCTCACATAAATGGCGATCTACAGCACTACACCTACTGTTAGCACTGTAGGTATTTAAGAGAATATACCCAGTAATTCCTACACAGTTGAAAACTCCACAAACATTTATTGTTAGTATCCTATGCTTATATTAGTGTTGTGTGTCTCAAACACTCAACTACACTACACTACAGGCGCCATGATGCCTTATGGCAGCTACACCAGTGCTGCCACCAACAGGCAGCAGTGTGAAACTCCGGCAACAGCGGCACTGCTAAGGCGAGAGCAAGTCGCACTAAAATGTAAGTTTTTAACGCAACATTGGTAAATCTCGATGTGGCTTCAATGTAACTTGCTGAGAACAATATTTCGCCGGAATTGAATGAGAAATCAGCTCCTCCCAGGCTTTGTGTGCCATGAAACAGCGCAACAAAAGTAAGCCAATTTTGAAACATGTCGGACGCCATCAGGTAACTATATATACGATTTCGATGCGGCCTTCCACTGTACTCGCTTCGGCGGTACATATACTAAAATTGGAACGATACAGAGAAGATTAGCATGGCCCCTGCGCAAGGATGACACGCAAAATCGTGAAGCGTTCCACATTTTTTTCGCAACCTTGCTCCATGACTTCACACATCACCTAACTATACCATCAGCCACCTCAACTACTTTGCCTTCACGTTTTCTCATACTTCCCACTGCCTAACCTCTCCGCCTAACAAACTATGCTCTAATCTCTTGCAACCCACTAATATTTCTAAAGGACATACCACTAACAACATCAATATGCTTTGCAACCATTTTTTCAAACACCAAGGCTTCAAGCACTGCAAACACTGATATAATTTATACTGTGCACAATGACACACATATACCATCCCCTTTCACCTCAATGGCTTACCTGGCACAAATGACACACACTCAAACTAAACACAGATTAATACAGGTAATGACCTTCACACTTTCACAATAACACACTCCACCGTTATATCTCCTCCTACACTCACAACCATTTGCTTCAACACTACATCTTTACCAAACCTACTTCCATCCCATACTAAAAACACTTACATCTATTTTCATCAACCTAACTGCATCTTTTATCTGTATTTAGCCACACTGACAATAACTAGTGCTTTTAAACCATCAACACTCCCCAACTAAAATTATGTCCAATATCTATACATTATTCCTTGCCTCCCACTTTCAGTACTCAAAGTGTTACTATATCACTAGCACAACCTGCATACCACACAAGGACTTTCGACATTTATTTTCAATCATCTACACATCTCAAATTCATATCTTTGTTTACACTACATCAAGATGCCAAGGAACTAGCCACCTTACCAACGATAGCTGAAAAGTGCCTTCTCTTATAAAAGTCGTTCACCCCTGTGTACAAGCAACTTTTCCAGTGCCCACTCTTCCCAAGAGCAACTAAGTAATCTGCACTTTAAAAAGAATGCATTACAAACCCCAGCAGCACAACAACAAACTATAACAGCCTGTGTCATCAACCACAGCCCTTTAACTAGAATGAATTGTTCATATGTAATGCATTATGTGGGTAAGTTTTATGTGCACATTTCAGAGGCTATTTTCTGTTGTATGACTCAGAAAATATTTGTCTGAAGTTCTTGCATTACACCTATTGTTTTAAGTTTCAATTCCGACTTGTCACAACTCTCAGCCAATAAATGCCACAGCACTGAAATAAGATGCAACACTCCAGTACCACCTATCTTCTTCAAGAAGGCCTACATCTTCCATGCTTTTATGGATGCCAGCACTTTGGGTACACTGTCTAATTATATGTTTCTTTAAGTTTACAATTGAAGCACCTGTCTACATGTCTATTGACAAACATATGAATAACCGCTTCATGCTATTGTCACAAAAGTGCTGCATATGCATAGAGCAGCTGCCACCATTGCAGATACTGAGCATTCAGCTTAGGTCATGCTACCAGCTTCAAGGTTTCAGGAAAGGGAGAGATAGTCACTACCCAAATTTATGGGATATGACAGCAATAGCATCTACATCAGTAACTAATTTGAACCATAAACTCAAAACTAGTCACTTTTTCATTACTCTTTCTCCCAAGAAGACTCACATTAAGCAAATGTGACGATAGATGATTAGCTTATAACTAACAAATATCGGCTGACACTAATACACACATCTATTTTGTGTCTGTAGCCACATTTTCGCTCTGTTTCTGGGTTCACTAACCAATCTACACCACAGAATGAAAGAAATGTCCATCAGCTAATCCTAAGTACGGCTACACCAGCATAAATCACAGACACAATGGCAAACATAGTTCTCAAGCAGCTACTAAACCCACATCAACCACTATCACAGTCATATTACCTTCGCAATCCATACCCTATTGCCATCTACACTGTTGTTTATAAAAGTATTTAATAAGAATGCGGCATTTAATCGTTTATGTGGATGAATCTAGTTACACTGTAATCAGTATGGTCTTGTTGAGACATCAGGTGTGAAATACCACACTTACCTTGTCAGCTGCTACTCGCAAACTTATGTGGCAATAAGAAAATGCCATGACTTCTTGTGGGAATGCTATATAATAGCGTGAAGTGGAAAATAACCATACAAAATATGCTGCACATTTTACACTGAATCACTAATTCCGTCTAAACTGCTCACATAAATGGCGATCTACAGCACTACACCTACTGTTAGCACTGTAGGTATTTAAGAGAATATACCCAGTAATTCCTACACAGTTGAAAACTCCACAAACATTTATTGTTAGTATCCTATGCTTATATTAGTGTTGTGTGTCTCAAACACTCAACTACACTACACTACAGGCGCCATGATGCCTTATGGCAGCTACACCAGTGCTGCCACCAACAGGCAGCAGTGTGAAACTCCGGCAACAGCGGCACTGCTAAGGCGAGAGCAAGTCGCACTAAAATGTAAGTTTTTAACGCAACATTGGTAAATCTCGATGTGGCTTCAATGTAACTTGCTGAGAACAATATTTCGCCGGAATTGAATGAGAAATCAGCTCCTCCCAGGCTTTGTGTGCCATGAAACAGCGCAACAAAAGTAAGCCAATTTTGAAACATGTCGGACGCCATCAGGTAACTATATATACGATTTCGATGCGGCCTTCCACTGTACTCGCTTCGGCGGTACATATACTAAAATTGGAACGATACAGAGAAGATTAGCATGGCCCCTGCGCAAGGATGACACGCAAAATCGTGAAGCGTTCCACATTTTTTTCGCAACCTTGCTCCATGACTTCACACATCACCTAACTATACCATCAGCCACCTCAACTACTTTGCCTTCACGTTTTCTCATACTTCCCACTGCCTAACCTCTCCGCCTAACAAACTATGCTCTAATCTCTTGCAACCCACTAATATTTCTAAAGGACATACCACTAACAACATCAATATGCTTTGCAACCATTTTTTCAAACACCAAGGCTTCAAGCACTGCAAACACTGATATAATTTATACTGTGCACAATGACACACATATACCATCCCCTTTCACCTCAATGGCTTACCTGGCACAAATGACACACACTCAAACTAAACACAGATTAATACAGGTAATGACCTTCACACTTTCACAATAACACACTCCACCGTTATATCTCCTCCTACACTCACAACCATTTGCTTCAACACTACATCTTTACCAAACCTACTTCCATCCCATACTAAAAACACTTACATCTATTTTCATCAACCTAACTGCATCTTTTATCTGTATTTAGCCACACTGACAATAACTAGTGCTTTTAAACCATCAACACTCCCCAACTAAAATTATGTCCAATATCTATACATTATTCCTTGCCTCCCACTTTCAGTACTCAAAGTGTTACTATATCACTAGCACAACCTGCATACCACACAAGGACTTTCGACATTTATTTTCAATCATCTACACATCTCAAATTCATATCTTTGTTTACACTACATCAAGATGCCAAGGAACTAGCCACCTTACCAACGATAGCTGAAAAGTGCCTTCTCTTATAAAAGTCGTTCACCCCTGTGTACAAGCAACTTTTCCAGTGCCCACTCTTCCCAAGAGCAACTAAGTAATCTGCACTTTAAAAAGAATGCATTACAAACCCCAGCAGCACAACAACAAACTATAACAGCCTGTGTCATCAACCACAGCCCTTTAACTAGAATGAATTGTTCATATGTCATGCATTATGTGGGTAAGCTTTATGTGCACATTTCAGAGGCTATTTTCTGTTGTATGACTCAGAAAATATTTGTCTGAAGTTCTTGCATTACACCTATTGTTTTAAGTTTCAATTCCGACTTGTCACAACTCTCAGCCAATAAATGCCACAGCACTGAAATAAGATGCAACACTCCAGTACCACCTATCTTCTTCAAGAAGGCCTACATCTTCCATGCTTTTATGGATGCCAGCACTTTGGGTACACTGTCTAATTATATGTTTCTTTAAGTTTACAATTGAAGCACCTGTCTACATGTCTATTGACAAACATATGAATAACCGCTTCATGCTATTGTCACAAAAGTGCTGCATATGCATAGAGCAGCTGCCACCATTGCAGATACTGAGCATTCAGCTTAGGTCATGCTACCAGCTTCAAGGTTTCAGGAAAGGGAGAGATAGGCACTACCCAAATTTATGGGATATGACAGCAATAGCATCTACATCAGTAACTAATTTGAACCATAAACTCAAAACTAGTCACTTTTTCATTACTCTTTCTCCCAAGAAGACTCACATTAAGCAAATGTGACGATAGATGATTAGCTTATAACTAACAAATATCGGCTGACACTAATACACACATCTATTTTGTGTCTGTAGCCACATTTTCGCTCTGTTTCTGGGTTCACTAACCAATCTACACCACAGAATGAAAGAAATGTCCATCAGCTAATCCTAAGTACGGCTACACCAGCATAAATCACAGACACAATGGCAAACATAGTTCTCAAGCAGCTACTAAACCCACATCAACCACTATCACAGTCATATTACCTTCGCAATCCATACCCTATTGCCATCTACACTGTTGTTTATAAAAGTATTTAATAAGAATGCGGCATTTAATCGTTTATGTGGATGAATCTAGTTACACTGTAATCAGTATGGTCTTGTTGAGACATCAGGTGTGAAATACCACACTTACCTTGTCAGCTGCTACTCGCAAACTTATGTGGCAATAAGAAAATGCCATGACTTCTTGTGGGAATGCTATATAATAGCGTGAAGTGGAAAATAACCATACAAAATATGCTGCACATTTTACACTGAATCACTAATTCCGTCTAAACTGCTCACATAAATGGCGATCTACAGCACTACACCTACTGTTAGCACTGTAGGTATTTAAGAGAATATACCCAGTAATTCCTACACAGTTGAAAACTCCACAAACATTTATTGTTAGTATCCTATGCTTATATTAGTGTTGTGTGTCTCAAACACTCAACTACACTACACTACAGGCGCCATGATGCCTTATGGCAGCTACACCAGTGCTGCCACCAACAGGCAGCAGTGTGAAACTCCGGCAACAGCGGCACTGCTAAGGCGAGAGCAAGTCGCACTAAAATGTAAGTTTTTAACGCAACATTGGTAAATCTCGATGTGGCTTCAATGTAACTTGCTGAGAACAATATTTCGCCGGAATTGAATGAGAAATCAGCTCCTCCCAGGCTTTGTGTGCCATGAAACAGCGCAATAAAAGTAAGCCAATTTTGAAACATGTCGGACGCCATCAGGTAACTATATATACGATTTCGATGCGGCCTTCCACTGTACTCGCTTCGGCGGTACATATACTAAAATTGGAACGATACAGAGAAGATTAGCATGGCCCCTGCGCAAGGATGACACGCAAAATCGTGAAGCGTTCCACATTTTTTTCGCAACCTTGCTCCATGACTTCACACATCACCTAACTATACCATCAGCCACCTCAACTACTTTGCCTTCACGTTTTCTCATACTTCCCACTGCCTAACCTCTCCGCCTAACAAACTATGCTCTAATCTCTTGCAACCCACTAATATTTCTAAAGGACATACCACTAACAACATCAATATGCTTTGCAACCATTTTTTCAAACACCAAGGCTTCAAGCACTGCAAACACTGATATAATTTATACTGTGCACAATGACACACATATACCATCCCCTTTCACCTCAATGGCTTACCTGGCACAAATGACACACACTCAAACTAAACACAGATTAATACAGGTAATGACCTTCACACTTTCACAATAACACACTCCACCGTTATATCTCCTCCTACACTCACAACCATTTGCTTCAACACTACATCTTTACCAAACCTACTTCCATCCCATACTAAAAACACTTACATCTATTTTCATCAACCTAACTGCATCTTTTATCTGTATTTAGCCACACTGACAATAACTAGTGCTTTTAAACCATCAACACTCCCCAACTAAAATTATGTCTAATATCTATACATTATTCCTTGCCTCCCACTTTCAGTACTCAAAGTGTTACTATATCACTAGCACAACCTGCATACCACACAAGGACTTTCGACATTTATTTTCAATCATCTACACATCTCAAATTCATATCTTTGTTTACACTACATCAAGATGCCAAGGAACTAGCCACCTTACCAACGATAGCTGAAAAGTGCCTTCTCTGATAAAAGTCGTTCACCCCTGTGTACAAGCAACTTTTCCAGTGCCCACTCTTCCCAAGAGCAACTAAGTAATCTGCACTTTAAAAAGAATGCATTACAAACCCCAGCAGCACAACAACAAACTATAACAGCCTGTGTCATCAACCACAGCCCTTTAACTAGAATGAATTGTTCATATGTCATGCATTATGTGGGTAAGCTTTATGTGCACATTTCAGAGGCTATTTTCTGTTGTATGACTCAGAAAATATTTGTCTGAAGTTCTTGCATTACACCTATTGTTTTAAGTTTCAATTCCGACTTGTCACAACTCTCAGCCAATAAATGCCACAGCACTGAAATAAGATGCAACACTCCAGTACCACCTATCTTCTTCAAGAAGGCCTACATCTTCCATGCTTTTATGGATGCCAGCACTTTGGGTACACTGTCTAATTATATGTTTCTTTAAGTTTACAATTGAAGCACCTGTCTACATGTCTATTGACAAACATATGAATAACCGCTTCATGCTATTGTCACAAAAGTGCTGCATATGCATAGAGCAGCTGCCACCATTGCAGATACTGAGCATTCAGCTTAGGTCATGCTACCAGCTTCAAGGTTTCAGGAAAGGGAGAGATAGTCACTACCCAAATTTATGGGATATGACAGCAATAGCATCTACATCAGTAACTAATTTGAACCATAAACTCAAAACTAGTCACTTTTTCATTACTCTTTCTCCCAAGAAGACTCACATTAAGCAAATGTGACGATAGATGATTAGCTTATAACTAACAAATATCGGCTGACACTAATACACACATCTATTTTGTGTCTGTAGCCACATTTTCGCTCTGTTTCTGGGTTCACTAACCAATCTACACCACAGAATGAAAGAAATGTCCATCAGCTAATCCTAAGTACGGCTACACCAGCATAAATCACAGACACAATGGCAAACATAGTTCTCAAGCAGCTACTAAACCCACATCAACCACTATCACAGTCATATTACCTTCGCAATCCATACCCTATTGCCATCTACACTGTTGTTTATAAAAGTATTTAATAAGAATGCGGCATTTAATCGTTTATGTGGATGAATCTAGTTACACTGTAATCAGTATGGTCTTGTTGAGACATCAGGTGTGAAATACCACACTTACCTTGTCAGCTGCTACTCGCAAACTTATGTGGCAATAAGAAAATGCCATGACTTCTTGTGGGAATGCTATATAATAGCGTGAAGTGGAAAATAACCATACAAAATATGCTGCACATTTTACACTGAATCACTAATTCCGTCTAAACTGCTCACATAAATGGCGATCTACAGCACTACACCTACTGTTAGCACTGTAGGTATTTAAGAGAATATACCCAGTAATTCCTACACAGTTGAAAACTCCACAAACATTTATTGTTAGTATCCTATGCTTATATTAGTGTTGTGTGTCTCAAACACTCAACTACACTACACTACAGGCGCCATGATGCCTTATGGCAGCTACACCAGTGCTGCCACCAACAGGCAGCAGTGTGAAACTCCGGCAACAGCGGCACTGCTAAGGCGAGAGCAAGTCGCACTAAAATGTAAGTTTTTAACGCAACATTGGTAAATCTCGATGTGGCTTCAATGTAACTTGCTGAGAACAATATTTCGCCGGAATTGAATGAGAAATCAGCTCCTCCCAGGCTTTGTGTGCCATGAAACAGCGCAATAAAAGTAAGCCAATTTTGAAACATGTCGGACGCCATCAGGTAACTATATATACGATTTCGATGCGGCCTTCCACTGTACTCGCTTCGGCGGTACATATACTAAAATTGGAACGATACAGAGAAGATTAGCATGGCCCCTGCGCAAGGATGACACGCAAAATCGTGAAGCGTTCCACATTTTTTTCGCAACCTTGCTCCATGACTTCACACATCACCTAACTATACCATCAGCCACCTCAACTACTTTGCCTTCACGTTTTCTCATACTTCCCACTGCCTAACCTCTCCGCCTAACAAACTATGCTCTAATCTCTTGCAACCCACTAATATTTCTAAAGGACATACCACTAACAACATCAATATGCTTTGCAACCATTTTTTCAAACACCAAGGCTTCAAGCACTGCAAACACTGATATAATTTATACTGTGCACAATGACACACATATACCATCCCCTTTCACCTCAATGGCTTACCTGGCACAAATGACACACACTCAAACTAAACACAGATTAATACAGGTAATGACCTTCACACTTTCACAATAACACACTCCACCGTTATATCTCCTCCTACACTCACAACCATTTGCTTCAACACTACATCTTTACCAAACCTACTTCCATACCATACTAAAAACACTTACATCTATTTTCATCAACCTAACTGCATCTTTTATCTGTATTTAGCCACACTGACAATAACTAGTGCTTTTAAACCATCAACACTCCCCAACTAAAATTATGTCCAATATCTATACATTATTCCTTGCCTCCCACTTTCAGTACTCAAAGTGTTACTATATCACTAGCACAACCTGCATACCACACAAGGACTTTCGACATTTATTTTCAATCATCTACACATCTCAAATTCATATCTTTGTTTACACTACATCAAGATGCCAAGGAACTAGCCACCTTACCAACGATAGCTGAAAAGTGCCTTCTCTTATAAAAGTCGTTCACCCCTGTGTACAAGCAACTTTTCCAGTGCCCACTCTTCCCAAGAGCAACTAAGTAATCTGCACTTTAAAAAGAATGCATTACAAACCCCAGCAGCACAACAACAAACTATAACAGCCTGTGTCATCAACCACAGCCCTTTAACTAGAATGAATTGTTCATATGTCATGCATTATGTGGGTAAGCTTTATGTGCACATTTCAGAGGCTATTTTCTGTTGTATGACTCAGAAAATATTTGTCTGAAGTTCTTGCATTACACCTATTGTTTTAAGTTTCAATTCCGACTTGTCACAACTCTCAGCCAATAAATGCCACAGCACTGAAATAAGATGCAACACTCCAGTACCACCTATCTTCTTCAAGAAGGCCTACATCTTCCATGCTTTTATGGATGCCAGCACTTTGGGTACACTGTCTAATTATATGTTTCTTTAAGTTTACAATTGAAGCACCTGTCTACATGTCTATTGACAAACATATGAATAACCGCTTCATGCTATTGTCACAAAAGTGCTGCATATGCATAGAGCAGCTGCCACCATTGCAGATACTGAGCATTCAGCTTAGGTCATGCTACCAGCTTCAAGGTTTCAGGAAAGGGAGAGATAGTCACTACCCAAATTTATGGGATATGACAGCAATAGCATCTACATCAGTAACTAATTTGAACCATAAACTCAAAACTAGTCACTTTTTCATTACTCTTTCTCCCAAGAAGACTCACATTAAGCAAATGTGACGATAGATGATTAGCTTATAACTAACAAATATCGGCTGACACTAATACACACATCTATTTTGTGTCTGTAGCCACATTTTCGCTCTGTTTCTGGGTTCACTAACCAATCTACACCACAGAATGAAAGAAATGTCCATCAGCTAATCCTAAGTACGGCTACACCAGCATAAATCACAGACACAATGGCAAACATAGTTCTCAAGCAGCTACTAAACCCACATCAACCACTATCACAGTCATATTACCTTCGCAATCCATACCCTATTGCCATCTACACTGTTGTTTATAAAAGTATTTAATAAGAATGCGGCATTTAATCGTTTATGTGGATGAATCTAGTTACACTGTAATCAGTATGGTCTTGTTGAGACATCAGGTGTGAAATACCACACTTACCTTGTCAGCTGCTACTCGCAAACTTATGTGGCAATAAGAAAATGCCATGACTTCTTGTGGGAATGCTATATAATAGCGTGAAGTGGAAAATAACCATACAAAATATGCTGCACATTTTACACTGAATCACTAATTCCGTCTAAACTGCTCACATAAATGGCGATCTACAGCACTACACCTACTGTTAGCACTGTAGGTATTTAAGAGAATATACCCAGTAATTCCTACACAGTTGAAAACTCCACAAACATTTATTGTTAGTATCCTATGCTTATATTAGTGTTGTGTGTCTCAAACACTCAACTACACTACACTACAGGCGCCATGATGCCTTATGGCAGCTACACCAGTGCTGCCACCAACAGGCAGCAGTGTGAAACTCCGGCAACAGCGGCACTGCTAAGGCGAGAGCAAGTCGCACTAAAATGTAAGTTTTTAACGCAACATTGGTAAATCTCGATGTGGCTTCAATGTAACTTGCTGAGAACAATATTTCGCCGGAATTGAATGAGAAATCAGCTCCTCCCAGGCTTTGTGTGCCATGAAACAGCGCAATAAAAGTAAGCCAATTTTGAAACATGTCGGACGCCATCAGGTAACTATATATACGATTTCGATGCGGCCTTCCACTGTACTCGCTTCGGCGGTACATATACTAAAATTGGAACGATACAGAGAAGATTAGCATGGCCCCTGCGCAAGGATGACACGCAAAATCGTGAAGCGTTCCACATTTTTTTCGCAACCTTGCTCCATGACTTCACACATCACCTAACTATACCATCAGCCACCTCAACTACTTTGCCTTCACGTTTTCTCATACTTCCCACTGCCTAACCTCTCCGCCTAACAAACTATGCTCTAATCTCTTGCAACCCACTAATATTTCTAAAGGACATACCACTAACAACATCAATATGCTTTGCAACCATTTTTTCAAACACCAAGGCTTCAAGCACTGCAAACACTGATATAATTTATACTGTGCACAATGACACACATATACCATCCCCTTTCACCTCAATGGCTTACCTGGCACAAATGACACACACTCAAACTAAACACAGATTAATACAGGTAATGACCTTCACACTTTCACAATAACACACTCCACCGTTATATCTCCTCCTACACTCACAACCATTTGCTTCAACACTACATCTTTACCAAACCTACTTCCATCCCATACTAAAAACACTTACATCTATTTTCATCAACCTAACTGCATCTTTTATCTGTATTTAGCCACACTGACAATAACTAGTGCTATTAAACCATCAACACTCCCCAACTAAAATTATGTCTAATATCTATACATTATTCCTTGCCTCCCACTTTCAGTACTCAAAGTGTTACTATATCACTAGCACAACCTGCATACCACACAAGGACTTTCGACATTTATTTTCAATCATCTACACATCTCAAATTCATATCTTTGTTTACACTACATCAAGATGCCAAGGAACTAGCCACCTTACCAACGATAGCTGAAAAGTGCCTTCTCTTATAAAAGTCGTTCACCCCTGTGTACAAGCAACTTTTCCAGTGCCCACTCTTCCCAAGAGCAACTAAGTAATCTGCACTTTAAAAAGAATGCATTACAAACCCCAGCAGCACAACAACAAACTATAACAGCCTGTGTCATCAACCACAGCCCTTTAACTAGAATGAATTGTTCATATGTCATGCATTATGTGGGTAAGCTTTATGTGCACATTTCAGAGGCTATTTTCTGTTGTATGACTCAGAAAATATTTGTCTGAAGTTCTTGCATTACACCTATTGTTTTAAGTTTCAATTCCGACTTGTCACAACTCTCAGCCAATAAATGCCACAGCACTGAAATAAGATGCAACACTCCAGTACCACCTATCTTCTTCAAGAAGGCCTACATCTTCCATGCTTTTATGGATGCCAGCACTTTGGGTACACTGTCTAATTATATGTTTCTTTAAGTTTACAATTGAAGCACCTGTCTACATGTCTATTGACAAACATATGAATAACCGCTTCATGCTATTGTCACAAAAGTGCTGCATATGCATAGAGCAGCTGCCACCATTGCAGATACTGAGCATTCAGCTTAGGTCATGCTACCAGCTTCAAGGTTTCAGGAAAGGGAGAGATAGTCACTACCCAAATTTATGGGATATGACAGCAATAGCATCTACATCAGTAACTAATTTGAACCATAAACTCAAAACTAGTCACTTTTTCATTACTCTTTCTCCCAAGAAGACTCACATTAAGCAAATGTGACGATAGATGATTAGCTTATAACTAACAAATATCGGCTGACACTAATACACACATCTATTTTGTGTCTGTAGCCACATTTTCGCTCTGTTTCTGGGTTCACTAACCAATCTACACCACAGAATGAAAGAAATGTCCATCAGCTAATCCTAAGTACGGCTACACCAGCATAAATCACAGACACAATGGCAAACATAGTTCTCAAGCAGCTACTAAACCCACATCAACCACTATCACAGTCATATTACCTTCGCAATCCATACCCTATTGCCATCTACACTGTTGTTTATAAAAGTATTTAATAAGAATGCGGCATTTAATCGTTTATGTGGATGAATCTAGTTACACTGTAATCAGTATGGTCTTGTTGAGACATCAGGTGTGAAATACCACACTTACCTTGTCAGCTGCTACTCGCAAACTTATGTGGCAATAAGAAAATGCCATGACTTCTTGTGGGAATGCTATATAATAGCGTGAAGTGGAAAATAACCATACAAAATATGCTGCACATTTTACACTGAATCACTAATTCCGTCTAAACTGCTCACATAAATGGCGATCTACAGCACTACACCTACTGTTAGCACTGTAGGTATTTAAGAGAATATACCCAGTAATTCCTACACAGTTGAAAACTCCACAAACATTTATTGTTAGTATCCTATGCTTATATTAGTGTTGTGTGTCTCAAACACTCAACTACACTACACTACAGGCGCCATGATGCCTTATGGCAGCTACACCAGTGCTGCCACCAACAGGCAGCAGTGTGAAACTCCGGCAACAGCGGCACTGCTAAGGCGAGAGCAAGTCGCACTAAAATGTAAGTTTTTAACGCAACATTGGTAAATCTCGATGTGGCTTCAATGTAACTTGCTGAGAACAATATTTCGCCGGAATTGAATGAGAAATCAGCTCCTCCCAGGCTTTGTGTGCCATGAAACAGCGCAACAAAAGTAAGCCAATTTTGAAACATGTCGGACGCCATCAGGTAACTATATATACGATTTCGATGCGGCCTTCCACTGTACTCGCTTCGGCGGTACATATACTAAAATTGGAACGATACAGAGAAGATTAGCATGGCCCCTGCGCAAGGATGACACGCAAAATCGTGAAGCGTTCCACATTTTTTTCGCAACCTTGCTCCATGACTTCACACATCACCTAACTATACCATCAGCCACCTCAACTACTTTGCCTTCACGTTTTCTCATACTTCCCACTGCCTAACCTCTCCGCCTAACAAACTATGCTCTAATCTCTTGCAACCCACTAATATTTCTAAAGGACATACCACTAACAACATCAATATGCTTTGCAACCATTTTTTCAAACACCAAGGCTTCAAGCACTGCAAACACTGATATAATTTATACTGTGCACAATGACACACATATACCATCCCCTTTCACCTCAATGGCTTACCTGGCACAAATGACACACACTCAAACTAAACACAGATTAATACAGGTAATGACCTTCACACTTTCACAATAACACACTCCACCGTTATATCTCCTCCTACACTCACAACCATTTGCTTCAACACTACATCTTTACCAAACCTACTTCCATCCCATACTAAAAACACTTACATCTATTTTCATCAACCTAACTGCATCTTTTATCTGTATTTAGCCACACTGACAATAACTAGTGCTTTTAAACCATCAACACTCCCCAACTAAAATTATGTCCAATATCTATACATTATTCCTTGCCTCCCACTTTCAGTACTCAAAGTGTTACTATATCACTAGCACAACCTGCATACCACACAAGGACTTTCGACATTTATTTTCAATCATCTACACATCTCAAATTCATATCTTTGTTTACACTACATCAAGATGCCAAGGAACTAGCCACCTTACCAACGATAGCTGAAAAGTGCCTTCTCTTATAAAAGTCGTTCACCCCTGTGTACAAGCAACTTTTCCAGTGCCCACTCTTCCCAAGAGCAACTAAGTAATCTGCACTTTAAAAAGAATGCATTACAAACCCCAGCAGCACAACAACAAACTATAACAGCCTGTGTCATCAACCACAGCCCTTTAACTAGAATGAATTGTTCATATGTCATGCATTATGTGGGTAAGCTTTATGTGCACATTTCAGAGGCTATTTTCTGTTGTATGACTCAGAAAATATTTGTCTGAAGTTCTTGCATTACACCTATTGTTTTAAGTTTCAATTCCGACTTGTCACAACTCTCAGCCAATAAATGCCACAGCACTGAAATAAGATGCAACACTCCAGTACCACCTATCTTCTTCAAGAAGGCCTACATCTTCCATGCTTTTATGGATGCCAGCACTTTGGGTACACTGTCTAATTATATGTTTCTTTAAGTTTACAATTGAAGCACCTGTCTACATGTCTATTGACAAACATATGAATAACCGCTTCATGCTATTGTCACAAAAGTGCTGCATATGCATAGAGCAGCTGCCACCATTGCAGATACTGAGCATTCAGCTTAGGTCATGCTACCAGCTTCAAGGTTTCAGGAAAGGGAGAGATAGTCACTACCCAAATTTATGGGATATGACAGCAATAGCATCTACATCAGTAACTAATTTGAACCATAAACTCAAAACTAGTCACTTTTTCATTACTCTTTCTCCCAAGAAGACTCACATTAAGCAAATGTGACGATAGATGATTAGCTTATAACTAACAAATATCGGCTGACACTAATACACACATCTATTTTGTGTCTGTAGCCACATTTTCGCTCTGTTTCTGGGTTCACTAACCAATCTACACCACAGAATGAAAGAAATGTCCATCAGCTAATCCTAAGTACGGCTACACCAGCATAAATCACAGACACAATGGCAAACATAGTTCTCAAGCAGCTACTAAACCCACATCAACCACTATCACAGTCATATTACCTTCGCAATCCATACCCTATTGCCATCTACACTGTTGTTTATAAAAGTATTTAATAAGAATGCGGCATTTAATCGTTTATGTGGATGAATCTAGTTACACTGTAATCAGTATGGTCTTGTTGAGACATCAGGTGTGAAATACCACACTTACCTTGTCAGCTGCTACTCGCAAACTTATGTGGCAATAAGAAAATGCCATGACTTCTTGTGGGAATGCTATATAATAGCGTGAAGTGGAAAATAACCATACAAAATATGCTGCACATTTTACACTGAATCACTAATTCCGTCTAAACTGCTCACATAAATGGCGATCTACAGCACTACACCTACTGTTAGCACTGTAGGTATTTAAGAGAATATACCCAGTAATTCCTACACAGTTGAAAACTCCACAAACATTTATTGTTAGTATCCTATGCTTATATTAGTGTTGTGTGTCTCAAACACTCAACTACACTACACTACAGGCGCCATGATGCCTTATGGCAGCTACACCAGTGCTGCCACCAACAGGCAGCAGTGTGAAACTCCGGCAACAGCGGCACTGCTAAGGCGAGAGCAAGTCGCACTAAAATGTAAGTTTTTAACGCAACATTGGTAAATCTCGATGTGGCTTCAATGTAACTTGCTGAGAACAATATTTCGCCGGAATTGAATGAGAAATCAGCTCCTCCCAGGCTTTGTGTGCCATGAAACAGCGCAACAAAAGTAAGCCAATTTTGAAACATGTCGGACGCCATCAGGTAACTATATATACGATTTCGATGCGGCCTTCCACTGTACTCGCTTCGGCGGTACATATACTAAAATTGGAACGATACAGAGAAGATTAGCATGGCCCCTGCGCAAGGATGACACGCAAAATCGTGAAGCGTTCCACATTTTTTTCGCAACCTTGCTCCATGACTTCACACATCACTTAACTATACCATCAGCCACCTCAACTACTTTGCCTTCACGTTTTCTCATACTTCCCACTGCCTAACCTCTCCGCCTAACAAACTATGCTCTAATCTCTTGCAACCCACTAATATTTCTAAAGGACATACCACTAACAACATCAATATGCTTTGCAACCATTTTTTCAAACACCAAGGCTTCAAGCACTGCAAACACTGATATAATTTATACTGTGCACAATGACACACATATACCATCCCCTTTCACCTCAATGGCTTACCTGGCACAAATGACACACACTCAAACTAAACACAGATTAATACAGGTAATGACCTTCACACTTTCACAATAACACACTCCACCGTTATATCTCCTCCTACACTCACAACCATTTGCTTCAACACTACATCTTTACCAAACCTACTTCCATCCCATACTAAAAACACTTACATCTATTTTCATCAACCTAACTGCATCTTTTATCTGTATTTAGCCACACTGACAATAACTAGTGCTTTTAAACCATCAACACTCCCCAACTAAAATTATGTCCAATATCTATACATTATTCCTTGCCTCCCACTTTCAGTACTCAAAGTGTTACTATATCACTAGCACAACCTGCATACCACACAAGGACTTTCGACATTTATTTTCAATCATCTACACATCTCAAATTCATATCTTTGTTTACACTACATCAAGATGCCAAGGAACTAGCCACCTTACCAACGATAGCTGAAAAGTGCCTTCTCTTATAAAAGTCGTTCACCCCTGTGTACAAGCAACTTTTCCAGTGCCCACTCTTCCCAAGAGCAACTAAGTAATCTGCACTTTAAAAAGAATGCATTACAAACCCCAGCAGCACAACAACAAACTATAACAGCCTGTGTCATCAACCACAGCCCTTTAACTAGAATGAATTGTTCATATGTCATGCATTATGTGGGTAAGCTTTATGTGCACATTTCAGAGGCTATTTTCTGTTGTATGACTCAGAAAATATTTGTCTGAAGTTCTTGCATTACACCTATTGTTTTAAGTTTCAATTCCGACTTGTCACAACTCTCAGCCAATAAATGCCACAGCACTGAAATAAGATGCAACACTCCAGTACCACCTATCTTCTTCAAGAAGGCCTACATCTTCCATGCTTTTATGGATGCCAGCACTTTGGGTACACTGTCTAATTATATGTTTCTTTAAGTTTACAATTGAAGCACCTGTCTACATGTCTATTGACAAACATATGAATAACCGCTTCATGCTATTGTCACAAAAGTGCTGCATATGCATAGAGCAGCTGCCACCATTGCAGATACTGAGCATTCAGCTTAGGTCATGCTACCAGCTTCAAGGTTTCAGGAAAGGGAGAGATAGTCACTACCCAAATTTATGGGATATGACAGCAATAGCATCTACATCAGTAACTAATTTGAACCATAAACTCAAAACTAGTCACTTTTTCATTACTCTTTCTCCCAAGAAGACTCACATTAAGCAAATGTGACGATAGATGATTAGCTTATAACTAACAAATATCGGCTGACACTAATACACACATCTATTTTGTGTCTGTAGCCACATTTTCGCTCTGTTTCTGGGTTCACTAACCAATCTACACCACAGAATGAAAGAAATGTCCATCAGCTAATCCTAAGTACGGCTACACCAGCATAAATCACAGACACAATGGCAAACATAGTTCTCAAGCAGCTACTAAACCCACATCAACCACTATCACAGTCATATTACCTTCGCAATCCATACCCTATTGCCATCTACACTGTTGTTTATAAAAGTATTTAATAAGAATGCGGCATTTAATCGTTTATGTGGATGAATCTAGTTACACTGTAATCAGTATGGTCTTGTTGAGACATCAGGTGTGAAATACCACACTTACCTTGTCAGCTGCTACTCGCAAACTTATGTGGCAATAAGAAAATGCCATGACTTCTTGTGGGAATGCTATATAATAGCGTGAAGTGGAAAATAACCATACAAAATATGCTGCACATTTTACACTGAATCACTAATTCCGTCTAAACTGCTCACATAAATGGCGATCTACAGCACTACACCTACTGTTAGCACTGTAGGTATTTAAGAGAATATACCCAGTAATTCCTACACAGTTGAAAACTCCACAAACATTTATTGTTAGTATCCTATGCTTATATTAGTGTTGTGTGTCTCAAACACTCAACTACACTACACTACAGGCGCCATGATGCCTTATGGCAGCTACACCAGTGCTGCCACCAACAGGCAGCAGTGTGAAACTCCGGCAACAGCGGCACTGCTAAGGCGAGAGCAAGTCGCACTAAAATGTAAGTTTTTAACGCAACATTGGTAAATCTCGATGTGGCTTCAATGTAACTTGCTGAGAACAATATTTCGCCGGAATTGAATGAGAAATCAGCTCCTCCCAGGCTTTGTGTGCCATGAAACAGCGCAACAAAAGTAAGCCAATTTTGAAACATGTCGGACGCCATCAGGTAACTATATATACGATTTCGATGCGGCCTTCCACTGTACTCGCTTCGGCGGTACATATACTAAAATTGGAACGATACAGAGAAGATTAGCATGGCCCCTGCGCAAGGATGACACGCAAAATCGTGAAGCGTTCCACATTTTTTTCGCAACCTTGCTCCATGACTTCACACATCACCTAACTATACCATCAGCCACCTCAACTACTTTGCCTTCACGTTTTCTCATACTTCCCACTGCCTAACCTCTCCGCCTAACAAACTATGCTCTAATCTCTTGCAACCCACTAATATTTCTAAAGGACATACCACTAACAACATCAATATGCTTTGCAACCATTTTTTCAAACACCAAGGCTTCAAGCACTGCAAACACTGATATAATTTATACTGTGCACAATGACACACATATACCATCCCCTTTCACCTCAATGGCTTACCTGGCACAAATGACACACACTCAAACTAAACACAGATTAATACAGGTAATGACCTTCACACTTTCACAATAACACACTCCACCGTTATATCTCCTCCTACACTCACAACCATTTGCTTCAACACTACATCTTTACCAAACCTACTTCCATCCCATACTAAAAACACTTACATCTATTTTCATCAACCTAACTGCATCTTTTATCTGTATTTAGCCACACTGACAATAACTAGTGCTTTTAAACCATCAACACTCCCCAACTAAAATTATGTCCAATATCTATACATTATTCCTTGCCTCCCACTTTCAGTACTCAAAGTGTTACTATATCACTAGCACAACCTGCATACCACACAAGGACTTTCGACATTTATTTTCAATCATCTACACATCTCAAATTCATATCTTTGTTTACACTACATCAAGATGCCAAGGAACTAGCCACCTTACCAACGATAGCTGAAAAGTGCCTTCTCTTATAAAAGTCGTTCACCCCTGTGTACAAGCAACTTTTCCAGTGCCCACTCTTCCCAAGAGCAACTAAGTAATCTGCACTTTAAAAAGAATGCATTACAAACCCCAGCAGCACAACAACAAACTATAACAGCCTGTGTCATCAACCACAGCCCTTTAACTAGAATGAATTGTTCATATGTCATGCATTATGTGGGTAAGCTTTATGTGCACATTTCAGAGGCTATTTTCTGTTGTATGACTCAGAAAATATTTGTCTGAAGTTCTTGCATTACACCTATTGTTTTAAGTTTCAATTCCGACTTGTCACAACTCTCAGCCAATAAATGCCACAGCACTGAAATAAGATGCAACACTCCAGTACCACCTATCTTCTTCAAGAAGGCCTACATCTTCCATGCTTTTATGGATGCCAGCACTTTGGGTACACTGTCTAATTATATGTTTCTTTAAGTTTACAATTGAAGCACCTGTCTACATGTCTATTGACAAACATATGAATAACCGCTTCATGCTATTGTCACAAAAGTGCTGCATATGCATAGAGCAGCTGCCACCATTGCAGATACTGAGCATTCAGCTTAGGTCATGCTACCAGCTTCAAGGTTTCAGGAAAGGGAGAGATAGTCACTACCCAAATTTATGGGATATGACAGCAATAGCATCTACATCAGTAACTAATTTGAACCATAAACTCAAAACTAGTCACTTTTTCATTACTCTTTCTCCCAAGAAGACTCACATTAAGCAAATGTGACGATAGATGATTAGCTTATAACTAACAAATATCGGCTGACACTAATACACACATCTATTTTGTGTCTGTAGCCACATTTTCGCTCTGTTTCTGGGTTCACTAACCAATCTACACCACAGAATGAAAGAAATGTCCATCAGCTAATCCTAAGTACGGCTACACCAGCATAAATCACAGACACAATGGCAAACATAGTTCTCAAGCAGCTACTAAACCCACATCAACCACTATCACAGTCATATTACCTTCGCAATCCATACCCTATTGCCATCTACACTGTTGTTTATAAAAGTATTTAATAAGAATGCGGCATTTAATCGTTTATGTGGATGAATCTAGTTACACTGTAATCAGTATGGTCTTGTTGAGACATCAGGTGTGAAATACCACACTTACCTTGTCAGCTGCTACTCGCAAACTTATGTGGCAATAAGAAAATGCCATGACTTCTTGTGGGAATGCTATATAATAGCGTGAAGTGGAAAATAACCATACAAAATATGCTGCACATTTTACACTGAATCACTAATTCCGTCTAAACTGCTCACATAAATGGCGATCTACAGCACTACACCTACTGTTAGCACTGTAGGTATTTAAGAGAATATACCCAGTAATTCCTACACAGTTGAAAACTCCACAAACATTTATTGTTAGTATCCTATGCTTATATTAGTGTTGTGTGTCTCAAACACTCAACTACACTACACTACAGGCGCCATGATGCCTTATGGCAGCTACACCAGTGCTGCCACCAACAGGCAGCAGTGTGAAACTCCGGCAACAGCGGCACTGCTAAGGCGAGAGCAAGTCGCACTAAAATGTAAGTTTTTAACGCAACATTGGTAAATCTCGATGTGGCTTCAATGTAACTTGCTGAGAACAATATTTCGCCGGAATTGAATGAGAAATCAGCTCCTCCCAGGCTTTGTGTGCCATGAAACAGCGCAACAAAAGTAAGCCAATTTTGAAACATGTCGGACGCCATCAGGTAACTATATATACGATTTCGATGCGGCCTTCCACTGTACTCGCTTCGGCGGTACATATACTAAAATTGGAACGATACAGAGAAGATTAGCATGGCCCCTGCGCAAGGATGACACGCAAAATCGTGAAGCGTTCCACATTTTTTTCGCAACCTTGCTCCATGACTTCACACATCACTTAACTATACCATCAGCCACCTCAACTACTTTGCCTTCACGTTTTCTCATACTTCCCACTGCCTAACCTCTCCGCCTAACAAACTATGCTCTAATCTCTTGCAACCCACTAATATTTCTAAAGGACATACCACTAACAACATCAATATGCTTTGCAACCATTTTTTCAAACACCAAGGCTTCAAGCACTGCAAACACTGATATAATTTATACTGTGCACAATGACACACATATACCATCCCCTTTCACCTCAATGGCTTACCTGGCACAAATGACACACACTCAAACTAAACACAGATTAATACACGGTAATGACCTTCACACTTTCACAATAACACACTCCACCGTTATATCTCCTCCTACACTCACAAACCATTTGCTTCAACAATACATCTTTACCAAACCTACTTCCATCCCATACTAAAAACACTTACATCTATTTTCATCCACCTAACTGCATCTTTTATCTGTATTTAGCCACACTGACAATAACTAGTGCTTTTAAACCATCAACACTCCCCCAACTAAAATTATGTCCAATATCTATACATTATTCCTTGCCTCCCACTTTCAGTACTCAAAGTGTTACTATATCACTAGCACAACCTGCATACCACACAAGGACTTTCGACATTTATTTTCAATCATCTACACATCTCAAATTCATATCTTTGTTTACACTACATCAAGATGCCAAGGAACTAGCCACCTTACCAACGATAGCTGAAAAGTGCCTTCTCTTATAAAAGTCGTTCACACCCTGTGTACAAGCAACTTTTCCAGTGCCCACTCTTCCCAAGAGCAACTAAGTAATCTGCACTTTAAAAAGAATGCATTACAAAACCCCAGCAGCACAACAACAAACTATAACAGCCTGTGTCATTCAACCACAGCCCTTTAACTAGAATGAATTGTTCATATGTCATGCATTATGTGGGTAAGCTTTATGTGCACATTTCAGAGGCTATTTTCTGTTGTATGACTCAGAAAATATTTGTCTGAAGTTCTTGCATTACACCTATTGTTTTAAGTTTCAATTCCGACTTGTCACAACTCTCAGCCAATAAATGCCACAGCACTGAAATAAGATGCAACACTCCAGTACCCACCTATCTCTTCAAGAAGGCCTACATCTTCCATGCTTTTATGGATGCCAGCACTTTGGGTACACTGTCTAATTATATGTTTCTTTAAGTTTACAATTGAAGCACCTGTCTACATGTCTATTGACAAACATATGAATAACCGCTTCATGCTATTGTCACAAAAGTGCTGCATATGCATAGAGCAGCTGCCACCATTGCAGATACTGAGCATTCAGCTTAGGTCATGCTACCAGCCTTCAAGGTTTCAGGAAAGGGAGAGATAGTCACTACCCAAATTTATGGGATATGACAGCAATAGCATCTACATCAGTAACTAATTTGAACCATAAACTCAAAACTAGTCACTTTTTCATTACTCTTTCTCCCAAGAAGACTCACATTAAGCAAATGTGACGATAGATGATTAGCTTATAACTAACAAATATCGGCTGACACTAATACACACATCTATTTTGTGTCTGTAGCCCACATTTTCGCTCTGTTTCTGGGTTCACTAACCAATCTACACCACAGAATGAAAGAAATGTCCATCAGCTAATCCTAAGTACGGCTACACCAGCATAAATCACAGACACAATGGCAAACATAGTTCTCAAGCAGCTACTAAACCCACATCAACCACTATCACAGTCATATTACCTTCGCAATCCATACCCTATTGCCATCTACACTGTTGTTTATAAAAAGTATTTAATAAGAATGCGGCATTTAATCGTTTATGTGGATGAATCTAGTTACACTGTAATCAGTATGGTCTTGTTGAGACATCAGGTGTGAAATACCACACTTACCTTGTCAGCTGCTACTCGCAAACTTATGTGGCAATAAGAAAATGCCATGACTTCTTGTGGGAATGCTATATAATAGCGTGAAGTGGAAAATAACCATACAAAATATGCTGCACATTTTTACACTGAATCACTAATTCCGTCTAAACTGCTCACATAAATGGCGATCTACAGCACTACACCTACTGTTAGCACTGTAGGTATTTTAAGAGAATATACCAGTAATTCCTACACAGTTGAAAACTCCACAAACATTTATTGTTAGTATCCTATGCTTATATTAGTGTTGTGTGTCTCAAACACTCAACTACACTACACTACAGGCGCCATGATGCCTTATGGCAGCTACACCAGTGCTGCCACCAACAGGCAGCAGTGTGAAACTCCGGCAACAGCGGCACTGCTAAGGCGAGAGCAAGTCGCACTAAAATGTAAGTTTTTAACGCAACATTGGGTAAATCTCGATGTGGCTTCAATGTAACTTGCTGAGAACAATATTTCGCCGGAATTGAATGAGAAATCAGCTCCTCCCAGGCCTTTGTGTGCCATGAAACAGCGCAACAAAAGTAAGCCAATTTTGAAACATGTCGGACGCCATCAGGTAACTATATATACGATTTCGATGCGGCCTTCCACTGTACTCGCTTCGGCGGTACATATACTAAAATTGGAACGATACAGAGAAAGATTAGCATGGCCCCTGCGCAAGGATGACACGCAAAATCGTGAAGCGTTCCACATTTTTTTCGCAACCCTTGCTCCATGACTTCACACATCACCTAACTTATACCATCAGCCACCTCAACTACTTTGCCTTCACGTTTTCTCATACTTCCCACTGCCTAACCCTCTCCGCCTAACAAACTATGCTCTAATCTCTTGCAACCCACTAATATTTCTAAAGGACATACCACTAACAACATCAATATGCTTTGCAACCATTTTTTCAAACACCCAAGGCTTCAAGCACTGCAAACACTGATATAATTTATACTGTGCACAATGACACACATATACCATCCCCTTTCACCTCAATGGCTTACCTGGCACAAATGACACACACTCAAACTAAACACAGATTAATACAGGTAATGACCTTCACACTTTCACAATAACACACTCCACCGTTATATCTCCTCCTACACTCACAACCATTTGCTTCAACACTACATCTTTACCAAACCTACTTCCATCCCATACTAAAAACACTTACATCTATTTTCATCAACCTAACTGCATCTTTTATCTGTATTTAGCCACACTGACAATAACTAGTGCTTTTAAACCATCAACACTCCCCAACTAAAATTATGTCCAATATCTATACATTATTCCTTGCCTCCCACTTTCAGTACTCAAAGTGTTACTATATCACTAGCACAACCTGCATACCACACAAGGACTTTCGACATTTATTTTCAATCATCTACACATCTCAAATTCATATCTTTGTTTACACTACATCAAGATGCCAAGGAACTAGCCACCTTACCAACGATAGCTGAAAAGTGCCTTCTCTTATAAAAGTCGTTCACCCCTGTGTACAAGCAACTTTTCCAGTGCCCACTCTTCCCCAAGAGCAACTAAGTAATCTGCACTTTAAAAAGAATGCATTACAAACCCCCAGCAGCACAACAACAAACTATAACAGCCTGTGTCATCAACCACAAGCCCTTTAACTAGAATGAATTGTTCATATGTCATGCATTATGTGGGTAAGCTTTATGTGCACATTTCAGAGGCTATTTTCTGTTGTATGACTCAGAAAATATTTGTCTGAAGTTCTTGCATTACACCTATTGTTTTAAGTTTCAATTCCGACTTGTCACAACTCTCAGCCAATAAATGCCACAGCACTGAAATAAGATGCAACACTCCGTACCACCTATCTTCTTCAAGAAGGCCTACATCTTCCATGCTTTTATGGATGCAGCACTTTGGGTACACTGTCTAATTATATGTTTCTTTAAGTTTACAATTGAAGCACCTGTCTACATGTCTATTGACAAACATATGAATAACCGCTTCATGCTATTGTCACAAAAGTGCTGCATATGCATAGAGCAGCTGCCACCATTGCAGATACTGAGCATTCAGCTTAGGTCATGCTACCAGCTTCAAGGTTTCAGGAAAGGGAGAGATAGTCACTACCCAAATTTATGGGATATGACAGCAATAGCATCTACATCAGTAACTAATTTGAACCATAAACTCAAAACTAGTCACTTTTTCATTACTCTTTCTCCCAAGAAGACTCACATTAAGCAAATGTGACGATAGATGATTAGCTTATAACTAACAAATATCGGCTGACACTAATACACACATCTATTTTGTGTCTGTAGCCACATTTTCGCTCTGTTTCTGGGTTCACTAACCAATCTACACCACAGAATGAAAGAAAATGTCCATCAGCTAATCCTAAGTACGGCTACACCAGCATAAATCACAGACACAATGGCAAACATAGTTCTCAAGCAGCTACCTAAACCCACATCAACCACTATCACAGTCATATTATTGCCATCTACACTGTTGTTTATAAAAGTATTTAATAAGAATGCGGCATTTAATCGTTTATGTGGATGAATCTAGTTACACTGTAATCAGTATGGTCTTGTTGAGACATCAGGTGTGAAATACCACACTTACCTTGTCAGCTGCTACTCGCAAACTTATGTGGCAATAAGAAAATGCCATGACTTCTTGTGGGAATGCTATATAATAGCGTGAAGTGGAAAATAACCATACAAAATATGCTGCACATTTTACACTGAATCACTAATTCCGTCTAAACTGCTCACATAAATGGCGATCTACAGCACTACACCTACTGTTAGCACTGTAGGTATTTAAGAGAATATACCCAGTAATTCCTACACAGTTGAAAACTCCACAAACATTTATTGTTAGTATCCTATGCTTATATTAGTGTTGTGTGTCTCAAACACTCAACTACACTACACTACAGGCGCCATGATGCCTTATGGCAGCTACACCAGTGCTGCCACCAACAGGCAGCAGTGTGAAACTCCGGCAACAGCGGCACTGCTAAGGCGAGAGCAAGTCGCACTAAAATGTAAGTTTTTAACGCAACATTGGTAAATCTCGATGTGGCTTCAATGTAACTTGCTGAGAACAATATTTCGCCGGAATTGAATGAGAAATCAGCTCCTCCCAGGCTTTGTGTGCCATGAAACAGCGCAACAAAAGTAAGCCAATTTTGAAACATGTCGGACGCCATCAGGTAACTATATATACGATTTCGATGCGGCCTTCCACTGTACTCGCTTCGGCGGTACATATATTAAAATTGGAACGATACAGAGAAGATTAGCATGGCCCCTGCGCAAGGATGACACGCAAAATCGTGAAGCGTTCCACATTTTTTTCGCAACCTTGCTCCATGACTTCACACATCACCTAACTATACCATCAGCCACCTCAACTACTTTGCCTTCACGTTTTCTCATACTTCCCACTGCCTAACCTCTCCGCCTAACAAACTATGCTCTAATCTCTTGCAACCCACTAATATTTCTAAAGGACATACCACTAACAACATCAATATGCTTTGCAACCATTTTTTCAAACACCAAGGCTTCAAGCACTGCAAACACTGATATAATTTATACTGTGCACAATGACACACATATACCATCCCCTTTCACCTCAATGGCTTACCTGGCACAAATGACACACACTCAAACTAAACACAGATTAATACAGGTAATGACCTTCACACTTTCACAATAACACACTCCACCGTTATATCTCCTCCTACACTCACAACCATTTGCTTCAACACTACATCTTTACCAAACCTACTTCCATACCATACTAAAAACACTTACATCTATTTTCATCAACCTAACTGCATCTTTTATCTGTATTTAGCCACACTGACAATAACTAGTGCTTTTAAACCATCAACACTCCCCAACTAAAATTATGTCCAATATCTATACATTATTCCTTGCCTCCCACTTTCAGTACTCAAAGTGTTACTATATCACTAGCACAACCTGCATACCACACAAGGACTTTCGACATTTATTTTCAATCATCTACACATCTCAAATTCATATCTTTGTTTACACTACATCAAGATGCCAAGGAACTAGCCACCTTACCAACGATAGCTGAAAAGTGCCTTCTCTTATAAAAGTCGTTCACCCCTGTGTACAAGCAACTTTTCCAGTGCCCACTCTTCCCAAGAGCAACTAAGTAATCTGCACTTTAAAAAGAATGCATTACAAACCCCAGCAGCACAACAACAAACTATAACAGCCTGTGTCATCAACCACAGCCCTTTAACTAGAATGAATTGTTCATATGTCATGCATTATGTGGGTAAGCTTTATGTGCACATTTCAGAGGCTATTTTCTGTTGTATGACTCAGAAAATATTTGTCTGAAGTTCTTGCATTACACCTATTGTTTTAAGTTTCAATTCCGACTTGTCACAACTCTCAGCCAATAAATGCCACAGCACTGAAATAAGATGCAACACTCCAGTACCACCTATCTTCTTCAAGAAGGCCTACATCTTCCATGCTTTTATGGATGCCAGCACTTTGGGTACACTGTCTAATTATATGTTTCTTTAAGTTTACAATTGAAGCACCTGTCTACATGTCTATTGACAAACATATGAATAACCGCTTCATGCTATTGTCACAAAAGTGCTGCATATGCATAGAGCAGCTGCCACCATTGCAGATACTGAGCATTCAGCTTAGGTCATGCTACCAGCTTCAAGGTTTCAGGAAAGGGAGAGATAGTCACTACCCAAATTTATGGGATATGACAGCAATAGCATCTACATCAGTAACTAATTTGAACCATAAACTCAAAACTAGTCACTTTTTCATTACTCTTTCTCCCAAGAAGACTCACATTAAGCAAATGTGACGATAGATGATTAGCTTATAACTAACAAATATCGGCTGACACTAATACACACATCTATTTTGCGTCTGTAGCCACATTTTCGCTCTGTTTCTGGGTTCACTAACCAATCTACATCACAGAATGAAAGAAATGTCCATCAGCTAATCCTAAGTACGGCTACACCAGCATAAATCACAGACACAATGGCAAACATAGTTCTCAAGCAGCTACTAAACCCACATCAACCACTATCACAGTCATATTACCTTCGCAATCCATACCCTATTGCCATCTACACTGTTGTTTATAAAAGTATTTAATAACAATGCGGCATTTAATCGTTTATGTGGATGAATCTAGTTACACTGTAATCAGTATGGTCTTGTTGAGACATCAGGTGTGAAATACCACACTTACCTTGTCAGCTGCTACTCGCAAACTTATGTGGCAATAAGAAAATGCCATGACTTCTTGTGGGAATGCTATATAATAGCGTGAAGTGGAAAATAACCATACAAAATATGCTGCACATTTTACACTGAATCACTAATTCCGTCTAAACTGCTCACATAAATGGCGATCTACAGCACTACACCTACTGTTAGCACTGTAGGTATTTAAGAGAATATACCCAGTAATTCCTACACAGTTGAAAACTCCACAAACATTTATTGTTAGTATCCTATGCTTATATTAGTGTTGTGTGTCTCAAACACTCAACTACACTACACTACAGGCGCCATGATGCCTTATGGCAGCTACACCAGTGCTGCCACCAACAGGCAGCAGTGTGAAACTCCGGCAACAGCGGCACTGCTAAGGCGAGAGCAAGTCGCACTAAAATGTAAGTTTTTAACGCAACATTGGTAAATCTCGATGTGGCTTCAATGTAACTTGCTGAGAACAATATTTCGCCGGAATTGAATGAGAAATCAGCTCCTCCCAGGCTTTGTGTGCCATGAAACAGCGCAATAAAAGTAAGCCAATTTTGAAACATGTCGGACGCCATCAGGTAACTATATATACGATTTCGATGCGGCCTTCCACTGTACTCGCTTCGGCGGTACATATACTAAAATTGGAACGATACAGAGAAGATTAGCATGGCCCCTGCGCAAGGATGACACGCAAAATCGTGAAGCGTTCCACATTTTTTTCGCAACCTTGCTCCATGACTTCACACATCACCTAACTATACCATCAGCCACCTCAACTACTTTGCCTTCACGTTTTCTCATACTTCCCACTGCCTAACCTCTCCGCCTAACAAACTATGCTCTAATCTCTTGCAACCCACTAATATTTCTAAAGGACATACCACTAACAACATCAATATGCTTTGCAACCATTTTTTCAAACACCAAGGCTTCAAGCACTGCAAACACTGATATAATTTATACTGTGCACAATGACACACATATACCATCCCCTTTCACCTCAATGGCTTACCTGGCACAAATGACACACACTCAAACTAAACACAGATTAATACAGGTAATGACCTTCACACTTTCACAATAACACACTCCACCGTTATATCTCCTCCTACACTCACAACCATTTGCTTCAACACTACATCTTTACCAAACCTACTTCCATCCCATACTAAAAACACTTACATCTATTTTCATCAACCTAACTGCATCTTTTATCTGTATTTAGCCACACTGACAATAACTAGTGCTTTTAAACCATCAACACTCCCCAACTAAAATTATGTCCAATATCTATACATTATTCCTTGCCTCCCACTTTCAGTACTCAAAGTGTTACTATATCACTAGCACAACCTGCATACCACACAAGGACTTTCGACATTTATTTTCAATCATCTACACATCTCAAATTCATATCTTTGTTTACACTACATCAAGATGCCAAGGAACTAGCCACCTTACCAACGATAGCTGAAAAGTGCCTTCTCTTATAAAAGTCGTTCACCCCTGTGTACAAGCAACTTTTCCAGTGCCCACTCTTCCCAAGAGCAACTAAGTAATCTGCACTTTAAAAAGAATGCATTACAAACCCCAGCAGCACAACAACAAACTATAACAGCCTGTGTCATCAACCACAGCCCTTTAACTAGAATGAATTGTTCATATGTCATGCATTATGTGGGTAAGCTTTATGTGCACATTTCAGAGGCTATTTTCTGTTGTATGACTCAGAAAATATTTGTCTGAAGTTCTTGCATTACACCTATTGTTTTAAGTTTCAATTCCGACTTGTCACAACTCTCAGCCAATAAATGCCACAGCACTGAAATAAGATGCAACACTCCAGTACCACCTATCTTCTTCAAGAAGGCCTACATCTTCCATGCTTTTATGGATGCCAGCACTTTGGGTACACTGTCTAATTATATGTTTCTTTAAGTTTACAATTGAAGCACCTGTCTACATGTCTATTGACAAACATATGAATAACCGCTTCATGCTATTGTCACAAAAGTGCTGCATATGCATAGAGCAGCTGCCACCATTGCAGATACTGAGCATTCAGCTTAGGTCATGCTACCAGCTTCAAGGTTTCAGGAAAGGGAGAGATAGTCACTACCCAAATTTATGGGATATGACAGCAATAGCATCTACATCAGTAACTAATTTGAACCATAAACTCAAAACTAGTCACTTTTTCATTACTCTTTCTCCCAAGAAGACTCACATTAAGCAAATGTGACGATAGATGATTAGCTTATAACTAACAAATATCGGCTGACACTAATACACACATCTATTTTGTGTCTGTAGCCACATTTTCGCTCTGTTTCTGGGTTCACTAACCAATCTACACCACAGAATGAAAGAAATGTCCATCAGCTAATCCTAAGTACGGCTACACCAGCATAAATCACAGACACAATGGCAAACATAGTTCTCAAGCAGCTACTAAACCCACATCAACCACTATCACAGTCATATTACCTTCGCAATCCATACCCTATTGCCATCTACACTGTTGTTTATAAAAGTATTTAATAAGAATGCGGCATTTAATCGTTTATGTGGATGAATCTAGTTACACTGTAATCAGTATGGTCTTGTTGAGACATCAGGTGTGAAATACCACACTTACCTTGTCAGCTGCTACTCGCAAACTTATGTGGCAATAAGAAAATGCCATGACTTCTTGTGGGAATGCTATATAATAGCGTGAAGTGGAAAATAACCATACAAAATATGCTGCACATTTTACACTGAATCACTAATTCCGTCTAAACTGCTCACATAAATGGCGATCTACAGCACTACACCTACTGTTAGCACTGTAGGTATTTAAGAGAATATACCCAGTAATTCCTACACAGTTGAAAACTCCACAAACATTTATTGTTAGTATCCTATGCTTATATTAGTGTTGTGTGTCTCAAACACTCAACTACACTACACTACAGGCGCCATGATGCCTTATGGCAGCTACACCAGTGCTGCCACCAACAGGCAGCAGTGTGAAACTCCGGCAACAGCGGCACTGCTAAGGCGAGAGCAAGTCGCACTAAAATGTAAGTTTTTAACGCAACATTGGTAAATCTCGATGTGGCTTCAATGTAACTTGCTGAGAACAATATTTCGCCGGAATTGAATGAGAAATCAGCTCCTCCCAGGCTTTGTGTGCCATGAAACAGCGCAATAAAAGTAAGCCAATTTTGAAACATGTCGGACGCCATCAGGTAACTATATATACGATTTCGATGCGGCCTTCCACTGTACTCGCTTCGGCGGTACATATACTAAAATTGGAACGATACAGAGAAGATTAGCATGGCCCCTGCGCAAGGATGACACGCAAAATCGTGAAGCGTTCCACATTTTTTTCGCAACCTTGCTCCATGACTTCACACATCACCTAACTATACCATCAGCCACCTCAACTACTTTGCCTTCACGTTTTCTCATACTTCCCACTGCCTAACCTCTCCGCCTAACAAACTATGCTCTAATCTCTTGCAACCCACTAATATTTCTAAAGGACATACCACTAACAACATCAATATGCTTTGCAACCATTTTTTCAAACACCAAGGCTTCAAGCACTGCAAACACTGATATAATTTATACTGTGCACAATGACACACATATACCATCCCCTTTCACCTCAATGGCTTACCTGGCACAAATGACACACACTCAAACTAAACACAGATTAATACAGGTAATGACCTTCACACTTTCACAATAACACACTCCACCGTTATATCTCCTCCTACACTCACAACCATTTGCTTCAACACTACATCTTTACCAAACCTACTTCCATACCATACTAAAAACACTTACATCTATTTTCATCAACCTAACTGCATCTTTTATCTGTATTTAGCCACACTGACAATAACTAGTGCTTTTAAACCATCAACACTCCCCAACTAAAATTATGTCCAATATCTATACATTATTCCTTGCCTCCCACTTTCAGTACTCAAAGTGTTACTATATCACTAGCACAACCTGCATACCACACAAGGACTTTCGACATTTATTTTCAATCATCTACACATCTCAAATTCATATCTTTGTTTACACTACATCAAGATGCCAAGGAACTAGCCACCTTACCAACGATAGCTGAAAAGTGCCTTCTCTTATAAAAGTCGTTCACCCCTGTGTACAAGCAACTTTTCCAGTGCCCACTCTTCCCAAGAGCAACTAAGTAATCTGCACTTTAAAAAGAATGCATTACAAACCCCAGCAGCACAACAACAAACTATAACAGCCTGTGTCATCAACCACAGCCCTTTAACTAGAATGAATTGTTCATATGTCATGCATTATGTGGGTAAGCTTTATGTGCACATTTCAGAGGCTATTTTCTGTTGTATGACTCAGAAAATATTTGTCTGAAGTTCTTGCATTACACCTATTGTTTTAAGTTTCAATTCCGACTTGTCACAACTCTCAGCCAATAAATGCCACAGCACTGAAATAAGATGCAACACTCCAGTACCACCTATCTTCTTCAAGAAGGCCTACATCTTCCATGCTTTTATGGATGCCAGCACTTTGGGTACACTGTCTAATTATATGTTTCTTTAAGTTTACAATTGAAGCACCTGTCTACATGTCTATTGACAAACATATGAATAACCGCTTCATGCTATTGTCACAAAAGTGCTGCATATGCATAGAGCAGCTGCCACCATTGCAGATACTGAGCATTCAGCTTAGGTCATGCTACCAGCTTCAAGGTTTCAGGAAAGGGAGAGATAGTCACTACCCAAATTTATGGGATATGACAGCAATAGCATCTACATCAGTAACTAATTTGAACCATAAACTCAAAACTAGTCACTTTTTCATTACTCTTTCTCCCAAGAAGACTCACATTAAGCAAATGTGACGATAGATGATTAGCTTATAACTAACAAATATCGGCTGACACTAATACACACATCTATTTTGCGTCTGTAGCCACATTTTCGCTCTGTTTCTGGGTTCACTAACCAATCTACACCACAGAATGAAAGAAATGTCCATCAGCTAATCCTAAGTACGGCTACACCAGCATAAATCACAGACACAATGGCAAACATAGTTCTCAAGCAGCTACTAAACCCACATCAACCACTATCACAGTCATATTACCTTCGCAATCCATACCCTATTGCCATCTACACTGTTGTTTATAAAAGTATTTAATAACAATGCGGCATTTAATCGTTTATGTGGATGAATCTAGTTACACTGTAATCAGTATGGTCTTGTTGAGACATCAGGTGTGAAATACCACACTTACCTTGTCAGCTGCTACTCGCAAACTTATGTGGCAATAAGAAAATGCCATGACTTCTTGTGGGAATGCTATATAATAGCGTGAAGTGGAAAATAACCATACAAAATATGCTGCACATTTTACACTGAATCACTAATTCCGTCTAAACTGCTCACATAAATGGCGATCTACAGCACTACACCTACTGTTAGCACTGTAGGTATTTAAGAGAATATACCCAGTAATTCCTACACAGTTGAAAACTCCACAAACATTTATTGTTAGTATCCTATGCTTATATTAGTGTTGTGTGTCTCAAACACTCAACTACACTACACTACAGGCGCCATGATGCCTTATGGCAGCTACACCAGTGCTGCCACCAACAGGCAGCAGTGTGAAACTCCGGCAACAGCGGCACTGCTAAGGCGAGAGCAAGTCGCACTAAAATGTAAGTTTTTAACGCAACATTGGTAAATCTCGATGTGGCTTCAATGTAACTTGCTGAGAACAATATTTCGCCGGAATTGAATGAGAAATCAGCTCCTCCCAGGCTTTGTGTGCCATGAAACAGCGCAATAAAAGTAAGCCAATTTTGAAACATGTCGGACGCCATCAGGTAACTATATATACGATTTCGATGCGGCCTTCCACTGTACTCGCTTCGGCGGTACATATACTAAAATTGGAACGATACAGAGAAGATTAGCATGGCCCCTGCGCAAGGATGACACGCAAAATCGTGAAGCGTTCCACATTTTTTTCGCAACCTTGCTCCATGACTTCACACATCACCTAACTATACCATCAGCCACCTCAACTACTTTGCCTTCACGTTTTCTCATACTTCCCACTGCCTAACCTCTCCGCCTAACAAACTATGCTCTAATCTCTTGCAACCCACTAATATTTCTAAAGGACATACCACTAACAACATCAATATGCTTTGCAACCATTTTTTCAAACACCAAGGCTTCAAGCACTGCAAACACTGATATAATTTATACTGTGCACAATGACACACATATACCATCCCCTTTCACCTCAATGGCTTACCTGGCACAAATGACACACACTCAAACTAAACACAGATTAATACAGGTAATGACCTTCACACTTTCACAATAACACACTCCACCGTTATATCTCCTCCTACACTCACAACCATTTGCTTCAACACTACATCTTTACCAAACCTACTTCCATCCCATACTAAAAACACTTACATCTATTTTCATCAACCTAACTGCATCTTTTATCTGTATTTAGCCACACTGACAATAACTAGTGCTTTTAAACCATCAACACTCCCCAACTAAAATTATGTCCAATATCTATACATTATTCCTTGCCTCCCACTTTCAGTACTCAAAGTGTTACTATATCACTAGCACAACCTGCATACCACACAAGGACTTTCGACATTTATTTTCAATCATCTACACATCTCAAATTCATATCTTTGTTTACACTACATCAAGATGCCAAGGAACTAGCCACCTTACCAACGATAGCTGAAAAGTGCCTTCTCTTATAAAAGTCGTTCACCCCTGTGTACAAGCAACTTTTCCAGTGCCCACTCTTCCCAAGAGCAACTAAGTAATCTGCACTTTAAAAAGAATGCATTACAAACCCCAGCAGCACAACAACAAACTATAACAGCCTGTGTCATCAACCACAGCCCTTTAACTAGAATGAATTGTTCATATGTCATGCATTATGTGGGTAAGCTTTATGTGCACATTTCAGAGGCTATTTTCTGTTGTATGACTCAGAAAATATTTGTCTGAAGTTCTTGCATTACACCTATTGTTTTAAGTTTCAATTCCGACTTGTCACAACTCTCAGCCAATAAATGCCACAGCACTGAAATAAGATGCAACACTCCAGTACCACCTATCTTCTTCAAGAAGGCCTACATCTTCCATGCTTTTATGGATGCCAGCACTTTGGGTACACTGTCTAATTATATGTTTCTTTAAGTTTACAATTGAAGCACCTGTCTACATGTCTATTGACAAACATATGAATAACCGCTTCATGCTATTGTCACAAAAGTGCTGCATATGCATAGAGCAGCTGCCACCATTGCAGATACTGAGCATTCAGCTTAGGTCATGCTACCAGCTTCAAGGTTTCAGGAAAGGGAGAGATAGTCACTACCCAAATTTATGGGATATGACAGCAATAGCATCTACATCAGTAACTAATTTGAACCATAAACTCAAAACTAGTCACTTTTTCATTACTCTTTCTCCCAAGAAGACTCACATTAAGCAAATGTGACGATAGATGATTAGCTTATAACTAACAAATATCGGCTGACACTAATACACACATCTATTTTGTGTCTGTAGCCACATTTTCGCTCTGTTTCTGGGTTCACTAACCAATCTACACCACAGAATGAAAGAAATGTCCATCAGCTAATCCTAAGTACGGCTACACCAGCATAAATCACAGACACAATGGCAAACATAGTTCTCAAGCAGCTACTAAACCCACATCAACCACTATCACAGTCATATTACCTTCGCAATCCATACCCTATTGCCATCTACACTGTTGTTTATAAAAGTATTTAATAACAATGCGGCATTTAATCGTTTATGTGGATGAATCTAGTTACACTGTAATCAGTATGGTCTTGTTGAGACATCAGGTGTGAAATACCACACTTACCTTGTCAGCTGCTACTCGCAAACTTATGTGGCAATAAGAAAATGCCATGACTTCTTGTGGGAATGCTATATAATAGCGTGAAGTGGAAAATAACCATACAAAATATGCTGCACATTTTACACTGAATCACTAATTCCGTCTAAACTGCTCACATAAATGGCGATCTACAGCACTACACCTACTGTTAGCACTGTAGGTATTTAAGAGAATATACCCAGTAATTCCTACACAGTTGAAAACTCCACAAACATTTATTGTTAGTATCCTATGCTTATATTAGTGTTGTGTGTCTCAAACACTCAACTACACTACACTACAGGCGCCATGATGCCTTATGGCAGCTACACCAGTGCTGCCACCAACAGGCAGCAGTGTGAAACTCCGGCAACAGCGGCACTGCTAAGGCGAGAGCAAGTCGCACTAAAATGTAAGTTTTTAACGCAACATTGGTAAATCTCGATGTGGCTTCAATGTAACTTGCTGAGAACAATATTTCGCCGGAATTGAATGAGAAATCAGCTCCTCCCAGGCTTTGTGTGCCATGAAACAGCGCAATAAAAGTAAGCCAATTTTGAAACATGTCGGACGCCATCAGGTAACTATATATACGATTTCGATGCGGCCTTCCACTGTACTCGCTTCGGCGGTACATATACTAAAATTGGAACGATACAGAGAAGATTAGCATGGCCCCTGCGCAAGGATGACACGCAAAATCGTGAAGCGTTCCACATTTTTTTCGCAACCTTGCTCCATGACTTCACACATCACCTAACTATACCATCAGCCACCTCAACTACTTTGCCTTCACGTTTTCTCATACTTCCCACTGCCTAACCTCTCCGCCTAACAAACTATGCTCTAATCTCTTGCAACCCACTAATATTTCTAAAGGACATACCACTAACAACATCAATATGCTTTGCAACCATTTTTTCAAACACCAAGGCTTCAAGCACTGCAAACACTGATATAATTTATACTGTGCACAATGACACACATATACCATCCCCTTTCACCTCAATGGCTTACCTGGCACAAATGACACACACTCAAACTAAACACAGATTAATACAGGTAATGACCTTCACACTTTCACAATAACACACTCCACCGTTATATCTCCTCCTACACTCACAACCATTTGCTTCAACACTACATCTTTACCAAACCTACTTCCATCCCATACTAAAAACACTTACATCTATTTTCATCAACCTAACTGCATCTTTTATCTGTATTTAGCCACACTGACAATAACTAGTGCTTTTAAACCATCAACACTCCCCAACTAAAATTATGTCCAATATCTATACATTATTCCTTGCCTCCCACTTTCAGTACTCAAAGTGTTACTATATCACTAGCACAACCTGCATACCACACAAGGACTTTCGACATTTATTTTCAATCATCTACACATCTCAAATTCATATCTTTGTTTACACTACATCAAGATGCCAAGGAACTAGCCACCTTACCAACGATAGCTGAAAAGTGCCTTCTCTTATAAAAGTCGTTCACCCCTGTGTACAAGCAACTTTTCCAGTGCCCACTCTTCCCAAGAGCAACTAAGTAATCTGCACTTTAAAAAGAATGCATTACAAACCCCAGCAGCACAACAACAAACTATAACAGCCTGTGTCATCAACCACAGCCCTTTAACTAGAATGAATTGTTCATATGTCATGCATTATGTGGGTAAGCTTTATGTGCACATTTCAGAGGCTATTTTCTGTTGTATGACTCAGAAAATATTTGTCTGAAGTTCTTGCATTACACCTATTGTTTTAAGTTTCAATTCCGACTTGTCACAACTCTCAGCCAATAAATGCCACAGCACTGAAATAAGATGCAACACTCCAGTACCACCTATCTTCTTCAAGAAGGCCTACATCTTCCATGCTTTTATGGATGCCAGCACTTTGGGTACACTGTCTAATTATATGTTTCTTTAAGTTTACAATTGAAGCACCTGTCTACATGTCTATTGACAAACATATGAATAACCGCTTCATGCTATTGTCACAAAAGTGCTGCATATGCATAGAGCAGCTGCCACCATTGCAGATACTGAGCATTCAGCTTAGGTCATGCTACCAGCTTCAAGGTTTCAGGAAAGGGAGAGATAGTCACTACCCAAATTTATGGGATATGACAGCAATAGCATCTACATCAGTAACTAATTTGAACCATAAACTCAAAACTAGTCACTTTTTCATTACTCTTTCTCCCAAGAAGACTCACATTAAGCAAATGTGACGATAGATGATTAGCTTATAACTAACAAATATCGGCTGACACTAATACACACATCTATTTTGTGTCTGTAGCCACATTTTCGCTCTGTTTCTGGGTTCACTAACCAATCTACACCACAGAATGAAAGAAATGTCCATCAGCTAATCCTAAGTACGGCTACACCAGCATAAATCACAGACACAATGGCAAACATAGTTCTCAAGCAGCTACTAAACCCACATCAACCACTATCACAGTCATATTACCTTCGCAATCCATACCCTATTGCCATCTACACTGTTGTTTATAAAAGTATTTAATAACAATGCGGCATTTAATCGTTTATGTGGATGAATCTAGTTACACTGTAATCAGTATGGTCTTGTTGAGACATCAGGTGTGAAATACCACACTTACCTTGTCAGCTGCTACTCGCAAACTTATGTGGCAATAAGAAAATGCCATGACTTCTTGTGGGAATGCTATATAATAGCGTGAAGTGGAAAATAACCATACAAAATATGCTGCACATTTTACACTGAATCACTAATTCCGTCTAAACTGCTCACATAAATGGCGATCTACAGCACTACACCTACTGTTAGCACTGTAGGTATTTAAGAGAATATACCCAGTAATTCCTACACAGTTGAAAACTCCACAAACATTTATTGTTAGTATCCTATGCTTATATTAGTGTTGTGTGTCTCAAACACTCAACTACACTACACTACAGGCGCCATGATGCCTTATGGCAGCTACACCAGTGCTGCCACCAACAGGCAGCAGTGTGAAACTCCGGCAACAGCGGCACTGCTAAGGCGAGAGCAAGTCGCACTAAAATGTAAGTTTTTAACGCAACATTGGTAAATCTCGATGTGGCTTCAATGTAACTTGCTGAGAACAATATTTCGCCGGAATTGAATGAGAAATCAGCTCCTCCCAGGCTTTGTGTGCCATGAAACAGCGCAATAAAAGTAAGCCAATTTTGAAACATGTCGGACGCCATCAGGTAACTATATATACGATTTCGATGCGGCCTTCCACTGTACTCGCTTCGGCGGTACATATACTAAAATTGGAACGATACAGAGAAGATTAGCATGGCCCCTGCGCAAGGATGACACGCAAAATCGTGAAGCGTTCCACATTTTTTTCGCAACCTTGCTCCATGACTTCACACATCACCTAACTATACCATCAGCCACCTCAACTACTTTGCCTTCACGTTTTCTCATACTTCCCACTGCCTAACCTCTCCGCCTAACAAACTATGCTCTAATCTCTTGCAACCCACTAATATTTCTAAAGGACATACCACTAACAACATCAATATGCTTTGCAACCATTTTTTCAAACACCAAGGCTTCAAGCACTGCAAACACTGATATAATTTATACTGTGCACAATGACACACATATACCATCCCCTTTCACCTCAATGGCTTACCTGGCACAAATGACACACACTCAAACTAAACACAGATTAATACAGGTAATGACCTTCACACTTTCACAATAACACACTCCACCGTTATATCTCCTCCTACACTCACAACCATTTGCTTCAACACTACATCTTTACCAAACCTACTTCCATCCCATACTAAAAACACTTACATCTATTTTCATCAACCTAACTGCATCTTTTATCTGTATTTAGCCACACTGACAATAACTAGTGCTTTTAAACCATCAACACTCCCCAACTAAAATTATGTCCAATATCTATACATTATTCCTTGCCTCCCACTTTCAGTACTCAAAGTGTTACTATATCACTAGCACAACCTGCATACCACACAAGGACTTTCGACATTTATTTTCAATCATCTACACATCTCAAATTCATATCTTTGTTTACACTACATCAAGATGCCAAGGAACTAGCCACCTTACCAACGATAGCTGAAAAGTGCCTTCTCTTATAAAAGTCGTTCACCCCTGTGTACAAGCAACTTTTCCAGTGCCCACTCTTCCCAAGAGCAACTAAGTAATCTGCACTTTAAAAAGAATGCATTACAAACCCCAGCAGCACAACAACAAACTATAACAGCCTGTGTCATCAACCACAGCCCTTTAACTAGAATGAATTGTTCATATGTCATGCATTATGTGGGTAAGCTTTATGTGCACATTTCAGAGGCTATTTTCTGTTGTATGACTCAGAAAATATTTGTCTGAAGTTCTTGCATTACACCTATTGTTTTAAGTTTCAATTCCGACTTGTCACAACTCTCAGCCAATAAATGCCACAGCACTGAAATAAGATGCAACACTCCAGTACCACCTATCTTCTTCAAGAAGGCCTACATCTTCCATGCTTTTATGGATGCCAGCACTTTGGGTACACTGTCTAATTATATGTTTCTTTAAGTTTACAATTGAAGCACCTGTCTACATGTCTATTGACAAACATATGAATAACCGCTTCATGCTATTGTCACAAAAGTGCTGCATATGCATAGAGCAGCTGCCACCATTGCAGATACTGAGCATTCAGCTTAGGTCATGCTACCAGCTTCAAGGTTTCAGGAAAGGGAGAGATAGTCACTACCCAAATTTATGGGATATGACAGCAATAGCATCTACATCAGTAACTAATTTGAACCATAAACTCAAAACTAGTCACTTTTTCATTACTCTTTCTCCCAAGAAGACTCACATTAAGCAAATGTGACGATAGATGATTAGCTTATAACTAACAAATATCGGCTGACACTAATACACACATCTATTTTGTGTCTGTAGCCACATTTTCGCTCTGTTTCTGGGTTCACTAACCAATCTACACCACAGAATGAAAGAAATGTCCATCAGCTAATCCTAAGTACGGCTACACCAGCATAAATCACAGACACAATGGCAAACATAGTTCTCAAGCAGCTACTAAACCCACATCAACCACTATCACAGTCATATTACCTTCGCAATCCATACCCTATTGCCATCTACACTGTTGTTTATAAAAGTATTTAATAACAATGCGGCATTTAATCGTTTATGTGGATGAATCTAGTTACACTGTAATCAGTATGGTCTTGTTGAGACATCAGGTGTGAAATACCACACTTACCTTGTCAGCTGCTACTCGCAAACTTATGTGGCAATAAGAAAATGCCATGACTTCTTGTGGGAATGCTATATAATAGCGTGAAGTGGAAAATAACCATACAAAATATGCTGCACATTTTACACTGAATCACTAATTCCGTCTAAACTGCTCACATAAATGGCGATCTACAGCACTACACCTACTGTTAGCACTGTAGGTATTTAAGAGAATATACCCAGTAATTCCTACACAGTTGAAAACTCCACAAACATTTATTGTTAGTATCCTATGCTTATATTAGTGTTGTGTGTCTCAAACACTCAACTACACTACACTACAGGCGCCATGATGCCTTATGGCAGCTACACCAGTGCTGCCACCAACAGGCAGCAGTGTGAAACTCCGGCAACAGCGGCACTGCTAAGGCGAGAGCAAGTCGCACTAAAATGTAAGTTTTTAACGCAACATTGGTAAATCTCGATGTGGCTTCAATGTAACTTGCTGAGAACAATATTTCGCCGGAATTGAATGAGAAATCAGCTCCTCCCAGGCTTTGTGTGCCATGAAACAGCGCAACAAAAGTAAGCCAATTTTGAAACATGTCGGACGCCATCAGGTAACTATATATACGATTTCGATGCGGCCTTCCACTGTACTCGCTTCGGCGGTACATATACTAAAATTGGAACGATACAGAGAAGATTAGCATGGCCCCTGCGCAAGGATGACACGCAAAATCGTGAAGCGTTCCACATTTTTTTCGCAACCTTGCTCCATGACTTCACACATCACCTAACTATACCATCAGCCACCTCAACTACTTTGCCTTCACGTTTTCTCATACTTCCCACTGCCTAACCTCTCCGCCTAACAAACTATGCTCTAATCTCTTGCAACCCACTAATATTTCTAAAGGACATACCACTAACAACATCAATATGCTTTGCAACCATTTTTTCAAACACCAAGGCTTCAAGCACTGCAAACACTGATATAATTTATACTGTGCACAATGACACACATATACCATCCCCTTTCACCTCAATGGCTTACCTGGCACAAATGACACACACTCAAACTAAACACAGATTAATACAGGTAATGACCTTCACACTTTCACAATAACACACTCCACCGTTATATCTCCTCCTACACTCACAACCATTTGCTTCAACACTACATCTTTACCAAACCTACTTCCATACCATACTAAAAACACTTACATCTATTTTCATCAACCTAACTGCATCTTTTATCTGTATTTAGCCACACTGACAATAACTAGTGCTTTTAAACCATCAACACTCCCCAACTAAAATTATGTCCAATATCTATACATTATTCCTTGCCTCCCACTTTCAGTACTCAAAGTGTTACTATATCACTAGCACAACCTGCATACCACACAAGGACTTTCGACATTTATTTTCAATCATCTACACATCTCAAATTCATATCTTTGTTTACACTACATCAAGATGCCAAGGAACTAGCCACCTTACCAACGATAGCTGAAAAGTGCCTTCTCTTATAAAAGTCGTTCACCCCTGTGTACAAGCAACTTTTCCAGTGCCCACTCTTCCCAAGAGCAACTAAGTAATCTGCACTTTAAAAAGAATGCATTACAAACCCCAGCAGCACAACAACAAACTATAACAGCCTGTGTCATCAACCACAGCCCTTTAACTAGAATGAATTGTTCATATGTCATGCATTATGTGGGTAAGCTTTATGTGCACATTTCAGAGGCTATTTTCTGTTGTATGACTCAGAAAATATTTGTCTGAAGTTCTTGCATTACACCTATTGTTTTAAGTTTCAATTCCGACTTGTCACAACTCTCAGCCAATAAATGCCACAGCACTGAAATAAGATGCAACACTCCAGTACCACCTATCTTCTTCAAGAAGGCCTACATCTTCCATGCTTTTATGGATGCCAGCACTTTGGGTACACTGTCTAATTATATGTTTCTTTAAGTTTACAATTGAAGCACCTGTCTACATGTCTATTGACAAACATATGAATAACCGCTTCATGCTATTGTCACAAAAGTGCTGCATATGCATAGAGCAGCTGCCACCATTGCAGATACTGAGCATTCAGCTTAGGTCATGCTACCAGCTTCAAGGTTTCAGGAAAGGGAGAGATAGTCACTACCCAAATTTATGGGATATGACAGCAATAGCATCTACATCAGTAACTAATTTGAACCATAAACTCAAAACTAGTCACTTTTTCATTACTCTTTCTCCCAAGAAGACTCACATTAAGCAAATGTGACGATAGATGATTAGCTTATAACTAACAAATATCGGCTGACACTAATACACACATCTATTTTGCGTCTGTAGCCACATTTTCGCTCTGTTTCTGGGTTCACTAACCAATCTACACCACAGAATGAAAGAAATGTCCATCAGCTAATCCTAAGTACGGCTACACCAGCATAAATCACAGACACAATGGCAAACATAGTTCTCAAGCAGCTACTAAACCCACATCAACCACTATCACAGTCATATTACCTTCGCAATCCATACCCTATTGCCATCTACACTGTTGTTTATAAAAGTATTTAATAACAATGCGGCATTTAATCGTTTATGTGGATGAATCTAGTTACACTGTAATCAGTATGGTCTTGTTGAGACATCAGGTGTGAAATACCACACTTACCTTGTCAGCTGCTACTCGCAAACTTATGTGGCAATAAGAAAATGCCATGACTTCTTGTGGGAATGCTATATAATAGCGTGAAGTGGAAAATAACCATACAAAATATGCTGCACATTTTACACTGAATCACTAATTCCGTCTAAACTGCTCACATAAATGGTGATCTACAGCACTACACCTACTGTTAGCACTGTAGGTATTTAAGAGAATATACCCAGTAATTCCTACACAGTTGAAAACTCCACAAACATTTATTGTTAGTATCCTATGCTTATATTAGTGTTGTGTGTCTCAAACACTCAACTACACTACACTACAGGCGCCATGATGCCTTATGGCAGCTACACCAGTGCTGCCACCAACAGGCAGCAGTGTGAAACTCCGGCAACAGCGGCACTGCTAAGGCGAGAGCAAGTCGCACTAAAATGTAAGTTTTTAACGCAACATTGGTAAATCTCGATGTGGCTTCAATGTAACTTGCTGAGAACAATATTTCGCCGGAATTGAATGAGAAATCAGCTCCTCCCAGGCTTTGTGTGCCATGAAACAGCGCAATAAAAGTAAGCCAATTTTGAAACATGTCGGACGCCATCAGGTAACTATATATACGATTTCGATGCGGCCTTCCACTGTACTCGCTTCGGCGGTACATATACTAAAATTGGAACGATACAGAGAAGATTAGCATGGCCCCTGCGCAAGGATGACACGCAAAATCGTGAAGCGTTCCACATTTTTTTCGCAACCTTGCTCCATGACTTCACACATCACCTAACTATACCATCAGCCACCTCAACTACTTTGCCTTCACGTTTTCTCATACTTCCCACTGCCTAACCTCTCCGCCTAACAAACTATGCTCTAATCTCTTGCAACCCACTAATATTTCTAAAGGACATACCACTAACAACATCAATATGCTTTGCAACCATTTTTTCAAACACCAAGGCTTCAAGCACTGCAAACACTGATATAATTTATACTGTGCACAATGACACACATATACCATCCCCTTTCACCTCAATGGCTTACCTGGCACAAATGACACACACTCAAACTAAACACAGATTAATACAGGTAATGACCTTCACACTTTCACAATAACACACTCCACCGTTATATCTCCTCCTACACTCACAACCATTTGCTTCAACACTACATCTTTACCAAACCTACTTCCATCCCATACTAAAAACACTTACATCTATTTTCATCAACCTAACTGCATCTTTTATCTGTATTTAGCCACACTGACAATAACTAGTGCTTTTAAACCATCAACACTCCCCAACTAAAATTATGTCCAATATCTATACATTATTCCTTGCCTCCCACTTTCAGTACTCAAAGTGTTACTATATCACTAGCACAACCTGCATACCACACAAGGACTTTCGACATTTATTTTCAATCATCTACACATCTCAAATTCATATCTTTGTTTACACTACATCAAGATGCCAAGGAACTAGCCACCTTACCAACGATAGCTGAAAAGTGCCTTCTCTTATAAAAGTCGTTCACCCCTGTGTACAAGCAACTTTTCCAGTGCCCACTCTTCCCAAGAGCAACTAAGTAATCTGCACTTTAAAAAGAATGCATTACAAACCCCAGCAGCACAACAACAAACTATAACAGCCTGTGTCATCAACCACAGCCCTTTAACTAGAATGAATTGTTCATATGTCATGCATTATGTGGGTAAGCTTTATGTGCACATTTCAGAGGCTATTTTCTGTTGTATGACTCAGAAAATATTTGTCTGAAGTTCTTGCATTACACCTATTGTTTTAAGTTTCAATTCCGACTTGTCACAACTCTCAGCCAATAAATGCCACAGCACTGAAATAAGATGCAACACTCCAGTACCACCTATCTTCTTCAAGAAGGCCTACATCTTCCATGCTTTTATGGATGCCAGCACTTTGGGTACACTGTCTAATTATATGTTTCTTTAAGTTTACAATTGAAGCACCTGTCTACATGTCTATTGACAAACATATGAATAACCGCTTCATGCTATTGTCACAAAAGTGCTGCATATGCATAGAGCAGCTGCCACCATTGCAGATACTGAGCATTCAGCTTAGGTCATGCTACCAGCTTCAAGGTTTCAGGAAAGGGAGAGATAGTCACTACCCAAATTTATGGGATATGACAGCAATAGCATCTACATCAGTAACTAATTTGAACCATAAACTCAAAACTAGTCACTTTTTCATTACTCTTTCTCCCAAGAAGACTCACATTAAGCAAATGTGACGATAGATGATTAGCTTATAACTAACAAATATCGGCTGACACTAATACACACATCTATTTTGTGTCTGTAGCCACATTTTCGCTCTGTTTCTGGGTTCACTAACCAATCTACACCACAGAATGAAAGAAATGTCCATCAGCTAATCCTAAGTACGGCTACACCAGCATAAATCACAGACACAATGGCAAACATAGTTCTCAAGCAGCTACTAAACCCACATCAACCACTATCACAGTCATATTACCTTCGCAATCCATACCCTATTGCCATCTACACTGTTGTTTATAAAAGTATTTAATAAGAATGCGGCATTTAATCGTTTATGTGGATGAATCTAGTTACACTGTAATCAGTATGGTCTTGTTGAGACATCAGGTGTGAAATACCACACTTACCTTGTCAGCTGCTACTCGCAAACTTATGTGGCAATAAGAAAATGCCATGACTTCTTGTGGGAATGCTATATAATAGCGTGAAGTGGAAAATAACCATACAAAATATGCTGCACATTTTACACTGAATCACTAATTCCGTCTAAACTGCTCACATAAATGGCGATCTACAGCACTACACCTACTGTTAGCACTGTAGGTATTTAAGAGAATATACCCAGTAATTCCTACACAGTTGAAAACTCCACAAACATTTATTGTTAGTATCCTATGCTTATATTAGTGTTGTGTGTCTCAAACACTCAACTACACTACACTACAGGCGCCATGATGCCTTATGGCAGCTACACCAGTGCTGCCACCAACAGGCAGCAGTGTGAAACTCCGGCAACAGCGGCACTGCTAAGGCGAGAGCAAGTCGCACTAAAATGTAAGTTTTTAACGCAACATTGGTAAATCTCGATGTGGCTTCAATGTAACTTGCTGAGAACAATATTTCGCCGGAATTGAATGAGAAATCAGCTCCTCCCAGGCTTTGTGTGCCATGAAACAGCGCAATAAAAGTAAGCCAATTTTGAAACATGTCGGACGCCATCAGGTAACTATATATACGATTTCGATGCGGCCTTCCACTGTACTCGCTTCGGCGGTACATATACTAAAATTGGAACGATACAGAGAAGATTAGCATGGCCCCTGCGCAAGGATGACACGCAAAATCGTGAAGCGTTCCACATTTTTTTCGCAACCTTGCTCCATGACTTCACACATCACCTAACTATACCATCAGCCACCTCAACTACTTTGCCTTCACGTTTTCTCATACTTCCCACTGCCTAACCTCTCCGCCTAACAAACTATGCTCTAATCTCTTGCAACCCACTAATATTTCTAAAGGACATACCACTAACAACATCAATATGCTTTGCAACCATTTTTTCAAACACCAAGGCTTCAAGCACTGCAAACACTGATATAATTTATACTGTGCACAATGACACACATATACCATCCCCTTTCACCTCAATGGCTTACCTGGCACAAATGACACACACTCAAACTAAACACAGATTAATACAGGTAATGACCTTCACACTTTCACAATAACACACTCCACCGTTATATCTCCTCCTACACTCACAACCATTTGCTTCAACACTACATCTTTACCAAACCTACTTCCATACCATACTAAAAACACTTACATCTATTTTCATCAACCTAACTGCATCTTTTATCTGTATTTAGCCACACTGACAATAACTAGTGCTTTTAAACCATCAACACTCCCCAACTAAAATTATGTCCAATATCTATACATTATTCCTTGCCTCCCACTTTCAGTACTCAAAGTGTTACTATATCACTAGCACAACCTGCATACCACACAAGGACTTTCGACATTTATTTTCAATCATCTACACATCTCAAATTCATATCTTTGTTTACACTACATCAAGATGCCAAGGAACTAGCCACCTTACCAACGATAGCTGAAAAGTGCCTTCTCTTATAAAAGTCGTTCACCCCTGTGTACAAGCAACTTTTCCAGTGCCCACTCTTCCCAAGAGCAACTAAGTAATCTGCACTTTAAAAAGAATGCATTACAAACCCCAGCAGCACAACAACAAACTATAACAGCCTGTGTCATCAACCACAGCCCTTTAACTAGAATGAATTGTTCATATGTCATGCATTATGTGGGTAAGCTTTATGTGCACATTTCAGAGGCTATTTTCTGTTGTATGACTCAGAAAATATTTGTCTGAAGTTCTTGCATTACACCTATTGTTTTAAGTTTCAATTCCGACTTGTCACAACTCTCAGCCAATAAATGCCACAGCACTGAAATAAGATGCAACACTCCAGTACCACCTATCTTCTTCAAGAAGGCCTACATCTTCCATGCTTTTATGGATGCCAGCACTTTGGGTACACTGTCTAATTATATGTTTCTTTAAGTTTACAATTGAAGCACCTGTCTACATGTCTATTGACAAACATATGAATAACCGCTTCATGCTATTGTCACAAAAGTGCTGCATATGCATAGAGCAGCTGCCACCATTGCAGATACTGAGCATTCAGCTTAGGTCATGCTACCAGCTTCAAGGTTTCAGGAAAGGGAGAGATAGTCACTACCCAAATTTATGGGATATGACAGCAATAGCATCTACATCAGTAACTAATTTGAACCATAAACTCAAAACTAGTCACTTTTTCATTACTCTTTCTCCCAAGAAGACTCACATTAAGCAAATGTGACGATAGATGATTAGCTTATAACTAACAAATATCGGCTGACACTAATACACACATCTATTTTGTGTCTGTAGCCACATTTTCGCTCTGTTTCTGGGTTCACTAACCAATCTACACCACAGAATGAAAGAAATGTCCATCAGCTAATCCTAAGTACGGCTACACCAGCATAAATCACAGACACAATGGCAAACATAGTTCTCAAGCAGCTACTAAACCCACATCAACCACTATCACAGTCATATTACCTTCGCAATCCATACCCTATTGCCATCTACACTGTTGTTTATAAAAGTATTTAATAACAATGCGGCATTTAATCGTTTATGTGGATGAATCTAGTTACACTGTAATCAGTATGGTCTTGTTGAGACATCAGGTGTGAAATACCACACTTACCTTGTCAGCTGCTACTCGCAAACTTATGTGGCAATAAGAAAATGCCATGACTTCTTGTGGGAATGCTATATAATAGCGTGAAGTGGAAAATAACCATACAAAATATGCTGCACATTTTACACTGAATCACTAATTCCGTCTAAACTGCTCACATAAATGGCGATCTACAGCACTACACCTACTGTTAGCACTGTAGGTATTTAAGAGAATATACCCAGTAATTCCTACACAGTTGAAAACTCCACAAACATTTATTGTTAGTATCCTATGCTTATATTAGTGTTGTGTGTCTCAAACACTCAACTACACTACACTACAGGCGCCATGATGCCTTATGGCAGCTACACCAGTGCTGCCACCAACAGGCAGCAGTGTGAAACTCCGGCAACAGCGGCACTGCTAAGGCGAGAGCAAGTCGCACTAAAATGTAAGTTTTTAACGCAACATTGGTAAATCTCGATGTGGCTTCAATGTAACTTGCTGAGAACAATATTTCGCCGGAATTGAATGAGAAATCAGCTCCTCCCAGGCTTTGTGTGCCATGAAACAGCGCAATAAAAGTAAGCCAATTTTGAAACATGTCGGACGCCATCAGGTAACTATATATACGATTTCGATGCGGCCTTCCACTGTACTCGCTTCGGCGGTACATATACTAAAATTGGAACGATACAGAGAAGATTAGCATGGCCCCTGCGCAAGGATGACACGCAAAATCGTGAAGCGTTCCACATTTTTTTCGCAACCTTGCTCCATGACTTCACACATCACCTAACTATACCATCAGCCACCTCAACTACTTTGCCTTCACGTTTTCTCATACTTCCCACTGCCTAACCTCTCCGCCTAACAAACTATGCTCTAATCTCTTGCAACCCACTAATATTTCTAAAGGACATACCACTAACAACATCAATATGCTTTGCAACCATTTTTTCAAACACCAAGGCTTCAAGCACTGCAAACACTGATATAATTTATACTGTGCACAATGACACACATATACCATCCCCTTTCACCTCAATGGCTTACCTGGCACAAATGACACACACTCAAACTAAACACAGATTAATACAGGTAATGACCTTCACACTTTCACAATAACACACTCCACCGTTATATCTCCTCCTACACTCACAACCATTTGCTTCAACACTACATCTTTACCAAACCTACTTCCATACCATACTAAAAACACTTACATCTATTTTCATCAACCTAACTGCATCTTTTATCTGTATTTAGCCACACTGACAATAACTAGTGCTTTTAAACCATCAACACTCCCCAACTAAAATTATGTCCAATATCTATACATTATTCCTTGCCTCCCACTTTCAGTACTCAAAGTGTTACTATATCACTAGCACAACCTGCATACCACACAAGGACTTTCGACATTTATTTTCAATCATCTACACATCTCAAATTCATATCTTTGTTTACACTACATCAAGATGCCAAGGAACTAGCCACCTTACCAACGATAGCTGAAAAGTGCCTTCTCTTATAAAAGTCGTTCACCCCTGTGTACAAGCAACTTTTCCAGTGCCCACTCTTCCCAAGAGCAACTAAGTAATCTGCACTTTAAAAAGAATGCATTACAAACCCCAGCAGCACAACAACAAACTATAACAGCCTGTGTCATCAACCACAGCCCTTTAACTAGAATGAATTGTTCATATGTCATGCATTATGTGGGTAAGCTTTATGTGCACATTTCAGAGGCTATTTTCTGTTGTATGACTCAGAAAATATTTGTCTGAAGTTCTTGCATTACACCTATTGTTTTAAGTTTCAATTCCGACTTGTCACAACTCTCAGCCAATAAATGCCACAGCACTGAAATAAGATGCAACACTCCAGTACCACCTATCTTCTTCAAGAAGGCCTACATCTTCCATGCTTTTATGGATGCCAGCACTTTGGGTACACTGTCTAATTATATGTTTCTTTAAGTTTACAATTGAAGCACCTGTCTACATGTCTATTGACAAACATATGAATAACCGCTTCATGCTATTGTCACAAAAGTGCTGCATATGCATAGAGCAGCTGCCACCATTGCAGATACTGAGCATTCAGCTTAGGTCATGCTACCAGCTTCAAGGTTTCAGGAAAGGGAGAGATAGTCACTACCCAAATTTATGGGATATGACAGCAATAGCATCTACATCAGTAACTAATTTGAACCATAAACTCAAAACTAGTCACTTTTTCATTACTCTTTCTCCCAAGAAGACTCACATTAAGCAAATGTGACGATAGATGATTAGCTTATAACTAACAAATATCGGCTGACACTAATACACACATCTATTTTGTGTCTGTAGCCACATTTTCGCTCTGTTTCTGGGTTCACTAACCAATCTACACCACAGAATGAAAGAAATGTCCATCAGCTAATCCTAAGTACGGCTACACCAGCATAAATCACAGACACAATGGCAAACATAGTTCTCAAGCAGCTACTAAACCCACATCAACCACTATCACAGTCATATTACCTTCGCAATCCATACCCTATTGCCATCTACACTGTTGTTTATAAAAGTATTTAATAACAATGCGGCATTTAATCGTTTATGTGGATGAATCTAGTTACACTGTAATCAGTATGGTCTTGTTGAGACATCAGGTGTGAAATACCACACTTACCTTGTCAGCTGCTACTCGCAAACTTATGTGGCAATAAGAAAATGCCATGACTTCTTGTGGGAATGCTATATAATAGCGTGAAGTGGAAAATAACCATACAAAATATGCTGCACATTTTACACTGAATCACTAATTCCGTCTAAACTGCTCACATAAATGGCGATCTACAGCACTACACCTACTGTTAGCACTGTAGGTATTTAAGAGAATATACCCAGTAATTCCTACACAGTTGAAAACTCCACAAACATTTATTGTTAGTATCCTATGCTTATATTAGTGTTGTGTGTCTCAAACACTCAACTACACTACACTACAGGCGCCATGATGCCTTATGGCAGCTACACCAGTGCTGCCACCAACAGGCAGCAGTGTGAAACTCCGGCAACAGCGGCACTGCTAAGGCGAGAGCAAGTCGCACTAAAATGTAAGTTTTTAACGCAACATTGGTAAATCTCGATGTGGCTTCAATGTAACTTGCTGAGAACAATATTTCGCAGGAATTGAATGAGAAATCAGCTCCTCCCAGGCTTTGTGTGCCATGAAACAGCGCAATAAAAGTAAGCCAATTTTGAAACATGTCGGACGCCATCAGGTAACTATATATACGATTTCGATGCGGCCTTCCACTGTACTCGCTTCGGCGGTACATATACTAAAATTGGAACGATACAGAGAAGATTAGCATGGCCCCTGCGCAAGGATGACACGCAAAATCGTGAAGCGTTCCACATTTTTTTCGCAACCTTGCTCCATGACTTCACACATCACCTAACTATACCATCAGCCACCTCAACTACTTTGCCTTCACGTTTTCTCATACTTCCCACTGCCTAACCTCTCCGCCTAACAAACTATGCTCTAATCTCTTGCAACCCACTAATATTTCTAAAGGACATACCACTAACAACATCAATATGCTTTGCAACCATTTTTTCAAACACCAAGGCTTCAAGCACTGCAAACACTGATATAATTTATACTGTGCACAATGACACACATATACCATCCCCTTTCACCTCAATGGCTTACCTGGCACAAATGACACACACTCAAACTAAACACAGATTAATACAGGTAATGACCTTCACACTTTCACAATAACACACTCCACCGTTATATCTCCTCCTACACTCACAACCATTTGCTTCAACACTACATCTTTACCAAACCTACTTCCATACCATACTAAAAACACTTACATCTATTTTCATCAACCTAACTGCATCTTTTATCTGTATTTAGCCACACTGACAATAACTAGTGCTTTTAAACCATCAACACTCCCCAACTAAAATTATGTCCAATATCTATACATTATTCCTTGCCTCCCACTTTCAGTACTCAAAGTGTTACTATATCACTAGCACAACCTGCATACCACACAAGGACTTTCGACATTTATTTTCAATCATCTACACATCTCAAATTCATATCTTTGTTTACACTACATCAAGATGCCAAGGAACTAGCCACCTTACCAACGATAGCTGAAAAGTGCCTTCTCTTATAAAAGTCGTTCACCCCTGTGTACAAGCAACTTTTCCAGTGCCCACTCTTCCCAAGAGCAACTAAGTAATCTGCACTTTAAAAAGAATGCATTACAAACCCCAGCAGCACAACAACAAACTATAACAGCCTGTGTCATCAACCACAGCCCTTTAACTAGAATGAATTGTTCATATGTCATGCATTATGTGGGTAAGCTTTATGTGCACATTTCAGAGGCTATTTTCTGTTGTATGACTCAGAAAATATTTGTCTGAAGTTCTTGCATTACACCTATTGTTTTAAGTTTCAATTCCGACTTGTCACAACTCTCAGCCAATAAATGCCACAGCACTGAAATAAGATGCAACACTCCAGTACCACCTATCTTCTTCAAGAAGGCCTACATCTTCCATGCTTTTATGGATGCCAGCACTTTGGGTACACTGTCTAATTATATGTTTCTTTAAGTTTACAATTGAAGCACCTGTCTACATGTCTATTGACAAACATATGAATAACCGCTTCATGCTATTGTCACAAAAGTGCTGCATATGCATAGAGCAGCTGCCACCATTGCAGATACTGAGCATTCAGCTTAGGTCATGCTACCAGCTTCAAGGTTTCAGGAAAGGGAGAGATAGTCACTACCCAAATTTATGGGATATGACAGCAATAGCATCTACATCAGTAACTAATTTGAACCATAAACTCAAAACTAGTCACTTTTTCATTACTCTTTCTCCCAAGAAGACTCACATTAAGCAAATGTGACGATAGATGATTAGCTTATAACTAACAAATATCGGCTGACACTAATACACAATTCTATTTTGTGTCTGTAGCCACATTTTCGCTCTGTTTCTGGGTTCACTAACCAATCTACACCACAGAATGAAAGAAATGTCCATCAGCTAATCCTAAGTACGGCTACACCAGCATAAATCACAGACACAATGGCAAACATAGTTCTCAAGCAGCTACTAAACCCACATCAACCACTATCACAGTCATATTACCTTCGCAATCCATACCCTATTGCCATCTACACTGTTGTTTATAAAAGTATTTAATAAGAATGCGGCATTTAATCGTTTATGTGGATGAATCTAGTTACACTGTAATCAGTATGGTCTTGTTGAGACATCAGGTGTGAAATACCACACTTACCTTGTCAGCTGCTACTCGCAAACTTATGTGGCAATAAGAAAATGCCATGACTTCTTGTGGGAATGCTATATAATAGCGTGAAGTGGAAAATAACCATACAAAATATGCTGCACATTTTACACTGAATCACTAATTCCGTCTAAACTGCTCACATAAATGGCGATCTACAGCACTACACCTACTGTTAGCACTGTAGGTATTTAAGAGAATATACCCAGTAATTCCTACACAGTTGAAAACTCCACAAACATTTATTGTTAGTATCCTATGCTTATATTAGTGTTGTGTGTCTCAAACACTCAACTACACTACACTACAGGCGCCATGATGCCTTATGGCAGCTACACCAGTGCTGCCACCAACAGGCAGCAGTGTGAAACTCCGGCAACAGCGGCACTGCTAAGGCGAGAGCAAGTCGCACTAAAATGTAAGTTTTTAACGCAACATTGGTAAATCTCGATGTGGCTTCAATGTAACTTGCTGAGAACAATATTTCGCCGGAATTGAATGAGAAATCAGCTCCTCCCAGGCTTTGTGTGCCATGAAACAGCGCAATAAAAGTAAGCCAATTTTGAAACATGTCGGACGCCATCAGGTAACTATATATACGATTTCGATGCGGCCTTCCACTGTACTCGCTTCGGCGGTACATATACTAAAATTGGAACGATACAGAGAAGATTAGCATGGCCCCTGCGCAAGGATGACACGCAAAATCGTGAAGCGTTCCACATTTTTTTCGCAACCTTGCTCCATGACTTCACACATCACCTAACTATACCATCAGCCACCTCAACTACTTTGCCTTCACGTTTTCTCATACTTCCCACTGCCTAACCTCTCCGCCTAACAAACTATGCTCTAATCTCTTGCAACCCACTAATATTTCTAAAGGACATACCACTAACAACATCAATATGCTTTGCAACCATTTTTTCAAACACCAAGGCTTCAAGCACTGCAAACACTGATATAATTTATACTGTGCACAATGACACACATATACCATCCCCTTTCACCTCAATGGCTTACCTGGCACAAATGACACACACTCAAACTAAACACAGATTAATACAGGTAATGACCTTCACACTTTCACAATAACACACTCCACCGTTATATCTCCTCCTACACTCACAACCATTTGCTTCAACACTACATCTTTACCAAACCTACTTCCATACCATACTAAAAACACTTACATCTATTTTCATCAACCTAACTGCATCTTTTATCTGTATTTAGCCACACTGACAATAACTAGTGCTTTTAAACCATCAACACTCCCCAACTAAAATTATGTCCAATATCTATACATTATTCCTTGCCTCCCACTTTCAGTACTCAAAGTGTTACTATATCACTAGCACAACCTGCATACCACACAAGGACTTTCGACATTTATTTTCAATCATCTACACATCTCAAATTCATATCTTTGTTTACACTACATCAAGATGCCAAGGAACTAGCCACCTTACCAACGATAGCTGAAAAGTGCCTTCTCTTATAAAAGTCGTTCACCCCTGTGTACAAGCAACTTTTCCAGTGCCCACTCTTCCCAAGAGCAACTAAGTAATCTGCACTTTAAAAAGAATGCATTACAAACCCCAGCAGCACAACAACAAACTATAACAGCCTGTGTCATCAACCACAGCCCTTTAACTAGAATGAATTGTTCATATGTCATGCATTATGTGGGTAAGCTTTATGTGCACATTTCAGAGGCTATTTTCTGTTGTATGACTCAGAAAATATTTGTCTGAAGTTCTTGCATTACACCTATTGTTTTAAGTTTCAATTCCGACTTGTCACAACTCTCAGCCAATAAATGCCACAGCACTGAAATAAGATGCAACACTCCAGTACCACCTATCTTCTTCAAGAAGGCCTACATCTTCCATGCTTTTATGGATGCCAGCACTTTGGGTACACTGTCTAATTATATGTTTCTTTAAGTTTACAATTGAAGCACCTGTCTACATGTCTATTGACAAACATATGAATAACCGCTTCATGCTATTGTCACAAAAGTGCTGCATATGCATAGAGCAGCTGCCACCATTGCAGATACTGAGCATTCAGCTTAGGTCATGCTACCAGCTTCAAGGTTTCAGGAAAGGGAGAGATAGTCACTACCCAAATTTATGGGATATGACAGCAATAGCATCTACATCAGTAACTAATTTGAACCATAAACTCAAAACTAGTCACTTTTTCATTACTCTTTCTCCCAAGAAGACTCACATTAAGCAAATGTGACGATAGATGATTAGCTTATAACTAACAAATATCGGCTGACACTAATACACACATCTATTTTGTGTCTGTAGCCACATTTTCGCTCTGTTTCTGGGTTCACTAACCAATCTACACCACAGAATGAAAGAAATGTCCATCAGCTAATCCTAAGTACGGCTACACCAGCATAAATCACAGACACAATGGCAAACATAGTTCTCAAGCAGCTACTAAACCCACATCAACCACTATCACAGTCATATTACCTTCGCAATCCATACCCTATTGCCATCTACACTGTTGTTTATAAAAGTATTTAATAACAATGCGGCATTTAATCGTTTATGTGGATGAATCTAGTTACACTGTAATCAGTATGGTCTTGTTGAGACATCAGGTGTGAAATACCACACTTACCTTGTCAGCTGCTACTCGCAAACTTATGTGGCAATAAGAAAATGCCATGACTTCTTGTGGGAATGCTATATAATAGCGTGAAGTGGAAAATAACCATACAAAATATGCTGCACATTTTACACTGAATCACTAATTCCGTCTAAACTGCTCACATAAATGGCGATCTACAGCACTACACCTACTGTTAGCACTGTAGGTATTTAAGAGAATATACCCAGTAATTCCTACACAGTTGAAAACTCCACAAACATTTATTGTTAGTATCCTATGCTTATATTAGTGTTGTGTGTCTCAAACACTCAACTACACTACACTACAGGCGCCATGATGCCTTATGGCAGCTACACCAGTGCTGCCACCAACAGGCAGCAGTGTGAAACTCCGGCAACAGCGGCACTGCTAAGGCGAGAGCAAGTCGCACTAAAATGTAAGTTTTTAACGCAACATTGGTAAATCTCGATGTGGCTTCAATGTAACTTGCTGAGAACAATATTTCGCCGGAATTGAATGAGAAATCAGCTCCTCCCAGGCTTTGTGTGCCATGAAACAGCGCAATAAAAGTAAGCCAATTTTGAAACATGTCGGACGCCATCAGGTAACTATATATACGATTTCGATGCGGCCTTCCACTGTACTCGCTTCGGCGGTACATATACTAAAATTGGAACGATACAGAGAAGATTAGCATGGCCCCTGCGCAAGGATGACACGCAAAATCGTGAAGCGTTCCACATTTTTTTCGCAACCTTGCTCCATGACTTCACACATCACCTAACTATACCATCAGCCACCTCAACTACTTTGCCTTCACGTTTTCTCATACTTCCCACTGCCTAACCTCTCCGCCTAACAAACTATGCTCTAATCTCTTGCAACCCACTAATATTTCTAAAGGACATACCACTAACAACATCAATATGCTTTGCAACCATTTTTTCAAACACCAAGGCTTCAAGCACTGCAAACACTGATATAATTTATACTGTGCACAATGACACACATATACCATCCCCTTTCACCTCAATGGCTTACCTGGCACAAATGACACACACTCAAACTAAACACAGATTAATACAGGTAATGACCTTCACACTTTCACAATAACACACTCCACCGTTATATCTCCTCCTACACTCACAACCATTTGCTTCAACACTACATCTTTACCAAACCTACTTCCATACCATACTAAAAACACTTACATCTATTTTCATCAACCTAACTGCATCTTTTATCTGTATTTAGCCACACTGACAATAACTAGTGCTTTTAAACCATCAACACTCCCCAACTAAAATTATGTCCAATATCTATACATTATTCCTTGCCTCCCACTTTCAGTACTCAAAGTGTTACTATATCACTAGCACAACCTGCATACCACACAAGGACTTTCGACATTTATTTTCAATCATCTACACATCTCAAATTCATATCTTTGTTTACACTACATCAAGATGCCAAGGAACTAGCCACCTTACCAACGATAGCTGAAAAGTGCCTTCTCTTATAAAAGTCGTTCACCCCTGTGTACAAGCAACTTTTCCAGTGCCCACTCTTCCCAAGAGCAACTAAGTAATCTGCACTTTAAAAAGAATGCATTACAAACCCCAGCAGCACAACAACAAACTATAACAGCCTGTGTCATCAACCACAGCCCTTTAACTAGAATGAATTGTTCATATGTCATGCATTATGTGGGTAAGCTTTATGTGCACATTTCAGAGGCTATTTTCTGTTGTATGACTCAGAAAATATTTGTCTGAAGTTCTTGCATTACACCTATTGTTTTAAGTTTCAATTCCGACTTGTCACAACTCTCAGCCAATAAATGCCACAGCACTGAAATAAGATGCAACACTCCAGTACCACCTATCTTCTTCAAGAAGGCCTACATCTTCCATGCTTTTATGGATGCCAGCACTTTGGGTACACTGTCTAATTATATGTTTCTTTAAGTTTACAATTGAAGCACCTGTCTACATGTCTATTGACAAACATATGAATAACCGCTTCATGCTATTGTCACAAAAGTGCTGCATATGCATAGAGCAGCTGCCACCATTGCAGATACTGAGCATTCAGCTTAGGTCATGCTACCAGCTTCAAGGTTTCAGGAAAGGGAGAGATAGTCACTACCCAAATTTATGGGATATGACAGCAATAGCATCTACATCAGTAACTAATTTGAACCATAAACTCAAAACTAGTCACTTTTTCATTACTCTTTCTCCCAAGAAGACTCACATTAAGCAAATGTGACGATAGATGATTAGCTTATAACTAACAAATATCGGCTGACACTAATACACAATTCTATTTTGTGTCTGTAGCCACATTTTCGCTCTGTTTCTGGGTTCACTAACCAATCTACACCACAGAATGAAAGAAATGTCCATCAGCTAATCCTAAGTACGGCTACACCAGCATAAATCACAGACACAATGGCAAACATAGTTCTCAAGCAGCTACTAAACCCACATCAACCACTATCACAGTCATATTACCTTCGCAATCCATACCCTATTGCCATCTACACTGTTGTTTATAAAAGTATTTAATAAGAATGCGGCATTTAATCGTTTATGTGGATGAATCTAGTTACACTGTAATCAGTATGGTCTTGTTGAGACATCAGGTGTGAAATACCACACTTACCTTGTCAGCTGCTACTCGCAAACTTATGTGGCAATAAGAAAATGCCATGACTTCTTGTGGGAATGCTATATAATAGCGTGAAGTGGAAAATAACCATACAAAATATGCTGCACATTTTACACTGAATCACTAATTCCGTCTAAACTGCTCACATAAATGGCGATCTACAGCACTACACCTACTGTTAGCACTGTAGGTATTTAAGAGAATATACCCAGTAATTCCTACACAGTTGAAAACTCCACAAACATTTATTGTTAGTATCCTATGCTTATATTAGTGTTGTGTGTCTCAAACACTCAACTACACTACACTACAGGCGCCATGATGCCTTATGGCAGCTACACCAGTGCTGCCACCAACAGGCAGCAGTGTGAAACTCCGGCAACAGCGGCACTGCTAAGGCGAGAGCAAGTCGCACTAAAATGTAAGTTTTTAACGCAACATTGGTAAATCTCGATGTGGCTTCAATGTAACTTGCTGAGAACAATATTTCGCCGGAATTGAATGAGAAATCAGCTCCTCCCAGGCTTTGTGTGCCATGAAACAGCGCAATAAAAGTAAGCCAATTTTGAAACATGTCGGACGCCATCAGGTAACTATATATACGATTTCGATGCGGCCTTCCACTGTACTCGCTTCGGCGGTACATATACTAAAATTGGAACGATACAGAGAAGATTAGCATGGCCCCTGCGCAAGGATGACACGCAAAATCGTGAAGCGTTCCACATTTTTTTCGCAACCTTGCTCCATGACTTCACACATCACCTAACTATACCATCAGCCACCTCAACTACTTTGCCTTCACGTTTTCTCATACTTCCCACTGCCTAACCTCTCCGCCTAACAAACTATGCTCTAATCTCTTGCAACCCACTAATATTTCTAAAGGACATACCACTAACAACATCAATATGCTTTGCAACCATTTTTTCAAACACCAAGGCTTCAAGCACTGCAAACACTGATATAATTTATACTGTGCACAATGACACACATATACCATCCCCTTTCACCTCAATGGCTTACCTGGCACAAATGACACACACTCAAACTAAACACAGATTAATACAGGTAATGACCTTCACACTTTCACAATAACACACTCCACCGTTATATCTCCTCCTACACTCACAACCATTTGCTTCAACACTACATCTTTACCAAACCTACTTCCATCCCATACTAAAAACACTTACATCTATTTTCATCAACCTAACTGCATCTTTTATCTGTATTTAGCCACACTGACAATAACTAGTGCTTTTAAACCATCAACACTCCCCAACTAAAATTATGTCCAATATCTATACATTATTCCTTGCCTCCCACTTTCAGTACTCAAAGTGTTACTATATCACTAGCACAACCTGCATACCACACAAGGACTTTCGACATTTATTTTCAATCATCTACACATCTCAAATTCATATCTTTGTTTACACTACATCAAGATGCCAAGGAACTAGCCACCTTACCAACGATAGCTGAAAAGTGCCTTCTCTTATAAAAGTCGTTCACCCCTGTGTACAAGCAACTTTTCCAGTGCCCACTCTTCCCAAGAGCAACTAAGTAATCTGCACTTTAAAAAGAATGCATTACAAACCCCAGCAGCACAACAACAAACTATAACAGCCTGTGTCATCAACCACAGCCCTTTAACTAGAATGAATTGTTCATATGTCATGCATTATGTGGGTAAGCTTTATGTGCACATTTCAGAGGCTATTTTCTGTTGTATGACTCAGAAAATATTTGTCTGAAGTTCTTGCATTACACCTATTGTTTTAAGTTTCAATTCCGACTTGTCACAACTCTCAGCCAATAAATGCCACAGCACTGAAATAAGATGCAACACTCCAGTACCACCTATCTTCTTCAAGAAGGCCTACATCTTCCATGCTTTTATGGATGCCAGCACTTTGGGTACACTGTCTAATTATATGTTTCTTTAAGTTTACAATTGAAGCACCTGTCTACATGTCTATTGACAAACATATGAATAACCGCTTCATGCTATTGTCACAAAAGTGCTGCATATGCATAGAGCAGCTGCCACCATTGCAGATACTGAGCATTCAGCTTAGGTCATGCTACCAGCTTCAAGGTTTCAGGAAAGGGAGAGATAGTCACTACCCAAATTTATGGGATATGACAGCAATAGCATCTACATCAGTAACTAATTTGAACCATAAACTCAAAACTAGTCACTTTTTCATTACTCTTTCTCCCAAGAAGACTCACATTAAGCAAATGTGACGATAGATGATTAGCTTATAACTAACAAATATCGGCTGACACTAATACACACATCTATTTTGTGTCTGTAGCCACATTTTCGCTCTGTTTCTGGGTTCACTAACCAATCTACACCACAGAATGAAAGAAATGTCCATCAGCTAATCCTAAGTACGGCTACACCAGCATAAATCACAGACACAATGGCAAACATAGTTCTCAAGCAGCTACTAAACCCACATCAACCACTATCACAGTCATATTACCTTCGCAATCCATACCCTATTGCCATCTACACTGTTGTTTATAAAAGTATTTAATAACAATGCGGCATTTAATCGTTTATGTGGATGAATCTAGTTACACTGTAATCAGTATGGTCTTGTTGAGACATCAGGTGTGAAATACCACACTTACCTTGTCAGCTGCTACTCGCAAACTTATGTGGCAATAAGAAAATGCCATGACTTCTTGTGGGAATGCTATATAATAGCGTGAAGTGGAAAATAACCATACAAAATATGCTGCACATTTTACACTGAATCACTAATTCCGTCTAAACTGCTCACATAAATGGCGATCTACAGCACTACACCTACTGTTAGCACTGTAGGTATTTAAGAGAATATACCCAGTAATTCCTACACAGTTGAAAACTCCACAAACATTTATTGTTAGTATCCTATGCTTATATTAGTGTTGTGTGTCTCAAACACTCAACTACACTACACTACAGGCGCCATGATGCCTTATGGCAGCTACACCAGTGCTGCCACCAACAGGCAGCAGTGTGAAACTCCGGCAACAGCGGCACTGCTAAGGCGAGAGCAAGTCGCACTAAAATGTAAGTTTTTAACGCAACATTGGTAAATCTCGATGTGGCTTCAATGTAACTTGCTGAGAACAATATTTCGCCGGAATTGAATGAGAAATCAGCTCCTCCCAGGCTTTGTGTGCCATGAAACAGCGCAATAAAAGTAAGCCAATTTTGAAACATGTCGGACGCCATCAGGTAACTATATATACGATTTCGATGCGGCCTTCCACTGTACTCGCTTCGGCGGTACATATACTAAAATTGGAACGATACAGAGAAGATTAGCATGGCCCCTGCGCAAGGATGACACGCAAAATCGTGAAGCGTTCCACATTTTTTTCGCAACCTTGCTCCATGACTTCACACATCACCTAACTATACCATCAGCCACCTCAACTACTTTGCCTTCACGTTTTCTCATACTTCCCACTGCCTAACCTCTCCGCCTAACAAACTATGCTCTAATCTCTTGCAACCCACTAATATTTCTAAAGGACATACCACTAACAACATCAATATGCTTTGCAACCATTTTTTCAAACACCAAGGCTTCAAGCACTGCAAACACTGATATAATTTATACTGTGCACAATGACACACATATACCATCCCCTTTCACCTCAATGGCTTACCTGGCACAAATGACACACACTCAAACTAAACACAGATTAATACAGGTAATGACCTTCACACTTTCACAATAACACACTCCACCGTTATATCTCCTCCTACACTCACAACCATTTGCTTCAACACTACATCTTTACCAAACCTACTTCCATACCATACTAAAAACACTTACATCTATTTTCATCAACCTAACTGCATCTTTTATCTGTATTTAGCCACACTGACAATAACTAGTGCTTTTAAACCATCAACACTCCCCAACTAAAATTATGTCCAATATCTATACATTATTCCTTGCCTCCCACTTTCAGTACTCAAAGTGTTACTATATCACTAGCACAACCTGCATACCACACAAGGACTTTCGACATTTATTTTCAATCATCTACACATCTCAAATTCATATCTTTGTTTACACTACATCAAGATGCCAAGGAACTAGCCACCTTACCAACGATAGCTGAAAAGTGCCTTCTCTTATAAAAGTCGTTCACCCCTGTGTACAAGCAACTTTTCCAGTGCCCACTCTTCCCAAGAGCAACTAAGTAATCTGCACTTTAAAAAGAATGCATTACAAACCCCAGCAGCACAACAACAAACTATAACAGCCTGTGTCATCAACCACAGCCCTTTAACTAGAATGAATTGTTCATATGTCATGCATTATGTGGGTAAGCTTTATGTGCACATTTCAGAGGCTATTTTCTGTTGTATGACTCAGAAAATATTTGTCTGAAGTTCTTGCATTACACCTATTGTTTTAAGTTTCAATTCCGACTTGTCACAACTCTCAGCCAATAAATGCCACAGCACTGAAATAAGATGCAACACTCCAGTACCACCTATCTTCTTCAAGAAGGCCTACATCTTCCATGCTTTTATGGATGCCAGCACTTTGGGTACACTGTCTAATTATATGTTTCTTTAAGTTTACAATTGAAGCACCTGTCTACATGTCTATTGACAAACATATGAATAACCGCTTCATGCTATTGTCACAAAAGTGCTGCATATGCATAGAGCAGCTGCCACCATTGCAGATACTGAGCATTCAGCTTAGGTCATGCTACCAGCTTCAAGGTTTCAGGAAAGGGAGAGATAGTCACTACCCAAATTTATGGGATATGACAGCAATAGCATCTACATCAGTAACTAATTTGAACCATAAACTCAAAACTAGTCACTTTTTCATTACTCTTTCTCCCAAGAAGACTCACATTAAGCAAATGTGACGATAGATGATTAGCTTATAACTAACAAATATCGGCTGACACTAATACACAATTCTATTTTGTGTCTGTAGCCACATTTTCGCTCTGTTTCTGGGTTCACTAACCAATCTACACCACAGAATGAAAGAAATGTCCATCAGCTAATCCTAAGTACGGCTACACCAGCATAAATCACAGACACAATGGCAAACATAGTTCTCAAGCAGCTACTAAACCCACATCAACCACTATCACAGTCATATTACCTTCGCAATCCATACCCTATTGCCATCTACACTGTTGTTTATAAAAGTATTTAATAAGAATGCGGCATTTAATCGTTTATGTGGATGAATCTAGTTACACTGTAATCAGTATGGTCTTGTTGAGACATCAGGTGTGAAATACCACACTTACCTTGTCAGCTGCTACTCGCAAACTTATGTGGCAATAAGAAAATGCCATGACTTCTTGTGGGAATGCTATATAATAGCGTGAAGTGGAAAATAACCATACAAAATATGCTGCACATTTTACACTGAATCACTAATTCCGTCTAAACTGCTCACATAAATGGCGATCTACAGCACTACACCTACTGTTAGCACTGTAGGTATTTAAGAGAATATACCCAGTAATTCCTACACAGTTGAAAACTCCACAAACATTTATTGTTAGTATCCTATGCTTATATTAGTGTTGTGTGTCTCAAACACTCAACTACACTACACTACAGGCGCCATGATGCCTTATGGCAGCTACACCAGTGCTGCCACCAACAGGCAGCAGTGTGAAACTCCGGCAACAGCGGCACTGCTAAGGCGAGAGCAAGTCGCACTAAAATGTAAGTTTTTAACGCAACATTGGTAAATCTCGATGTGGCTTCAATGTAACTTGCTGAGAACAATATTTCGCCGGAATTGAATGAGAAATCAGCTCCTCCCAGGCTTTGTGTGCCATGAAACAGCGCAATAAAAGTAAGCCAATTTTGAAACATGTCGGACGCCATCAGGTAACTATATATACGATTTCGATGCGGCCTTCCACTGTACTCGCTTCGGCGGTACATATACTAAAATTGGAACGATACAGAGAAGATTAGCATGGCCCCTGCGCAAGGATGACACGCAAAATCGTGAAGCGTTCCACATTTTTTTCGCAACCTTGCTCCATGACTTCACACATCACCTAACTATACCATCAGCCACCTCAACTACTTTGCCTTCACGTTTTCTCATACTTCCCACTGCCTAACCTCTCCGCCTAACAAACTATGCTCTAATCTCTTGCAACCCACTAATATTTCTAAAGGACATACCACTAACAACATCAATATGCTTTGCAACCATTTTTTCAAACACCAAGGCTTCAAGCACTGCAAACACTGATATAATTTATACTGTGCACAATGACACACATATACCATCCCCTTTCACCTCAATGGCTTACCTGGCACAAATGACACACACTCAAACTAAACACAGATTAATACAGGTAATGACCTTCACACTTTCACAATAACACACTCCACCGTTATATCTCCTCCTACACTCACAACCATTTGCTTCAACACTACATCTTTACCAAACCTACTTCCATCCCATACTAAAAACACTTACATCTATTTTCATCAACCTAACTGCATCTTTTATCTGTATTTAGCCACACTGACAATAACTAGTGCTTTTAAACCATCAACACTCCCCAACTAAAATTATGTCCAATATCTATACATTATTCCTTGCCTCCCACTTTCAGTACTCAAAGTGTTACTATATCACTAGCACAACCTGCATACCACACAAGGACTTTCGACATTTATTTTCAATCATCTACACATCTCAAATTCATATCTTTGTTTACACTACATCAAGATGCCAAGGAACTAGCCACCTTACCAACGATAGCTGAAAAGTGCCTTCTCTTATAAAAGTCGTTCACCCCTGTGTACAAGCAACTTTTCCAGTGCCCACTCTTCCCAAGAGCAACTAAGTAATCTGCACTTTAAAAAGAATGCATTACAAACCCCAGCAGCACAACAACAAACTATAACAGCCTGTGTCATCAACCACAGCCCTTTAACTAGAATGAATTGTTCATATGTCATGCATTATGTGGGTAAGCTTTATGTGCACATTTCAGAGGCTATTTTCTGTTGTATGACTCAGAAAATATTTGTCTGAAGTTCTTGCATTACACCTATTGTTTTAAGTTTCAATTCCGACTTGTCACAACTCTCAGCCAATAAATGCCACAGCACTGAAATAAGATGCAACACTCCAGTACCACCTATCTTCTTCAAGAAGGCCTACATCTTCCATGCTTTTATGGATGCCAGCACTTTGGGTACACTGTCTAATTATATGTTTCTTTAAGTTTACAATTGAAGCACCTGTCTACATGTCTATTGACAAACATATGAATAACCGCTTCATGCTATTGTCACAAAAGTGCTGCATATGCATAGAGCAGCTGCCACCATTGCAGATACTGAGCATTCAGCTTAGGTCATGCTACCAGCTTCAAGGTTTCAGGAAAGGGAGAGATAGTCACTACCCAAATTTATGGGATATGACAGCAATAGCATCTACATCAGTAACTAATTTGAACCATAAACTCAAAACTAGTCACTTTTTCATTACTCTTTCTCCCAAGAAGACTCACATTAAGCAAATGTGACGATAGATGATTAGCTTATAACTAACAAATATCGGCTGACACTAATACACACATCTATTTTGTGTCTGTAGCCACATTTTCGCTCTGTTTCTGGGTTCACTAACCAATCTACACCACAGAATGAAAGAAATGTCCATCAGCTAATCCTAAGTACGGCTACACCAGCATAAATCACAGACACAATGGCAAACATAGTTCTCAAGCAGCTACTAAACCCACATCAACCACTATCACAGTCATATTACCTTCGCAATCCATACCCTATTGCCATCTACACTGTTGTTTATAAAAGTATTTAATAAGAATGCGGCATTTAATCGTTTATGTGGATGAATCTAGTTACACTGTAATCAGTATGGTCTTGTTGAGACATCAGGTGTGAAATACCACACTTACCTTGTCAGCTGCTACTCGCAAACTTATGTGGCAATAAGAAAATGCCATGACTTCTTGTGGGAATGCTATATAATAGCGTGAAGTGGAAAATAACCATACAAAATATGCTGCACATTTTACACTGAATCACTAATTCCGTCTAAACTGCTCACATAAATGGCGATCTACAGCACTACACCTACTGTTAGCACTGTAGGTATTTAAGAGAATATACCCAGTAATTCCTACACAGTTGAAAACTCCACAAACATTTATTGTTAGTATCCTATGCTTATATTAGTGTTGTGTGTCTCAAACACTCAACTACACTACACTACAGGCGCCATGATGCCTTATGGCAGCTACACCAGTGCTGCCACCAACAGGCAGCAGTGTGAAACTCCGGCAACAGCGGCACTGCTAAGGCGAGAGCAAGTCGCACTAAAATGTAAGTTTTTAACGCAACATTGGTAAATCTCGATGTGGCTTCAATGTAACTTGCTGAGAACAATATTTCGCCGGAATTGAATGAGAAATCAGCTCCTCCCAGGCTTTGTGTGCCATGAAACAGCGCAATAAAAGTAAGCCAATTTTGAAACATGTCGGACGCCATCAGGTAACTATATATACGATTTCGATGCGGCCTTCCACTGTACTCGCTTCGGCGGTACATATACTAAAATTGGAACGATACAGAGAAGATTAGCATGGCCCCTGCGCAAGGATGACACGCAAAATCGTGAAGCGTTCCACATTTTTTTCGCAACCTTGCTCCATGACTTCACACATCACCTAACTATACCATCAGCCACCTCAACTACTTTGCCTTCACGTTTTCTCATACTTCCCACTGCCTAACCTCTCCGCCTAACAAACTATGCTCTAATCTCTTGCAACCCACTAATATTTCTAAAGGACATACCACTAACAACATCAATATGCTTTGCAACCATTTTTTCAAACACCAAGGCTTCAAGCACTGCAAACACTGATATAATTTATACTGTGCACAATGACACACATATACCATCCCCTTTCACCTCAATGGCTTACCTGGCACAAATGACACACACTCAAACTAAACACAGATTAATACAGGTAATGACCTTCACACTTTCACAATAACACACTCCACCGTTATATCTCCTCCTACACTCACAACCATTTGCTTCAACACTACATCTTTACCAAACCTACTTCCATCCCATACTAAAAACACTTACATCTATTTTCATCAACCTAACTGCATCTTTTATCTGTATTTAGCCACACTGACAATAACTAGTGCTTTTAAACCATCAACACTCCCCAACTAAAATTATGTCCAATATCTATACATTATTCCTTGCCTCCCACTTTCAGTACTCAAAGTGTTACTATATCACTAGCACAACCTGCATACCACACAAGGACTTTCGACATTTATTTTCAATCATCTACACATCTCAAATTCATATCTTTGTTTACACTACATCAAGATGCCAAGGAACTAGCCACCTTACCAACGATAGCTGAAAAGTGCCTTCTCTTATAAAAGTCGTTCACCCCTGTGTACAAGCAACTTTTCCAGTGCCCACTCTTCCCAAGAGCAACTAAGTAATCTGCACTTTAAAAAGAATGCATTACAAACCCCAGCAGCACAACAACAAACTATAACAGCCTGTGTCATCAACCACAGCCCTTTAACTAGAATGAATTGTTCATATGTCATGCATTATGTGGGTAAGCTTTATGTGCACATTTCAGAGGCTATTTTCTGTTGTATGACTCAGAAAATATTTGTCTGAAGTTCTTGCATTACACCTATTGTTTTAAGTTTCAATTCCGACTTGTCACAACTCTCAGCCAATAAATGCCACAGCACTGAAATAAGATGCAACACTCCAGTACCACCTATCTTCTTCAAGAAGGCCTACATCTTCCATGCTTTTATGGATGCCAGCACTTTGGGTACACTGTCTAATTATATGTTTCTTTAAGTTTACAATTGAAGCACCTGTCTACATGTCTATTGACAAACATATGAATAACCGCTTCATGCTATTGTCACAAAAGTGCTGCATATGCATAGAGCAGCTGCCACCATTGCAGATACTGAGCATTCAGCTTAGGTCATGCTACCAGCTTCAAGGTTTCAGGAAAGGGAGAGATAGTCACTACCCAAATTTATGGGATATGACAGCAATAGCATCTACATCAGTAACTAATTTGAACCATAAACTCAAAACTAGTCACTTTTTCATTACTCTTTCTCCCAAGAAGACTCACATTAAGCAAATGTGACGATAGATGATTAGCTTATAACTAACAAATATCGGCTGACACTAATACACACATCTATTTTGTGTCTGTAGCCACATTTTCGCTCTGTTTCTGGGTTCACTAACCAATCTACACCACAGAATGAAAGAAATGTCCATCAGCTAATCCTAAGTACGGCTACACCAGCATAAATCACAGACACAATGGCAAACATAGTTCTCAAGCAGCTACTAAACCCACATCAACCACTATCACAGTCATATTACCTTCGCAATCCATACCCTATTGCCATCTACACTGTTGTTTATAAAAGTATTTAATAACAATGCGGCATTTAATCGTTTATGTGGATGAATCTAGTTACACTGTAATCAGTATGGTCTTGTTGAGACATCAGGTGTGAAATACCACACTTACCTTGTCAGCTGCTACTCGCAAACTTATGTGGCAATAAGAAAATGCCATGACTTCTTGTGGGAATGCTATATAATAGCGTGAAGTGGAAAATAACCATACAAAATATGCTGCACATTTTACACTGAATCACTAATTCCGTCTAAACTGCTCACATAAATGGCGATCTACAGCACTACACCTACTGTTAGCACTGTAGGTATTTAAGAGAATATACCCAGTAATTCCTACACAGTTGAAAACTCCACAAACATTTATTGTTAGTATCCTATGCTTATATTAGTGTTGTGTGTCTCAAACACTCAACTACACTACACTACAGGCGCCATGATGCCTTATGGCAGCTACACCAGTGCTGCCACCAACAGGCAGCAGTGTGAAACTCCGGCAACAGCGGCACTGCTAAGGCGAGAGCAAGTCGCACTAAAATGTAAGTTTTTAACGCAACATTGGTAAATCTCGATGTGGCTTCAATGTAACTTGCTGAGAACAATATTTCGCCGGAATTGAATGAGAAATCAGCTCCTCCCAGGCTTTGTGTGCCATGAAACAGCGCAATAAAAGTAAGCCAATTTTGAAACATGTCGGACGCCATCAGGTAACTATATATACGATTTCGATGCGGCCTTCCACTGTACTCGCTTCGGCGGTACATATACTAAAATTGGAACGATACAGAGAAGATTAGCATGGCCCCTGCGCAAGGATGACACGCAAAATCGTGAAGCGTTCCACATTTTTTTCGCAACCTTGCTCCATGACTTCACACATCACCTAACTATACCATCAGCCACCTCAACTACTTTGCCTTCACGTTTTCTCATACTTCCCACTGCCTAACCTCTCCGCCTAACAAACTATGCTCTAATCTCTTGCAACCCACTAATATTTCTAAAGGACATACCACTAACAACATCAATATGCTTTGCAACCATTTTTTCAAACACCAAGGCTTCAAGCACTGCAAACACTGATATAATTTATACTGTGCACAATGACACACATATACCATCCCCTTTCACCTCAATGGCTTACCTGGCACAAATGACACATACTCAAACTAAACACAGATTAATACAGGTAATGACCTTCACACTTTCACAATAACACACTCCACCGTTATATCTCCTCCTACACTCACAACCATTTGCTTCAACACTACATCTTTACCAAACCTACTTCCATACCATACTAAAAACACTTACATCTATTTTCATCAACCTAACTGCATCTTTTATCTGTATTTAGCCACACTGACAATAACTAGTGCTTTTAAACCATCAACACTCCCCAACTAAAATTATGTCCAATATCTATACATTATTCCTTTCCTCCCACTTTCAGTACTCAAAGTGTTACTATATCACTAGCACAACCTGCATACCACACAAGGACTTTCGACATTTATTTTCAATCATCTACACATCTCAAATTCATATCTTTGTTTACACTACATCAAGATGCCAAGGAACTAGCCACCTTACCAACGATAGCTGAAAAGTGCCTTCTCTTATAAAAGTCGTTCACCCCTGTGTACAAGCAACTTTTCCAGTGCCCACTCTTCCCAAGAGCAACTAAGTAATCTGCACTTTAAAAAGAATGCATTACAAACCCCAGCAGCACAACAACAAACTATAACAGCCTGTGTCATCAACCACAGCCCTTTAACTAGAATGAATTGTTCATATGTCATGCATTATGTGGGTAAGCTTTATGTGCACATTTCAGAGGCTATTTTCTGTTGTATGACTCAGAAAATATTTGTCTGAAGTTCTTGCATTACACCTATTGTTTTAAGTTTCAATTCCGACTTGTCACAACTCTCAGCCAATAAATGCCACAGCACTGAAATAAGATGCAACACTCCAGTACCACCTATCTTCTTCAAGAAGGCCTACATCTTTCATGCTTTTATGGATGCCAGCACTTTGGGTACACTGTCTAATTATATGTTTCTTTAAGTTTACAATTGAAGCACCTGTCTACATGTCTATTGACAAACATATGAATAACCGCTTCATGCTATTGTCACAAAAGTGCTGCATATGCATAGAGCAGCTGCCACCATTGCAGATACTGAGCATTCAGCTTAGGTCATGCTACCAGCTTCAAGGTTTCAGGAAAGGGAGAGATAGTCACTACCCAAATTTATGGGATATGACAGCAATAGCATCTACATCAGTAACTAATTTGAACCATAAACTCAAAACTAGTCACTTTTTCATTACTCTTTCTCCCAAGAAGACTCACATTAAGCAAATGTGACGATAGATGATTAGCTTATAACTAACAAATATCGGCTGACACTAATACACACATCTATTTTGTGTCTGTAGCCACATTTTCGCTCTGTTTCTGGGTTCACTAACCAATCTACACCACAGAATGAAAGAAATGTCCATCAGCTAATCCTAAGTACGGCTACACCAGCATAAATCACAGACACAATGGCAAACATAGTTCTCAAGCAGCTACTAAACCCACATCAACCACTATCACAGTCATATTACCTTCGCAATCCATACCCTATTGCCATCTACACTGTTGTTTATAAAAGTATTTAATAACAATGCGGCATTTAATCGTTTATGTGGATGAATCTAGTTACACTGTAATCAGTATGGTCTTGTTGAGACATCAGGTGTGAAATACCACACTTACCTTGTCAGCTGCTACTCGCAAACTTATGTGGCAATAAGAAAATGCCATGACTTCTTGTGGGAATGCTATATAATAGCGTGAAGTGGAAAATAACCATACAAAATATGCTGCACATTTTACACTGAATCACTAATTCCGTCTAAACTGCTCACATAAATGGCGATCTACAGCACTACACCTACTGTTAGCACTGTAGGTATTTAAGAGAATATACCCAGTAATTCCTACACAGTTGAAAACTCCACAAACATTTATTGTTAGTATCCTATGCTTATATTAGTGTTGTGTGTCTCAAACACTCAACTACACTACACTACAGGCGCCATGATGCCTTATGGCAGCTACACCAGTGCTGCCACCAACAGGCAGCAGTGTGAAACTCCGGCAACAGCGGCACTGCTAAGGCGAGAGCAAGTCGCACTAAAATGTAAGTTTTTAACGCAACATTGGTAAATCTCGATGTGGCTTCAATGTAACTTGCTGAGAACAATATTTCGCAGGAATTGAATGAGAAATCAGCTCCTCCCAGGCTTTGTGTGCCATGAAACAGCGCAATAAAAGTAAGCCAATTTTGAAACATGTCGGACGCCATCAGGTAACTATATATACGATTTCGATGCGGCCTTCCACTGTACTCGCTTCGGCGGTACATATACTAAAATTGGAACGATACAGAGAAGATTAGCATGGCCCCTGCGCAAGGATGACACGCAAAATCGTGAAGCGTTCCACATTTTTTTCGCAACCTTGCTCCATGACTTCACACATCACCTAACTATACCATCAGCCACCTCAACTACTTTGCCTTCACGTTTTCTCATACTTCCCACTGCCTAACCTCTCCGCCTAACAAACTATGCTCTAATCTCTTGCAACCCACTAATATTTCTAAAGGACATACCACTAACAACATCAATATGCTTTGCAACCATTTTTTCAAACACCAAGGCTTCAAGCACTGCAAACACTGATATAATTTATACTGTGCACAATGACACACATATACCATCCCCTTTCACCTCAATGGCTTACCTGGCACAAATGACACACACTCAAACTAAACACAGATTAATACAGGTAATGACCTTCACACTTTCACAATAACACACTCCACCGTTATATCTCCTCCTACACTCACAACCATTTGCTTCAACACTACATCTTTACCAAACCTACTTCCATACCATACTAAAAACACTTACATCTATTTTCATCAACCTAACTGCATCTTTTATCTCTATTTAGCCACACTGACAATAACTAGTGCTTTTAAACCATCAACACTCCCCAACTAAAATTATGTCCAATATCTATACATAATTCCTTGCCTCCCACTTTCAGTACTCAAAGTGTTACTATATCACTAGCACAACCTGCATACCACACAAGGACTTTCGACATTTATTTTCAATCATCTACACATCTCAAATTCATATCTTTGTTTACACTACATCAAGATGCCAAGGAACTAGCCACCTTACCAACGATAGCTGAAAAGTGCCTTCTCTTATAAAAGTCGTTCACCCCTGTGTACAAGCAACTTTTCCAGTGCCCACTCTTCCCAAGAGCAACTAAGTAATCTGCACTTTAAAAAGAATGCATTACAAACCCCAGCAGCACAACAACAAACTATAACAGCCTGTGTCATCAACCACAGCCCTTTAACTAGAATGAATTGTTCATATGTCATGCATTATGTGGGTAAGCTTTATGTGCACATTTCAGAGGCTATTTTCTGTTGTATGACTCAGAAAATATTTGTCTGAAGTTCTTGCATTACACCTATTGTTTTAAGTTTCAATTCCGACTTGTCACAACTCTCAGCCAATAAATGCCACAGCACTGAAATAAGATGCAACACTCCAGTACCACCTATCTTCTTCAAGAAGGCCTACATCTTCCATGCTTTTATGGATGCCAGCACTTTGGGTACACTGTCTAATTATATGTTTCTTTAAGTTTACAATTGAAGCACCTGTCTACATGTCTATTGACAAACATATGAATAACCGCTTCATGCTATTGTCACAAAAGTGCTGCATATGCATAGAGCAGCTGCCACCATTGCAGATACTGAGCATTCAGCTTAGGTCATGCTACCAGCTTCAAGGTTTCAGGAAAGGGAGAGATAGTCACTACCCAAATTTATGGGATATGACAGCAATAGCATCTACATCAGTAACTAATTTGAACCATAAACTCAAAACTAGTCACTTTTTCATTACTCTTTCTCCCAAGAAGACTCACATTAAGCAAATGTGACGATAGATGATTAGCTTATAACTAACAAATATCGGCTGACACTAATACACACATCTATTTTGTGTCTGTAGCCACATTTTCGCTCTGTTTCTGGGTTCACTAACCAATCTACACCACAGAATGAAAGAAATGTCCATCAGCTAATCCTAAGTACGGCTACACCAGCATAAATCACAGACACAATGGCAAACATAGTTCTCAAGCAGCTACTAAACCCACATCAACCACTATCACAGTCATATTACCTTCGCAATCCATACCCTATTGCCATCTACACTGTTGTTTATAAAAGTATTTAATAAGAATGCGGCATTTAATCGTTTATGTGGATGAATCTAGTTACACTGTAATCAGTATGGTCTTGTTGAGACATCAGGTGTGAAATACCACACTTACCTTGTCAGCTGCTACTCGCAAACTTATGTGGCAATAAGAAAATGCCATGACTTCTTGTGGGAATGCTATATAATAGCGTGAAGTGGAAAATAACCATACAAAATATGCTGCACATTTTACACTGAATCACTAATTCCGTCTAAACTGCTCACATAAATGGCGATCTACAGCACTACACCTACTGTTAGCACTGTAGGTATTTAAGAGAATATACCCAGTAATTCCTACACAGTTGAAAACTCCACAAACATTTATTGTTAGTATCCTATGCTTATATTAGTGTTGTGTGTCTCAAACACTCAACTACACTACACTACAGGCGCCATGATGCCTTATGGCAGCTACACCAGTGCTGCCACCAACAGGCAGCAGTGTGAAACTCCGGCAACAGCGGCACTGCTAAGGCGAGAGCAAGTCGCACTAAAATGTAAGTTTTTAACGCAACATTGGTAAATCTCGATGTGGCTTCAATGTAACTTGCTGAGAACAATATTTCGCCGGAATTGAATGAGAAATCAGCTCCTCCCAGGCTTTGTGTGCCATGAAACAGTGCAATAAAAGTAAGCCAATTTTGAAACATGTCGGACGCCATCAGGTAACTATATATACGATTTCGATGCGGCCTTCCACTGTACTCGCTTCGGCGGTACATATACTAAAATTGGAACGATACAGAGAAGATTAGCATGGCCCCTGCGCAAGGATGACACGCAAAATCGTGAAGCGTTCCACATTTTTTTCGCAACCTTGCTCCATGACTTCACACATCACCTAACTATACCATCAGCCACCTCAACTACTTTGCCTTCACGTTTTCTCATACTTCCCACTGCCTAACCTCTCCGCCTAACAAACTATGCTCTAATCTCTTGCAACCCACTAATATTTCTAAAGGACATACCACTAACAACATCAATATGCTTTGCAACCATTTTTTCAAACACCAAGGCTTCAAGCACTGCAAACACTGATATAATTTATACTGTGCACAATGACACACATATACCATCCCCTTTCACCTCAATGGCTTACCTGGCACAAATGACACACACTCAAACTAAACACAGATTAATACAGGTAATGACCTTCACACTTTCACAATAACACACTCCACCGTTATATCTCCTCCTACACTCACAACCATTTGCTTCAACACTACATCTTTACCAAACCTACTTCCATACCATACTAAAAACACTTACATCTATTTTCATCAACCTAACTGCATCTTTTATCTGTATTTAGCCACACTGACAATAACTAGTGCTTTTAAACCATCAACACTCCCCAACTAAAATTATGTCCAATATCTATACATTATTCCTTGCCTCCCACTTTCAGTACTCAAAGTGTTACTATATCACTAGCACAACCTGCATACCACACAAGGACTTTCGACATTTATTTTCAATCATCTACACATCTCAAATTCATATCTTTGTTTACACTACATCAAGATGCCAAGGAACTAGCCACCTTACCAACGATAGCTGAAAAGTGCCTTCTCTTATAAAAGTCGTTCACCCCTGTGTACAAGCAACTTTTCCAGTGCCCACTCTTCCCAAGAGCAACTAAGTAATCTGCACTTTAAAAAGAATGCATTACAAACCCCAGCAGCACAACAACAAACTATAACAGCCTGTGTCATCAACCACAGCCCTTTAACTAGAATGAATTGTTCATATGTCATGCATTATGTGGGTAAGCTTTATGTGCACATTTCAGAGGCTATTTTCTGTTGTATGACTCAGAAAATATTTGTCTGAAGTTCTTGCATTACACCTATTGTTTTAAGTTTCAATTCCGACTTGTCACAACTCTCAGCCAATAAATGCCACAGCACTGAAATAAGATGCAACACTCCAGTACCACCTATCTTCTTCAAGAAGGCCTACATCTTCCATGCTTTTATGGATGCCAGCACTTTGGGTACACTGTCTAATTATATGTTTCTTTAAGTTTACAATTGAAGCACCTGTCTACATGTCTATTGACAAACATATGAATAACCGCTTCATGCTATTGTCACAAAAGTGCTGCATATGCATAGAGCAGCTGCCACCATTGCAGATACTGAGCATTCAGCTTAGGTCATGCTACCAGCTTCAAGGTTTCAGGAAAGGGAGAGATAGTCACTACCCAAATTTATGGGATATGACAGCAATAGCATCTACATCAGTAACTAATTTGAACCATAAACTCAAAACTAGTCACTTTTTCATTACTCTTTCTCCCAAGAAGACTCACATTAAGCAAATGTGACGATAGATGATTAGCTTATAACTAACAAATATCGGCTGACACTAATACACACATCTATTTTGTGTCTGTAGCCACATTTTCGCTCTGTTTCTGGGTTCACTAACCAATCTACACCACAGAATGAAAGAAATGTCCATCAGCTAATCCTAAGTACGGCTACACCAGCATAAATCACAGACACAATGGCAAACATAGTTCTCAAGCAGCTACTAAACCCACATCAACCACTATCACAGTCATATTACCTTCGCAATCCATACCCTATTGCCATCTACACTGTTGTTTATAAAAGTATTTAATAAGAATGCGGCATTTAATCGTTTATGTGGATGAATCTAGTTACACTGTAATCAGTATGGTCTTGTTGAGACATCAGGTGTGAAATACCACACTTACCTTGTCAGCTGCTACTCGCAAACTTATGTGGCAATAAGAAAATGCCATGACTTCTTGTGGGAATGCTATATAATAGCGTGAAGTGGAAAATAACCATACAAAATATGCTGCACATTTTACACTGAATCACTAATTCCGTCTAAACTGCTCACATAAATGGCGATCTACAGCACTACACCTACTGTTAGCACTGTAGGTATTTAAGAGAATATACCCAGTAATTCCTACACAGTTGAAAACTCCACAAACATTTATTGTTAGTATCCTATGCTTATATTAGTGTTGTGTGTCTCAAACACTCAACTACACTACACTACAGGCGCCATGATGCCTTATGGCAGCTACACCAGTGCTGCCACCAACAGGCAGCAGTGTGAAACTCCGGCAACAGCGGCACTGCTAAGGCGAGAGCAAGTCGCACTAAAATGTAAGTTTTTAACGCAACATTGGTAAATCTCGATGTGGCTTCAATGTAACTTGCTGAGAACAATATTTCGCCGGAATTGAATGAGAAATCAGCTCCTCCCAGGCTTTGTGTGCCATGAAACAGTGCAATAAAAGTAAGCCAATTTTGAAACATGTCGGACGCCATCAGGTAACTATATATACGATTTCGATGCGGCCTTCCACTGTACTCGCTTCGGCGGTACATATACTAAAATTGGAACGATACAGAGAAGATTAGCATGGCCCCTGCGCAAGGATGACACGCAAAATCGTGAAGCGTTCCACATTTTTTTCGCAACCTTGCTCCATGACTTCACACATCACCTAACTATACCATCAGCCACCTCAACTACTTTGCCTTCACGTTTTCTCATACTTCCCACTGCCTAACCTCTCCGCCTAACAAACTATGCTCTAATCTCTTGCAACCCACTAATATTTCTAAAGGACATACCACTAACAACATCAATATGCTTTGCAACCATTTTTTCAAACACCAAGGCTTCAAGCACTGCAAACACTGATATAATTTATACTGTGCACAATGACACACATATACCATCCCCTTTCACCTCAATGGCTTACCTGGCACAAATGACACACACTCAAACTAAACACAGATTAATACAGGTAATGACCTTCACACTTTCACAATAACACACTCCACCGTTATATCTCCTCCTACACTCACAACCATTTGCTTCAACACTACATCTTTACCAAACCTACTTCCATACCATACTAAAAACACTTACATCTATTTTCATCAACCTAACTGCATCTTTTATCTGTATTTAGCCACACTGACAATAACTAGTGCTTTTAAACCATCAACACTCCCCAACTAAAATTATGTCCAATATCTATACATTATTCCTTTCCTCCCACTTTCAGTACTCAAAGTGTTACTATATCACTAGCACAACCTGCATACCACACAAGGACTTTCGACATTTATTTTCAATCATCTACACATCTCAAATTCATATCTTTGTTTACACTACATCAAGATGCCAAGGAACTAGCCACCTTACCAACGATAGCTGAAAAGTGCCTTCTCTTATAAAAGTCGTTCACCCCTGTGTACAAGCAACTTTTCCAGTGCCCACTCTTCCCAAGAGCAACTAAGTAATCTGCACTTTAAAAAGAATGCATTACAAACCCCAGCAGCACAACAACAAACTATAACAGCCTGTGTCATCAACCACAGCCCTTTAACTAGAATGAATTGTTCATATGTCATGCATTATGTGGGTAAGCTTTATGTGCACATTTCAGAGGCTATTTTCTGTTGTATGACTCAGAAAATATTTGTCTGAAGTTCTTGCATTACACCTATTGTTTTAAGTTTCAATTCCGACTTGTCACAACTCTCAGCCAATAAATGCCACAGCACTGAAATAAGATGCAACACTCCAGTACCACCTATCTTCTTCAAGAAGGCCTACATCTTCCATGCTTTTATGGATGCCAGCACTTTGGGTACACTGTCTAATTATATGTTTCTTTAAGTTTACAATTGAAGCACCTGTCTACATGTCTATTGACAAACATATGAATAACCGCTTCATGCTATTGTCACAAAAGTGCTGCATATGCATAGAGCAGCTGCCACCATTGCAGATACTGAGCATTCAGCTTAGGTCATGCTACCAGCTTCAAGGTTTCAGGAAAGGGAGAGATAGTCACTACCCAAATTTATGGGATATGACAGCAATAGCATCTACATCAGTAACTAATTTGAACCATAAACTCAAAACTAGTCACTTTTTCATTACTCTTTCTCCCAAGAAGACTCACATTAAGCAAATGTGACGATAGATGATTAGCTTATAACTAACAAATATCGGCTGACACTAATACACACATCTATTTTGTGTCTGTAGCCACATTTTCGCTCTGTTTCTGGGTTCACTAACCAATCTACACCACAGAATGAAAGAAATGTCCATCAGCTAATCCTAAGTACGGCTACACCAGCATAAATCACAGACACAATGGCAAACATAGTTCTCAAGCAGCTACTAAACCCACATCAACCACTATCACAGTCATATTACCTTCGCAATCCATACCCTATTGCCATCTACACTGTTGTTTATAAAAGTATTTAATAACAATGCGGCATTTAATCGTTTATGTGGATGAATCTAGTTACACTGTAATCAGTATGGTCTTGTTGAGACATCAGGTGTGAAATACCACACTTACCTTGTCAGCTGCTACTCGCAAACTTATGTGGCAATAAGAAAATGCCATGACTTCTTGTGGGAATGCTATATAATAGCGTGAAGTGGAAAATAACCATACAAAATATGCTGCACATTTTACACTGAATCACTAATTCCGTCTAAACTGCTCACATAAATGGCGATCTACAGCACTACACCTACTGTTAGCACTGTAGGTATTTAAGAGAATATACCCAGTAATTCCTACACAGTTGAAAACTCCACAAACATTTATTGTTAGTATCCTATGCTTATATTAGTGTTGTGTGTCTCAAACACTCAACTACACTACACTACAGGCGCCATGATGCCTTATGGCAGCTACACCAGTGCTGCCACCAACAGGCAGCAGTGTGAAACTCCGGCAACAGCGGCACTGCTAAGGCGAGAGCAAGTCGCACTAAAATGTAAGTTTTTAACGCAACATTGGTAAATCTCGATGTGGCTTCAATGTAACTTGCTGAGAACAATATTTCGCAGGAATTGAATGAGAAATCAGCTCCTCCCAGGCTTTGTGTGCCATGAAACAGCGCAATAAAAGTAAGCCAATTTTGAAACATGTCGGACGCCATCAGGTAACTATATATACGATTTCGATGCGGCCTTCCACTGTACTCGCTTCGGCGGTACATATACTAAAATTGGAACGATACAGAGAAGATTAGCATGGCCCCTGCGCAAGGATGACACGCAAAATCGTGAAGCGTTCCACATTTTTTTCGCAACCTTGCTCCATGACTTCACACATCACCTAACTATACCATCAGCCACCTCAACTACTTTGCCTTCACGTTTTCTCATACTTCCCACTGCCTAACCTCTCCGCCTAACAAACTATGCTCTAATCTCTTGCAACCCACTAATATTTCTAAAGGACATACCACTAACAACATCAATATGCTTTGCAACCATTTTTTCAAACACCAAGGCTTCAAGCACTGCAAACACTGATATAATTTATACTGTGCACAATGACACACATATACCATCCCCTTTCACCTCAATGGCTTACCTGGCACAAATGACACACACTCAAACTAAACACAGATTAATACAGGTAATGACCTTCACACTTTCACAATAACACACTCCACCGTTATATCTCCTCCTACACTCACAACCATTTGCTTCAACACTACATCTTTACCAAACCTACTTCCATACCATACTAAAAACACTTACATCTATTTTCATCAACCTAACTGCATCTTTTATCTCTATTTAGCCACACTGACAATAACTAGTGCTTTTAAACCATCAACACTCCCCAACTAAAATTATGTCCAATATCTATACATAATTCCTTGCCTCCCACTTTCAGTACTCAAAGTGTTACTATATCACTAGCACAACCTGCATACCACACAAGGACTTTCGACATTTATTTTCAATCATCTACACATCTCAAATTCATATCTTTGTTTACACTACATCAAGATGCCAAGGAACTAGCCACCTTACCAACGATAGCTGAAAAGTGCCTTCTCTTATAAAAGTCGTTCACCCCTGTGTACAAGCAACTTTTCCAGTGCCCACTCTTCCCAAGAGCAACTAAGTAATCTGCACTTTAAAAAGAATGCATTACAAACCCCAGCAGCACAACAACAAACTATAACAGCCTGTGTCATCAACCACAGCCCTTTAACTAGAATGAATTGTTCATATGTCATGCATTATGTGGGTAAGCTTTATGTGCACATTTCAGAGGCTATTTTCTGTTGTATGACTCAGAAAATATTTGTCTGAAGTTCTTGCATTACACCTATTGTTTTAAGTTTCAATTCCGACTTGTCACAACTCTCAGCCAATAAATGCCACAGCACTGAAATAAGATGCAACACTCCAGTACCACCTATCTTCTTCAAGAAGGCCTACATCTTCCATGCTTTTATGGATGCCAGCACTTTGGGTACACTGTCTAATTATATGTTTCTTTAAGTTTACAATTGAAGCACCTGTCTACATGTCTATTGACAAACATATGAATAACCGCTTCATGCTATTGTCACAAAAGTGCTGCATATGCATAGAGCAGCTGCCACCATTGCAGATACTGAGCATTCAGCTTAGGTCATGCTACCAGCTTCAAGGTTTCAGGAAAGGGAGAGATAGTCACTACCCAAATTTATGGGATATGACAGCAATAGCATCTACATCAGTAACTAATTTGAACCATAAACTCAAAACTAGTCACTTTTTCATTACTCTTTCTCCCAAGAAGACTCACATTAAGCAAATGTGACGATAGATGATTAGCTTATAACTAACAAATATCGGCTGACACTAATACACACATCTATTTTGTGTCTGTAGCCACATTTTCGCTCTGTTTCTGGGTTCACTAACCAATCTACACCACAGAATGAAAGAAATGTCCATCAGCTAATCCTAAGTACGGCTACACCAGCATAAATCACAGACACAATGGCAAACATAGTTCTCAAGCAGCTACTAAACCCACATCAACCACTATCACAGTCATATTACCTTCGCAATCCATACCCTATTGCCATCTACACTGTTGTTTATAAAAGTATTTAATAAGAATGCGGCATTTAATCGTTTATGTGGATGAATCTAGTTACACTGTAATCAGTATGGTCTTGTTGAGACATCAGGTGTGAAATACCACACTTACCTTGTCAGCTGCTACTCGCAAACTTATGTGGCAATAAGAAAATGCCATGACTTCTTGTGGGAATGCTATATAATAGCGTGAAGTGGAAAATAACCATACAAAATATGCTGCACATTTTACACTGAATCACTAATTCCGTCTAAACTGCTCACATAAATGGCGATCTACAGCACTACACCTACTGTTAGCACTGTAGGTATTTAAGAGAATATACCCAGTAATTCCTACACAGTTGAAAACTCCACAAACATTTATTGTTAGTATCCTATGCTTATATTAGTGTTGTGTGTCTCAAACACTCAACTACACTACACTACAGGCGCCATGATGCCTTATGGCAGCTACACCAGTGCTGCCACCAACAGGCAGCAGTGTGAAACTCCGGCAACAGCGGCACTGCTAAGGCGAGAGCAAGTCGCACTAAAATGTAAGTTTTTAACGCAACATTGGTAAATCTCGATGTGGCTTCAATGTAACTTGCTGAGAACAATATTTCGCCGGAATTGAATGAGAAATCAGCTCCTCCCAGGCTTTGTGTGCCATGAAACAGTGCAATAAAAGTAAGCCAATTTTGAAACATGTCGGACGCCATCAGGTAACTATATATACGATTTCGATGCGGCCTTCCACTGTACTCGCTTCGGCGGTACATATACTAAAATTGGAACGATACAGAGAAGATTAGCATGGCCCCTGCGCAAGGATGACACGCAAAATCGTGAAGCGTTCCACATTTTTTTCGCAACCTTGCTCCATGACTTCACACATCACCTAACTATACCATCAGCCACCTCAACTACTTTGCCTTCACGTTTTCTCATACTTCCCACTGCCTAACCTCTCCGCCTAACAAACTATGCTCTAATCTCTTGCAACCCACTAATATTTCTAAAGGACATACCACTAACAACATCAATATGCTTTGCAACCATTTTTTCAAACACCAAGGCTTCAAGCACTGCAAACACTGATATAATTTATACTGTGCACAATGACACACATATACCATCCCCTTTCACCTCAATGGCTTACCTGGCACAAATGACACACACTCAAACTAAACACAGATTAATACAGGTAATGACCTTCACACTTTCACAATAACACACTCCACCGTTATATCTCCTCCTACACTCACAACCATTTGCTTCAACACTACATCTTTACCAAACCTACTTCCATACCATACTAAAAACACTTACATCTATTTTCATCAACCTAACTGCATCTTTTATCTGTATTTAGCCACACTGACAATAACTAGTGCTTTTAAACCATCAACACTCCCCAACTAAAATTATGTCCAATATCTATACATTATTCCTTGCCTCCCACTTTCAGTACTCAAAGTGTTACTATATCACTAGCACAACCTGCATACCACACAAGGACTTTCGACATTTATTTTCAATCATCTACACATCTCAAATTCATATCTTTGTTTACACTACATCAAGATGCCAAGGAACTAGCCACCTTACCAACGATAGCTGAAAAGTGCCTTCTCTTATAAAAGTCGTTCACCCCTGTGTACAAGCAACTTTTCCAGTGCCCACTCTTCCCAAGAGCAACTAAGTAATCTGCACTTTAAAAAGAATGCATTACAAACCCCAGCAGCACAACAACAAACTATAACAGCCTGTGTCATCAACCACAGCCCTTTAACTAGAATGAATTGTTCATATGTCATGCATTATGTGGGTAAGCTTTATGTGCACATTTCAGAGGCTATTTTCTGTTGTATGACTCAGAAAATATTTGTCTGAAGTTCTTGCATTACACCTATTGTTTTAAGTTTCAATTCCGACTTGTCACAACTCTCAGCCAATAAATGCCACAGCACTGAAATAAGATGCAACACTCCAGTACCACCTATCTTCTTCAAGAAGGCCTACATCTTCCATGCTTTTATGGATGCCAGCACTTTGGGTACACTGTCTAATTATATGTTTCTTTAAGTTTACAATTGAAGCACCTGTCTACATGTCTATTGACAAACATATGAATAACCGCTTCATGCTATTGTCACAAAAGTGCTGCATATGCATAGAGCAGCTGCCACCATTGCAGATACTGAGCATTCAGCTTAGGTCATGCTACCAGCTTCAAGGTTTCAGGAAAGGGAGAGATAGTCACTACCCAAATTTATGGGATATGACAGCAATAGCATCTACATCAGTAACTAATTTGAACCATAAACTCAAAACTAGTCACTTTTTCATTACTCTTTCTCCCAAGAAGACTCACATTAAGCAAATGTGACGATAGATGATTAGCTTATAACTAACAAATATCGGCTGACACTAATACACACATCTATTTTGTGTCTGTAGCCACATTTTCGCTCTGTTTCTGGGTTCACTAACCAATCTACACCACAGAATGAAAGAAATGTCCATCAGCTAATCCTAAGTACGGCTACACCAGCATAAATCACAGACACAATGGCAAACATAGTTCTCAAGCAGCTACTAAACCCACATCAACCACTATCACAGTCATATTACCTTCGCAATCCATACCCTATTGCCATCTACACTGTTGTTTATAAAAGTATTTAATAAGAATGCGGCATTTAATCGTTTATGTGGATGAATCTAGTTACACTGTAATCAGTATGGTCTTGTTGAGACATCAGGTGTGAAATACCACACTTACCTTGTCAGCTGCTACTCGCAAACTTATGTGGCAATAAGAAAATGCCATGACTTCTTGTGGGAATGCTATATAATAGCGTGAAGTGGAAAATAACCATACAAAATATGCTGCACATTTTACACTGAATCACTAATTCCGTCTAAACTGCTCACATAAATGGCGATCTACAGCACTACACCTACTGTTAGCACTGTAGGTATTTAAGAGAATATACCCAGTAATTCCTACACAGTTGAAAACTCCACAAACATTTATTGTTAGTATCCTATGCTTATATTAGTGTTGTGTGTCTCAAACACTCAACTACACTACACTACAGGCGCCATGATGCCTTATGGCAGCTACACCAGTGCTGCCACCAACAGGCAGCAGTGTGAAACTCCGGCAACAGCGGCACTGCTAAGGCGAGAGCAAGTCGCACTAAAATGTAAGTTTTTAACGCAACATTGGTAAATCTCGATGTGGCTTCAATGTAACTTGCTGAGAACAATATTTCGCAGGAATTGAATGAGAAATCAGCTCCTCCCAGGCTTTGTGTGCCATGAAACAGCGCAATAAAAGTAAGCCAATTTTGAAACATGTCGGACGCCATCAGGTAACTATATATACGATTTCGATGCGGCCTTCCACTGTACTCGCTTCGGCGGTACATATACTAAAATTGGAACGATACAGAGAAGATTAGCATGGCCCCTGCGCAAGGATGACACGCAAAATCGTGAAGCGTTCCACATTTTTTTCGCAACCTTGCTCCATGACTTCACACATCACCTAACTATACCATCAGCCACCTCAACTACTTTGCCTTCACGTTTTCTCATACTTCCCACTGCCTAACCTCTCCGCCTAACAAACTATGCTCTAATCTCTTGCAACCCACTAATATTTCTAAAGGACATACCACTAACAACATCAATATGCTTTGCAACCATTTTTTCAAACACCAAGGCTTCAAGCACTGCAAACACTGATATAATTTATACTGTGCACAATGACACACATATACCATCCCCTTTCACCTCAATGGCTTACCTGGCACAAATGACACATACTCAAACTAAACACAGATTAATACAGGTAATGACCTTCACACTTTCACAATAACACACTCCACCGTTATATCTCCTCCTACACTCACAACCATTTGCTTCAACACTACATCTTTACCAAACCTACTTCCATACCATACTAAAAACACTTACATCTATTTTCATCAACCTAACTGCATCTTTTATCTGTATTTAGCCACACTGACAATAACTAGTGCTTTTAAACCATCAACACTCCCCAACTAAAATTATGTCCAATATCTATACATTATTCCTTTCCTCCCACTTTCAGTACTCAAAGTGTTACTATATCACTAGCACAACCTGCATACCACACAAGGACTTTCGACATTTATTTTCAATCATCTACACATCTCAAATTCATATCTTTGTTTACACTACATCAAGATGCCAAGGAACTAGCCACCTTACCAACGATAGCTGAAAAGTGCCTTCTCTTATAAAAGTCGTTCACCCCTGTGTACAAGCAACTTTTCCAGTGCCCACTCTTCCCAAGAGCAACTAAGTAATCTGCACTTTAAAAAGAATGCATTACAAACCCCAGCAGCACAACAACAAACTATAACAGCCTGTGTCATCAACCACAGCCCTTTAACTAGAATGAATTGTTCATATGTCATGCATTATGTGGGTAAGCTTTATGTGCACATTTCAGAGGCTATTTTCTGTTGTATGACTCAGAAAATATTTGTCTGAAGTTCTTGCATTACACCTATTGTTTTAAGTTTCAATTCCGACTTGTCACAACTCTCAGCCAATAAATGCCACAGCACTGAAATAAGATGCAACACTCCAGTACCACCTATCTTCTTCAAGAAGGCCTACATCTTTCATGCTTTTATGGATGCCAGCACTTTGGGTACACTGTCTAATTATATGTTTCTTTAAGTTTACAATTGAAGCACCTGTCTACATGTCTATTGACAAACATATGAATAACCGCTTCATGCTATTGTCACAAAAGTGCTGCATATGCATAGAGCAGCTGCCACCATTGCAGATACTGAGCATTCAGCTTAGGTCATGCTACCAGCTTCAAGGTTTCAGGAAAGGGAGAGATAGTCACTACCCAAATTTATGGGATATGACAGCAATAGCATCTACATCAGTAACTAATTTGAACCATAAACTCAAAACTAGTCACTTTTTCATTACTCTTTCTCCCAAGAAGACTCATATTAAGCAAATGTGACGATAGATGATTAGCTTATAACTAACAAATATCGGCTGACACTAATACACACATCTATTTTGTGTCTGTAGCCACATTTTCGCTCTGTTTCTGGGTTCACTAACCAATCTACACCACAGAATGAAAGAAATGTCCATCAGCTAATCCTAAGTACGGCTACACCAGCATAAATCACAGACACAATGGCAAACATAGTTCTCAAGCAGCTACTAAACCCACATCAACCACTATCACAGTCATATTACCTTCGCAATCCATACCCTATTGCCATCTACACTGTTGTTTATAAAAGTATTTAATAAGAATGCGGCATTTAATCGTTTATGTGGATGAATCTAGTTACACTGTAATCAGTATGGTCTTGTTGAGACATCAGGTGTGAAATACCACACTTACCTTGTCAGCTGCTACTCGCAAACTTATGTGGCAATAAGAAAATGCCATGACTTCTTGTGGGAATGCTATATAATAGCGTGAAGTGGAAAATAACCATACAAAATATGCTGCACATTTTACACTGAATCACTAATTCCGTCTAAACTGCTCACATAAATGGCGATCTACAGCACTACACCTACTGTTAGCACTGTAGGTATTTAAGAGAATATACCCAGTAATTCCTACACAGTTGAAAACTCCACAAACATTTATTGTTAGTATCCTATGCTTATATTAGTGTTGTGTGTCTCAAACACTCAACTACACTACACTACAGGCGCCATGATGCCTTATGGCAGCTACACCAGTGCTGCCACCAACAGGCAGCAGTGTGAAACTCCGGCAACAGCGGCACTGCTAAGGCGAGAGCAAGTCGCACTAAAATGTAAGTTTTTAACGCAACATTGGTAAATCTCGATGTGGCTTCAATGTAACTTGCTGAGAACAATATTTCGCCGGAATTGAATGAGAAATCAGCTCCTCCCAGGCTTTGTGTGCCATGAAACAGCGCAATAAAAGTAAGCCAATTTTGAAACATGTCGGACGCCATCAGGTAACTATATATACGATTTCGATGCGGCCTTCCACTGTACTCGCTTCGGCGGTACATATACTAAAATTGGAACGATACAGAGAAGATTAGCATGGCCCCTGCGCAAGGATGACACGCAAAATCGTGAAGCGTTCCACATTTTTTTCGCAACCTTGCTCCATGACTTCACACATCACCTAACTATACCATCAGCCACCTCAACTACTTTGCCTTCACGTTTTCTCATACTTCCCACTGCCTAACCTCTCCGCCTAACAAACTATGCTCTAATCTCTTGCAACCCACTAATATTTCTAAAGGACATACCACTAACAACATCAATATGCTTTGCAACCATTTTTTCAAACACCAAGGCTTCAAGCACTGCAAACACTGATATAATTTATACTGTGCACAATGACACACATATACCATCCCCTTTCACCTCAATGGCTTACCTGGCACAAATGACACACACTCAAACTAAACACAGATTAATACAGGTAATGACCTTCACACTTTCACAATAACACACTCCACCGTTATATCTCCTCCTACACTCACAACCATTTGCTTCAACACTACATCTTTACCAAACCTACTTCCATACCATACTAAAAACACTTACATCTATTTTCATCAACCTAACTGCATCTTTTATCTCTATTTAGCCACACTGACAATAACTAGTGCTTTTAAACCATCAACACTCCCCAACTAAAATTATGTCCAATATCTATACATTATTCCTTTCCTCCCTCTTTCAGTACTCAAAGTGTTACTATATCACTAGCACAACCTGCATACCACACAAGGACTTTCGACATTTATTTTCAATCATCTACACATCTCAAATTCATATCTTTGTTTACACTACATCAAGATGCCAAGGAACTAGCCACCTTACCAACGATAGCTGAAAAGTGCCTTCTCTTATAAAAGTCGTTCACCCCTGTGTACAAGCAACTTTTCCAGTGCTCACTCTTCCCAAGAGCAACTAAGTAATCTGCACTTTAAAAAGAATGCATTACAAACCCCAGCAGCACAACAACAAACTATAACAGCCTGTGTCATCAACCACAGCCCTTTAACTAGAATGAATTGTTCATATGTCATGCATTATGTGGGTAAGCTTTATGTGCACATTTCAGAGGCTATTTTCTGTTGTATGACTCAGAAAATATTTGTCTGAAGTTCTTGCATTACACCTATTGTTTTAAGTTTCAATTCCGACTTGTCACAACTCTCAGCCAATAAATGCCACAGCACTGAAATAAGATGCAACACTCCAGTACCACCTATCTTCTTCAAGAAGGCCTACATCTTCCATGCTTTTATGGATGCCAGCACTTTGGGTACACTGTCTAATTATATGTTTCTTTAAGTTTACAATTGAAGCACCTGTCTACATGTCTATTGACAAACATATGAATAACCGCTTCATGCTATTGTCACAAAAGTGCTGCATATGCATAGAGCAGCTGCCACCATTGCAGATACTGAGCATTCAGCTTAGGTCATGCTACCAGCTTCAAGGTTTCAGGAAAGGGAGAGATAGTCACTACCCAAATTTATGGGATATGACAGCAATAGCATCTACATCAGTAACTAATTTGAACCATAAACTCAAAACTAGTCACTTTTTCATTACTCTTTCTCCCAAGAAGACTCACATTAAGCAAATGTGACGATAGATGATTAGCTTATAACTAACAAATATCGGCTGACACTAATACACAATTCTATTTTGTGTCTGTAGCCACATTTTCGCTCTGTTTCTGGGTTCACTAACCAATCTACACCACAGAATGAAAGAAATGTCCATCAGCTAATCCTAAGTACGGCTACACCAGCATAAATCACAGACACAATGGCAAACATAGTTCTCAAGCAGCTACTAAACCCACATCAACCACTATCACAGTCATATTACCTTCGCAATCCATACCCTATTGCCATCTACACTGTTGTTTATAAAAGTATTTAATAAGAATGCGGCATTTAATCGTTTATGTGGATGAATCTAGTTACACTGTAATCAGTATGGTCTTGTTGAGACATCAGGTGTGAAATACCACACTTACCTTGTCAGCTGCTACTCGCAAACTTATGTGGCAATAAGAAAATGCCATGACTTCTTGTGGGAATGCTATATAATAGCGTGAAGTGGAAAATAACCATACAAAATATGCTGCACATTTTACACTGAATCACTAATTCCGTCTAAACTGCTCACATAAATGGCGATCTACAGCACTACACCTACTGTTAGCACTGTAGGTATTTAAGAGAATATACCCAGTAATTCCTACACAGTTGAAAACTCCACAAACATTTATTGTTAGTATCCTATGCTTATATTAGTGTTGTGTGTCTCAAACACTCAACTACACTACACTACAGGCGCCATGATGCCTTATGGCAGCTACACCAGTGCTGCCACCAACAGGCAGCAGTGTGAAACTCCGGCAACAGCGGCACTGCTAAGGCGAGAGCAAGTCGCACTAAAATGTAAGTTTTTAACGCAACATTGGTAAATCTCGATGTGGCTTCAATGTAACTTGCTGAGAACAATATTTCGCCGGAATTGAATGAGAAATCAGCTCCTCCCAGGCTTTGTGTGCCATGAAACAGCGCAATAAAAGTAAGCCAATTTTGAAACATGTCGGACGCCATCAGGTAACTATATATACGATTTCGATGCGGCCTTCCACTGTACTCGCTTCGGCGGTACATATACTAAAATTGGAACGATACAGAGAAGATTAGCATGGCCCCTGCGCAAGGATGACACGCAAAATCGTGAAGCGTTCCACATTTTTTTCGCAACCTTGCTCCATGACTTCACACATCACCTAACTATACCATCAGCCACCTCAACTACTTTGCCTTCACGTTTTCTCATACTTCCCACTGCCTAACCTCTCCGCCTAACAAACTATGCTCTAATCTCTTGCAACCCACTAATATTTCTAAAGGACATACCACTAACAACATCAATATGCTTTGCAACCATTTTTTCAAACACCAAGGCTTCAAGCACTGCAAACACTGATATAATTTATACTGTACACAATGACACACATATACCATCCCCTTTCACCTCAATGGCTTACCTGGCACAAATGACACACACTCAAACTAAACACAGATTAATACAGGTAATGACCTTCACACTTTCACAATAACACACTCCACCGTTATATCTCCTCCTACACTCACAACCATTTGCTTCAACACTACATCTTTACCAAACCTACTTCCATACCATACTAAAAACACTTACATCTATTTTCATCAACCTAACTGCATCTTTTATCTGTATTTAGCCACACTGACAATAACTAGTGCTTTTAAACCATCAACACTCCCCAACTAAAATTATGTCCAATATCTATACATTATTCCTTTCCTCCCACTTTCAGTACTCAAAGTGTTACTATATCACTAGCACAACCTGCATACCACACAAGGACTTTCGACATTTATTTTCAATCATCTACACATCTCAAATTCATATCTTTGTTTACACTACATCAAGATGCCAAGGAACTAGCCACCTTACCAACGATAGCTGAAAAGTGCCTTCTCTTATAAAAGTCGTTCACCCCTGTGTACAAGCAACTTTTCCAGTGCCCACTCTTCCCAAGAGCAACTAAGTAATCTGCACTTTAAAAAGAATGCATTACAAACCCCAGCAGCACAACAACAAACTATAACAGCCTGTGTCATCAACCACAGCCCTTTAACTAGAATGAATTGTTCATATGTCATGCATTATGTGGGTAAGCTTTATGTGCACATTTCAGAGGCTATTTTCTGTTGTATGACTCAGAAAATATTTGTCTGAAGTTCTTGCATTACACCTATTGTTTTAAGTTTCAATTCCGACTTGTCACAACTCTCAGCCAATAAATGCCACAGCACTGAAATAAGATGCAACACTCCAGTACCACCTATCTTCTTCAAGAAGGCCTACATCTTCCATGCTTTTATGGATGCCAGCACTTTGGGTACACTGTCTAATTATATGTTTCTTTAAGTTTACAATTGAAGCACCTGTCTACATGTCTATTGACAAACATATGAATAACCGCTTCATGCTATTGTCACAAAAGTGCTGCATATGCATAGAGCAGCTGCCACCATTGCAGATACTGAGCATTCAGCTTAGGTCATGCTACCAGCTTCAAGGTTTCAGGAAAGGGAGAGATAGTCACTACCCAAATTTATGGGATATGACAGCAATAGCATCTACATCAGTAACTAATTTGAACCATAAACTCAAAACTAGTCACTTTTTCATTACTCTTTCTCCCAAGAAGACTCACATTAAGCAAATGTGACGATAGATGATTAGCTTATAACTAACAAATATCGGCTGACACTAATACACACATCTATTTTGTGTCTGTAGCCACATTTTCGCTCTGTTTCTGGGTTCACTAACCAATCTACACCACAGAATGAAAGAAATGTCCATCAGCTAATCCTAAGTACGGCTACACCAGCATAAATCACAGACACAATGGCAAACATAGTTCTCAAGCAGCTACTAAACCCACATCAACCACTATCACAGTCATATTACCTTCGCAATCCATACCCTATTGCCATCTACACTGTTGTTTATAAAAGTATTTAATAAGAATGCGGCATTTAATCGTTTATGTGGATGAATCTAGTTACACTGTAATCAGTATGGTCTTGTTGAGACATCAGGTGTGAAATACCACACTTACCTTGTCAGCTGCTACTCGCAAACTTATGTGGCAATAAGAAAATGCCATGACTTCTTGTGGGAATGCTATATAATAGCGTGAAGTGGAAAATAACCATACAAAATATGCTGCACATTTTACACTGAATCACTAATTCCGTCTAAACTGCTCACATAAATGGCGATCTACAGCACTACACCTACTGTTAGCACTGTAGGTATTTAAGAGAATATACCCAGTAATTCCTACACAGTTGAAAACTCCACAAACATTTATTGTTAGTATCCTATGCTTATATTAGTGTTGTGTGTCTCAAACACTCAACTACACTACACTACAGGCGCCATGATGCCTTATGGCAGCTACACCAGTGCTGCCACCAACAGGCAGCAGTGTGAAACTCCGGCAACAGCGGCACTGCTAAGGCGAGAGCAAGTCGCACTAAAATGTAAGTTTTTAACGCAACATTGGTAAATCTCGATGTGGCTTCAATGTAACTTGCTGAGAACAATATTTCGCCGGAATTGAATGAGAAATCAGCTCCTCCCAGGCTTTGTGTGCCATGAAACAGCGCAATAAAAGTAAGCCAATTTTGAAACATGTCGGACGCCATCAGGTAACTATATATACGATTTCGATGCGGCCTTCCACTGTACTCGCTTCGGCGGTACATATACTAAAATTGGAACGATACAGAGAAGATTAGCATGGCCCCTGCGCAAGGATGACACGCAAAATCGTGAAGCGTTCCACATTTTTTTCGCAACCTTGCTCCATGACTTCACACATCACCTAACTATACCATCAGCCACCTCAACTACTTTGCCTTCACGTTTTCTCATACTTCCCACTGCCTAACCTCTCCGCCTAACAAACTATGCTCTAATCTCTTGCAACCCACTAATATTTCTAAAGGACATACCACTAACAACATCAATATGCTTTGCAACCATTTTTTCAAACACCAAGGCTTCAAGCACTGCAAACACTGATATAATTTATACTGTGCACAATGACACACATATACCATCCCCTTTCACCTCAATGGCTTACCTGGCACAAATGACACATACTCAAACTAAACACAGATTAATACAGGTAATGACCTTCACACTTTCACAATAACACACTCCACCGTTATATCTCCTCCTACACTCACAACCATTTGCTTCAACACTACATCTTTACCAAACCTACTTCCATACCATACTAAAAACACTTACATCTATTTTCATCAACCTAACTGCATCTTTTATCTGTATTTAGCCACACTGACAATAACTAGTGCTTTTAAACCATCAACACTCCCCAACTAAAATTATGTCCAATATCTATACATTATTCCTTGCCTCCCACTTTCAGTACTCAAAGTGTTACTATATCACTAGCACAACCTGCATACCACACAAGGACTTTCGACATTTATTTTCAATCATCTACACATCTCAAATTCATATCTTTGTTTACACTACATCAAGATGCCAAGGAACTAGCCACCTTACCAACGATAGCTGAAAAGTGCCTTCTCTTATAAAAGTCGTTCACCCCTGTGTACAAGCAACTTTTCCAGTGCCCACTCTTCCCAAGAGCAACTAAGTAATCTGCACTTTAAAAAGAATGCATTACAAACCCCAGCAGCACAACAACAAACTATAACAGCCTGTGTCATCAACCACAGCCCTTTAACTAGAATGAATTGTTCATATGTCATGCATTATGTGGGTAAGCTTTATGTGCACATTTCAGAGGCTATTTTCTGTTGTATGACTCAGAAAATATTTGTCTGAAGTTCTTGCATTACACCTATTGTTTTAAGTTTCAATTCCGACTTGTCACAACTCTCAGCCAATAAATGCCACAGCACTGAAATAAGATGCAACACTCCAGTACCACCTATCTTCTTCAAGAAGGCCTACATCTTCCATGCTTTTATGGATGCCAGCACTTTGGGTACACTGTCTAATTATATGTTTCTTTAAGTTTACAATTGAAGCACCTGTCTACATGTCTATTGACAAACATATGAATAACCGCTTCATGCTATTGTCACAAAAGTGCTGCATATGCATAGAGCAGCTGCCACCATTGCAGATACTGAGCATTCAGCTTAGGTCATGCTACCAGCTTCAAGGTTTCAGGAAAGGGAGAGATAGTCACTACCCAAATTTATGGGATATGACAGCAATAGCATCTACATCAGTAACTAATTTGAACCATAAACTCAAAACTAGTCACTTTTTCATTACTCTTTCTCCCAAGAAGACTCACATTAAGCAAATGTGACGATAGATGATTAGCTTATAACTAACAAATATCGGCTGACACTAATACACACATCTATTTTGTGTCTGTAGCCACATTTTCGCTCTGTTTCTGGGTTCACTAACCAATCTACACCACAGAATGAAAGAAATGTCCATCAGCTAATCCTAAGTACGGCTACACCAGCATAAATCACAGACACAATGGCAAACATAGTTCTCAAGCAGCTACTAAACCCACATCAACCACTATCACAGTCATATTACCTTCGCAATCCATACCCTATTGCCATCTACACTGTTGTTTATAAAAGTATTTAATAAGAATGCGGCATTTAATCGTTTATGTGGATGAATCTAGTTACACTGTAATCAGTATGGTCTTGTTGAGACATCAGGTGTGAAATACCACACTTACCTTGTCAGCTGCTGCTCGCAAACTTATGTGGCAATAAGAAAATGCCATGACTTCTTGTGGGAATGCTATATAATAGCGTGAAGTGGAAAATAACCATACAAAATATGCTGCACATTTTACACTGAATCACTAATTCCGTCTAAACTGCTCACATAAATGGCGATCTACAGCACTACACCTACTGTTAGCACTGTAGGTATTTAAGAGAATATACCCAGTAATTCCTACACAGTTGAAAACTCCACAAACATTTATTGTTAGTATCCTATGCTTATATTAGTGTTGTGTGTCTCAAACACTCAACTACACTACACTACAGGCGCCATGATGCCTTATGGCAGCTACACCAGTGCTGCCACCAACAGGCAGCAGTGTGAAACTCCGGCAACAGCGGCACTGCTAAGGCGAGAGCAAGTCGCACTAAAATGTAAGTTTTTAACGCAACATTGGTAAATCTCGATGTGGCTTCAATGTAACTTGCTGAGAACAATATTTCGCCGGAATTGAATGAGAAATCAGCTCCTCCCAGGCTTTGTGTGCCATGAAACAGCGCAATAAAAGTAAGCCAATTTTGAAACATGTCGGACGCCATCAGGTAACTATATATACGATTTCGATGCGGCCTTCCACTGTACTCGCTTCGGCGGTACATATACTAAAATTGGAACGATACAGAGAAGATTAGCATGGCCCCTGCGCAAGGATGACACGCAAAATCGTGAAGCGTTCCACATTTTTTTCGCAACCTTGCTCCATGACTTCACACATCACCTAACTATACCATCAGCCACCTCAACTACTTTGCCTTCACGTTTTCTCATACTTCCCACTGCCTAACCTCTCCGCCTAACAAACTATGCTCTAATCTCTTGCAACCCACTAATATTTCTAAAGGACATACCACTAACAACATCAATATGCTTTGCAACCATTTTTTCAAACACCAAGGCTTCAAGCACTGCAAACACTGATATAATTTATACTGTGCACAATGACACACATATACCATCCCCTTTCACCTCAATGGCTTACCTGGCACAAATGACACACACTCAAACTAAACACAGATTAATACAGGTAATGACCTTCACACTTTCACAATAACACACTCCACCGTTATATCTCCTCCTACACTCACAACCATTTGCTTCAACACTACATCTTTACCAAACCTACTTCCATACCATACTAAAAACACTTACATCTATTTTCATCAACCTAACTGCATCTTTTATCTGTATTTAGCCACACTGACAATAACTAGTGCTTTTAAACCATCAACACTCCCCAACTAAAATTATGTCCAATATCTATACATTATTCCTTTCCTCCCACTTTCAGTACTCAAAGTGTTACTATATCACTAGCACAACCTGCATACCACACAAGGACTTTCGACATTTATTTTCAATCATCTACACATCTCAAATTCATATCTTTGTTTACACTACATCAAGATGCCAAGGAACTAGCCACCTTACCAACGATAGCTGAAAAGTGCCTTCTCTTATAAAAGTCGTTCACCCCTGTGTACAAGCAACTTTTCCAGTGCCCACTCTTCCCAAGAGCAACTAAGTAATCTGCACTTTAAAAAGAATGCATTACAAACCCCAGCAGCACAACAACAAACTATAACAGCCTGTGTCATCAACCACAGCCCTTTAACTAGAATGAATTGTTCATATGTCATGCATTATGTGGGTAAGCTTTATGTGCACATTTCAGAGGCTATTTTCTGTTGTATGACTCAGAAAATATTTGTCTGAAGTTCTTGCATTACACCTATTGTTTTAAGTTTCAATTCCGACTTGTCACAACTCTCAGCCAATAAATGCCACAGCACTGAAATAAGATGCAACACTCCAGTACCACCTATCTTCTTCAAGAAGGCCTACATCTTCCATGCTTTTATGGATGCCAGCACTTTGGGTACACTGTCTAATTATATGTTTCTTTAAGTTTACAATTGAAGCACCTGTCTACATGTCTATTGACAAACATATGAATAACCGCTTCATGCTATTGTCACAAAAGTGCTGCATATGCATAGAGCAGCTGCCACCATTGCAGATACTGAGCATTCAGCTTAGGTCATGCTACCAGCTTCAAGGTTTCAGGAAAGGGAGAGATAGTCACTACCCAAATTTATGGGATATGACAGCAATAGCATCTACATCAGTAACTAATTTGAACCATAAACTCAAAACTAGTCACTTTTTCATTACTCTTTCTCCCAAGAAGACTCACATTAAGCAAATGTGACGATAGATGATTAGCTTATAACTAACAAATATCGGCTGACACTAATACACACATCTATTTTGTGTCTGTAGCCACATTTTCGCTCTGTTTCTGGGTTCACTAACCAATCTACACCACAGAATGAAAGAAATGTCCATCAGCTAATCCTAAGTACGGCTACACCAGCATAAATCACAGACACAATGGCAAACATAGTTCTCAAGCAGCTACTAAACCCACATCAACCACTATCACAGTCATATTACCTTCGCAATCCATACCCTATTGCCATCTACACTGTTGTTTATAAAAGTATTTAATAAGAATGCGGCATTTAATCGTTTATGTGGATGAATCTAGTTACACTGTAATCAGTATGGTCTTGTTGAGACATCAGGTGTGAAATACCACACTTACCTTGTCAGCTGCTACTCGCAAACTTATGTGGCAATAAGAAAATGCCATGACTTCTTGTGGGAATGCTATATAATAGCGTGAAGTGGAAAATAACCATACAAAATATGCTGCACATTTTACACTGAATCACTAATTCCGTCTAAACTGCTCACATAAATGGCGATCTACAGCACTACACCTACTGTTAGCACTGTAGGTATTTAAGAGAATATACCCAGTAATTCCTACACAGTTGAAAACTCCACAAACATTTATTGTTAGTATCCTATGCTTATATTAGTGTTGTGTGTCTCAAACACTCAACTACACTACACTACAGGCGCCATGATGCCTTATGGCAGCTACACCAGTGCTGCCACCAACAGGCAGCAGTGTGAAACTCCGGCAACAGCGGCACTGCTAAGGCGAGAGCAAGTCGCACTAAAATGTTTAGTTTTTAAAGCAACATTGGTAAATCTCGATGTGGCTTCAATGTAACTTGCTGAGAACAATATTTAGCCGGAATTGAATGAGAAATCAGCTCCTCCCAGGCTTTGTGTGCCATGAAACAGCGCAATAAAAGTAAGCCAATTTTGAAACATGTCGGACGCCATCAGGTAACTATATATACGATTTCGATGCGGCCTTCCACTGTACTCGCTTCGGCGGTACATATACTAAAATTGGAACGATACAGAGAAGATTAGCATGGCCCCTGCGCAAGGATGACACGCAAAATCGTGAAGCGTTCCACATTTTTTTCGCAACCTTGCTCCATGACTTCACACATCACCTAACTATACCATCAGCCACCTCAACTACTTTGCCTTCACGTTTTCTCATACTTCCCACTGCCTAACCTCTCCGCCTAACAAACTATGCTCTAATCTCTTGCAACCCACTAATATTTCTAAAGGACATACCACTAACAACATCAATATGCTTTGCAACCATTTTTTCAAACACCAAGGCTTCAAGCACTGCAAACACTGATATAATTTATACTGTGCACAATGACACACATATACCATCCCCTTTCACCTCAATGGCTTACCTGGCACAAATGACACACACTCAAACTAAACACAGATTAATACAGGTAATGACCTTCACACTTTCACAATAACACACTCCACCGTTATATCTCCTCCTACACTCACAACCATTTGCTTCAACACTACATCTTTACCAAACCTACTTCCATACCATACTAAAAACACTTACATCTATTTTCATCAACCTAACTGCATCTTTTATCTGTATTTAGCCACACTGACAATAACTAGTGCTTTTAAACCATCAACACTCCCCAACTAAAATTATGTCCAATATCTATACATTATTCCTTTCCTCCCACTTTCAGTACTCAAAGTGTTACTATATCACTAGCACAACCTGCATACCACACAAGGACTTTCGACATTTATTTTCAATCATCTACACATCTCAAATTCATATCTTTGTTTACACTACATCAAGATGCCAAGGAACTAGCCACCTTACCAACGATAGCTGAAAAGTGCCTTCTCTTATAAAAGTCGTTCACCCCTGTGTACAAGCAACTTTTCCAGTGCCCACTCTTCCCAAGAGCAACTAAGTAATCTGCACTTTAAAAAGAATGCATTACAAACCCCAGCAGCACAACAACAAACTATAACAGCCTGTGTCATCAACCACAGCCCTTTAACTAGAATGAATTGTTCATATGTCATGCATTATGTGGGTAAGCTTTATGTGCACATTTCAGAGGCTATTTTCTGTTGTATGACTCAGAAAATATTTGTCTGAAGTTCTTGCATTACACCTATTGTTTTAAGTTTCAATTCCGACTTGTCACAACTCTCAGCCAATAAATGCCACAGCACTGAAATAAGATGCAACACTCCAGTACCACCTATCTTCTTCAAGAAGGCCTACATCTTCCATGCTTTTATGGATGCCAGCACTTTGGGTACACTGTCTAATTATATGTTTCTTTAAGTTTACAATTGAAGCACCTGTCTACATGTCTATTGACAAACATATGAATAACCGCTTCATGCTATTGTCACAAAAGTGCTGCATATGCATAGAGCAGCTGCCACCATTGCAGATACTGAGCATTCAGCTTAGGTCATGCTACCAGCTTCAAGGTTTCAGGAAAGGGAGAGATAGTCACTACCCAAATTTATGGGATATGACAGCAATAGCATCTACATCAGTAACTAATTTGAACCATAAACTCAAAACTAGTCACTTTTTCATTACTCTTTCTCCCAAGAAGACTCACATTAAGCAAATGTGACGATAGATGATTAGCTTATAACTAACAAATATCGGCTGACACTAATACACACATCTATTTTGTGTCTGTAGCCACATTTTCGCTCTGTTTCTGGGTTCACTAACCAATCTACACCACAGAATGAAAGAAATGTCCATCAGCTAATCCTAAGTACGGCTACACCAGCATAAATCACAGACACAATGGCAAACATAGTTCTCAAGCAGCTACTAAACCCACATCAACCACTATCACAGTCATATTACCTTCGCAATCCATACCCTATTGCCATCTACACTGTTGTTTATAAAAGTATTTAATAACAATGCGGCATTTAATCGTTTATGTGGATGAATCTAGTTACACTGTAATCAGTATGGTCTTGTTGAGACATCAGGTGTGAAATACCACACTTACCTTGTCAGCTGCTACTCGCAAACTTATGTGGCAATAAGAAAATGCCATGACTTCTTGTGGGAATGCTATATAATAGCGTGAAGTGGAAAATAACCATACAAAATATGCTGCACATTTTACACTGAATCACTAATTCCGTCTAAACTGCTCACATAAATGGCGATCTACAGCACTACACCTACTGTTAGCACTGTAGGTATTTAAGAGAATATACCCAGTAATTCCTACACAGTTGAAAACTCCACAAACATTTATTGTTAGTATCCTATGCTTATATTAGTGTTGTGTGTCTCAAACACTCAACTACACTACACTACAGGCGCCATGATGCCTTATGGCAGCTACACCAGTGCTGCCACCAACAGGCAGCAGTGTGAAACTCCGGCAACAGCGGCACTGCTAAGGCGAGAGCAAGTCGCACTAAAATGTAAGTTTTTAACGCAACATTGGTAAATCTCGATGTGGCTTCAATGTAACTTGCTGAGAACAATATTTAGCCGGAATTGAATGAGAAATCAGCTCCTCCCAGGCTTTGTGTGCCATGAAACAGTGCAATAAAAGTAAGCCAATTTTGAAACATGTCGGACGCCATCAGGTAACTATATATACGATTTCGATGCGGCCTTCCACTGTACTCGCTTCGGCGGTACATATACTAAAATTGGAACGATACAGAGAAGATTAGCATGGCCCCTGCGCAAGGATGACACGCAAAATCGTGAAGCGTTCCACATTTTTTTCGCAACCTTGCTCCATGACTTCACACATCACCTAACTATACCATCAGCCACCTCAACTACTTTGCCTTCACGTTTTCTCATACTTCCCACTGCCTAACCTCTCCGCCTAACAAACTATGCTCTAATCTCTTGCAACCCACTAATATTTCTAAAGGACATACCACTAACAACATCAATATGCTTTGCAACCATTTTTTCAAACACCAAGGCTTCAAGCACTGCAAACACTGATATAATTTATACTGTGCACAATGACACACATATACCATCCCCTTTCACCTCAATGGCTTACCTGGCACAAATGACACACACTCAAACTAAACACAGATTAATACAGGTAATGACCTTCACACTTTCACAATAACACACTCCACCGTTATATCTCCTCCTACACTCACAACCATTTGCTTCAACACTACATCTTTACCAAACCTACTTCCATACCATACTAAAAACACTTACATCTATTTTCATCAACCTAACTGCATCTTTTATCTGTATTTAGCCACACTGACAATAACTAGTGCTTTTAAACCATCAACACTCCCCAACTAAAATTATGTCCAATATCTATACATTATTCCTTTCCTCCCACTTTCAGTACTCAAAGTGTTACTATATCACTAGCACAACCTGCATACCACACAAGGACTTTCGACATTTATTTTCAATCATCTACACATCTCAAATTCATATCTTTGTTTACACTACATCAAGATGCCAAGGAACTAGCCACCTTACCAACGATAGCTGAAAAGTGCCTTCTCTTATAAAAGTCGTTCACCCCTGTGTACAAGCAACTTTTCCAGTGCCCACTCTTCCCAAGAGCAACTAAGTAATCTGCACTTTAAAAAGAATGCATTACAAACCCCAGCAGCACAACAACAAACTATAACAGCCTGTGTCATCAACCACAGCCCTTTAACTAGAATGAATTGTTCATATGTCATGCATTATGTGGGTAAGCTTTATGTGCACATTTCAGAGGCTATTTTCTGTTGTATGACTCAGAAAATATTTGTCTGAAGTTCTTGCATTACACCTATTGTTTTAAGTTTCAATTCCGACTTGTCACAACTCTCAGCCAATAAATGCCACAGCACTGAAATAAGATGCAACACTCCAGTACCACCTATCTTCTTCAAGAAGGCCTACATCTTCCATGCTTTTATGGATGCCAGCACTTTGGGTACACTGTCTAATTATATGTTTCTTTAAGTTTACAATTGAAGCACCTGTCTACATGTCTATTGACAAACATATGAATAACCGCTTCATGCTATTGTCACAAAAGTGCTGCATATGCATAGAGCAGCTGCCACCATTGCAGATACTGAGCATTCAGCTTAGGTCATGCTACCAGCTTCAAGGTTTCAGGAAAGGGAGAGATAGTCACTACCCAAATTTATGGGATATGACAGCAATAGCATCTACATCAGTAACTAATTTGAACCATAAACTCAAAACTAGTCACTTTTTCATTACTCTTTCTCCCAAGAAGACTCACATTAAGCAAATGTGACGATAGATGATTAGCTTATAACTAACAAATATCGGCTGACACTAATACACACATCTATTTTGTGTCTGTAGCCACATTTTCGCTCTGTTTCTGGGTTCACTAACCAATCTACACCACAGAATGAAAGAAATGTCCATCAGCTAATCCTAAGTACGGCTACACCAGCATAAATCACAGACACAATGGCAAACATAGTTCTCAAGCAGCTACTAAACCCACATCAACCACTATCACAGTCATATTACCTTCGCAATCCATACCCTATTGCCATCTACACTGTTGTTTATAAAAGTATTTAATAACAATGCGGCATTTAATCGTTTATGTGGATGAATCTAGTTACACTGTAATCAGTATGGTCTTGTTGAGACATCAGGTGTGAAATACCACACTTACCTTGTCAGCTGCTACTCGCAAACTTATGTGGCAATAAGAAAATGCCATGACTTCTTGTGGGAATGCTATATAATAGCGTGAAGTGGAAAATAACCATACAAAATATGCTGCACATTTTACACTGAATCACTAATTCCGTCTAAACTGCTCACATAAATGGCGATCTACAGCACTACACCTACTGTTAGCACTGTAGGTATTTAAGAGAATATACCCAGTAATTCCTACACAGTTGAAAACTCCACAAACATTTATTGTTAGTATCCTATGCTTATATTAGTGTTGTGTGTCTCAAACACTCAACTACACTACACTACAGGCGCCATGATGCCTTATGGCAGCTACACCAGTGCTGCCACCAACAGGCAGCAGTGTGAAACTCCGGCAACAGCGGCACTGCTAAGGCGAGAGCAAGTCGCACTAAAATGTAAGTTTTTAACGCAACATTGGTAAATCTCGATGTGGCTTCAATGTAACTTGCTGAGAACAATATTTCGCCGGAATTGAATGAGAAATCAGCTCCTCCCAGGCTTTGTGTGCCATGAAACAGCGCAATAAAAGTAAGCCAATTTTGAAACATGTCGGACGCCATCAGGTAACTATATATACGATTTCGATGCGGCCTTCCACTGTACTCGCTTCGGCGGTACATATACTAAAATTGGAACGATACAGAGAAGATTAGCATGGCCCCTGCGCAAGGATGACACGCAAAATCGTGAAGCGTTCCACATTTTTTTCGCAACCTTGCTCCATGACTTCACACATCACCTAACTATACCATCAGCCACCTCAACTACTTTGCCTTCACGTTTTCTCATACTTCCCACTGCCTAACCTCTCCGCCTAACAAACTATGCTATTCCTTGCCTCTTACTTTTGTAATACGAGTTCGCCGGCGGCAGTGGTCGTGAGCGTTATTTGCTGAGCGCGTGGCCGATTGCCCTTCCTCTTGGTGAGTGTCTGAACCGTTTCATATTGATACATTGCAGTTCACGTTGGATCGTTGCTGTCCGAGACCAAATTCTTTTGAATTTGAAACGGACCTTGAAGAAACAGTGAAGTTGAATTTTGATGACATTATAGGAATCTCTATGTCTGTTATAAACAGTGACGTTTTTTGTAAAGTTCATATGTGCGGAACTGTGTGAAAAGCTTGTTCAGGCTTGTGGGGGAACTTTAAAGTTCAAACATCTTGATGGACACATTGGCGATGTGAAAGTTACCCTTGCAGGATTTCGAATCAGGACTGTACGAATATTCGAACTGTCTTTCGAGGTTTCATCTGAGGAAATAAATGCAGTGGTGTCTATGTATGGGAAAGTACTTAGCAATGTAGCTGAGAAATGTTCAACTTCTCATAAATTTCCCATACTGAATGGTATCCGCCAACTATAGGTCGACCTTCACAAGCATATTTCGTCGTACATAAATGTTTGCGGGTACCGCGCCATTGTGTCATACGATGGGCAGCTCCGCACCTGCGCCGCTTGTGGTAAACAGGGACACGTGCGCGCCGAAATCCTGCAGCGGCGCGTGGCTCATCTGTCGGCTGGCGATCCCGCCATGTCAGCTGTGATGACGTCGCTGCCTGTGACGTATGCGTCCGCTGCCAGCGGCAGACAGCTCGACACTCCCGCCACGGAACTGAACCAGTCACCCACCGTCATTGTCAAAGACGTCCCGATGCAAAGCCCGAACATTGCCGACATTGTTTCTGCTACATTGCAGTTAACCGATTTGCCAACTTAACCACCACAGGAACAGACCAGCACCAATGTAGAGGACACACCTTCTGATGACACAACTACAGATACTGAACTAACAAATTCTGTAGAAGCTATTGCATCCCCAAAGAAAAAACGTACTTCTTGGACACATAAAAAACGAAGGATTGCACATGAAGGTGCTGCAGAAACTGCCCCCAAACTGCGAGAAAAATCCAGACATATCACTAGTACGTTACCTGACAATGCGGGGAACCACTTCACCACTTCCTTGCCAGCCCTTGTACCAACTGCTAACAAAGCCGAGATCCCACTGGAAGCCAGTCAGCGCGGTAGTGATGGGAAACTGCAAACAACTGCCGTGGATAATAGTACAAGATTTTCGTGCAACAACTGGTCACAGGATCCAATGGAAGATGTCGATATAAGCGAACCAGGCATCGTTTAAGGTGAAGCATCGCCGAATGCCACCGATGACCTCCCGAATCATGACAAGGCCAGCGGCTACGAAACTGACACGTACTGAAATGTTTGATAATGACGTCTGGTCCCGATACCGGTTATTTACCCAATTATGAACACTTTTCAGGCCTATCGAATTGATACCTTAAATATAACTAGTATACAAAGTTCAGTAAAGTTGGATTGCTTAAAAGACTTTTTATATGCTGCAGATGTAGACATTGCTATGCTCCAAGAAGTGACTGACATTGCCTTAGACCATATACGTGGGTATAATGCTCACAGCAATGCCGGTAACGGCAACATCTTAGGGACTGCAATTTTATCGAAAGAGGGCATAATTGTACACAGCATCCAATGGTAGAGGAATAGCTTGAACCTTTCATAACGTTAGGCTAATTAACGTGTATGCCCCATCAGGAAGCACAAATCGACGCAATAGAGCGGTGTTTTACAAACATGAAATTGTACCTTTGTTTGGGCACCGTCAAGACAACATTATTTTAGTGGGTGACTTTAACTGTGTCCTGAGCCCAAAGGACCAGAGCCCTAATTTCAACACCTCTTCTGAATTGGACCATCTTGTTAAAGAACTTCGCCTGACCGATACGCGGGAATACACACACGGTGATGCACCAGGTTTCTCATTCATTACGCTAACTTCAGCAAGTAGATTAGATCGGATGTACGTATCGAATACAATGAACGATCGTATTTTGCACGCCGAAATATGGCCAACCAGCTTCACCGACCACGCTGCTTATATAAATACGATCAACATGAAACGACAAGGGTCCTACCGTGCTCGAGGGTATTGGAAATTAAACGTCACCCACCTGCACGATGCGGAATGTCGTGAAAGATTCAACCAAACATGGGAGGCATGCGAACGACGTCTCCTGTCGTACAATTCCGCTCTTAGCTGGTGGATGTCCCATGCCAAACCACAACTGAGGAGAATGCTGACTGACTACTCAAAGGAGAAAGCGTATTGGTACAAGAGGACATCTGAATTTAATTTCTAATGTTTGCGGGAATTATACACACTTGACGCATCTGTCATTAACAATTATGTCCAAATAAAGAGAATTAAATCCTCCCTCCCCCCCACACATTACGCTATGCCACTGATTACAACATGCTGCGAGTTGATCTTGATTACCGTAATTCAATAATTCCATAAATATAATCTACATGAAAAGTACGAGAGGAAGTTGGAAAATAAGTTTCCCCTGTCGACTGTGGGCAGAGTTGTGTGTGAAAGGGAAAAAAATAGAATGTATACGGAAGAAGTATTGAACGGCTAAGAGCGAAAGACGACACAGAAAGTGAAGCACTCGTGCAAGACTACACCTATGGATAGAGGTCGACCATGAATATTGGCAATGACTTTCTGTTTCGGATTGTGACTGGGAATGAAACGTGGCTCCACCATTAAACACCCAAAACGAAGGCCGCATCCATGGAGTGGAAACACCCGTCATCACCTCTCCGAAAGAAGTTCAAAAGCACTCCGTCTGCAGGTAAAGTGCTACTCATTGTTTTCTGGGACGCCCAAAGAATTTTGTTTCTGGACTTTCTGGAGGATCCAGGGAACACTACCGCACGGTACTGTGTCGCTCTGCCGAAATTGAAAGAGGTGATTCGGCAAAAGCGGCCTGGAATTCTTAGACCTGGCGTTCTGCTGTTGGATGACAATGAGAGACCACACTCCGCGGCAACGCAAAACCATATTACAGCTCATGGTTGGGAGCACCTACACCATTCGCCATACAATCCTGATCCCGCACCAATGACTTCCAACTGTATCCAATTTTGAAGAAGACATTCGACGGAAGGCGCTTTGCTGACGTCAAAAAAGCCGTTCAACGCTTCTTCCATATGCAACGCCCTGATTTTTCCCTGGACGGCTTTTTGAAGCTTATCAATCGGTATGACAAATGTCTCGATGTAGAAAAATAAAGATATGTCTCATCTTTAATGTCTCATTCTATTTCTCCACAGTCGACAGGGGAAACTTACTTTCCAATTCCCTCGAAAGTTGCATAACCTTTTCTACAATTTCCATCATGTTTATCGACGTCGAATAGTACAAATCTTTGACATTTGTGCTCGTAGGTTCTGTTAATAATGAACAAAATTTTATAAGATTTGAGGCTCCCTTTGGGTTTTATATAATTTGTGAAGAAAAAACCATTACTAGAATACGAAGTAAAGTTTTTTTGCGATTTTTCTAATGTGGTTCTCTATCTTCACGGATTTGGAGGATGTTATGTCTTGCTGTTAAAACAAACCGGTGGAATATATTTTCATACTGAACACAGAAGACGACTGCATACATTGACGAAGTATGTTTATTTAACGTTTTAGATACCAAAGTATTCTACTGACAAAAATATCAATTGAAATAGTTTGTCATGGAACACGTTTAGTATACTAGTAGTCAGATTTAGTTATTGTGGCCCAGTACAATTCCAAAGCCACGGCGTAGCGGCCGAGCGCTTTGAGGAGCTATGCTACGATGAGCAGGCCGTTCCCCGTCGGGGGTTCGAAACCCCCCCTCGAGCATGGATGTTTGTGCCGTCTTTAGTATAAGCTAGTTCATAAGTAGTTTGTATGTTTAGGGACTGAAGACCTTGCAGTTAAGTCCCATAAGCCTTACAAACATTTGAACAATTCCAAAAGCAACGAATTTACTCTCTACAAATTTACAAGATTCTAATCCTCGTCCTCTTCAAAAATTTCTGCAGACGCCCATGGTATCTCTGGCATGAATATCAAAACATATTAGTTACTTTTAATGTTTATGCACCATACAAAGACCTTCAAGATCATTCATTTGAGAATACAATGTGGACATTTGCCATAAAAAAAGTATCCACTGTGGGAGGTGTCTGGGCCAAGAGAGCTGGGATACTGGGTGTACACGGCTCCGGGCTCCAAAAAAAAAAAAAAAAAAAAAAAAAAAAAAAAAAAAAAAAAAAAAAAAAAAAAAAATCTTTGATACAACAACATTCCATTGTCGGTTAATTCTTTACTTCCATTTGTTGACTTAACAAACAACCTAAACTATAATCGAACGCGTCACATTAAAAAATAAATTCTTTACTGAAATGTGGTCTGCGCGGGAATAGCCGTGCACTCTAAGGCGTCTTGCTGCGCAGTGCGCAGCCTATCACCGTCGAAGGATCGAGTCCTCCCTCGGGCACGGTTGTGCTTTTTTGTTGTTCGTAGGATAATTTAGTTTCAATAGTTTAGTGACCGATGACCGATGTCCCATAGCTTTACAAACAGTTGAACAGAAATCTGGATATACTAAAACTGGACTTTCTGTCAAAGATTTCTTCAGTTTTTAAATGCACGATGACATTCTTTTGTACAAACTAGTTTAGAACCCTTTTTGACAATTGTGTTAATGATCTGGCTTGTCAGCAAAGCCCTCGACCAAAAGGCTATAGAATTTCGAAATCCTGATGAATGATTGCACTTCCTTTACAACTCGGTACAGAGAATTCACTCATACCTGTTACTAACCTAGGTTCTATTTTCACCCCGTCTTTGGATACTATGTGATCCAAATACTCAACTACTTCAAATACAAAATTACATCCCTCTGTACGTGACCTTGAATTAGCAGCCCTAATGTCAAAAATCCCTTACTAGTTGCAAGTTCTGATCCACATAACTTGAAAACACCGTTATATCAAGGTAAACCATACACTGACGACTTTGAGACCTGTCAGAATTCCGTCTAACAACCTTTGGAATGTAACAAGTGCATTTTTCAACCCAAATGGCATCTTCCTATACTGATAATGACCCCATGGCGAAGAATTTTTTTTTTTTTTTTTTTTTTTTTTTTTTTTGCCGATCTTCTGGATAAACCTCCAACTGCTAGCAACTACTTTTTAAATACATGATCAAAATTACCTGCACTGGCCCAAATTGTCTAAGGTTTCAGTGATATTAGGACAGAGATAATTATCTGTTACTGTCTTAACATTCAAATGACGACAGTTGCAACAAAACCTATATTGCTTCGCACGTATACATTGGTCAATATAATTAGGGGTTAAGTTGAAATACCTAGGTTCTGAAGTACTGTCATCGGCAGAATCAACTAAAATAGCTCGAAGTCTTTCTGTCGGCTCTACAGAGTGGAGACAACAACATTACGGCTACAGAGATAGTGGTAATGACAGAAAGTTGGTGCAGAGGAGGTTGGTGATGACTTGTGTTTACCAAACGAATTACACAAGCAGCTGGGTTCAGATAATGAAGTGAGCAGAAAGTTCAGTACAATAAAAATACCTTCACGTACACGAAACTATGGTATGGAGAGTCCTAGGAGGGCTGGAAGCGGGACATACACATAGGGAGGTGGCTGCAGCTATTGGAGAGTCTCGAAGTGGAATTTCCAAGGCCTGGACGCGGTTTCAGGCAACAGGAACTGTTAAAAGAAGGCAAGGTCTAGGTCGTCCATGGGTAATATTAGCAAGAGATGACAGTTACCTCCGATTAACAGCCCGTCGAGACAGGAGGCTGAATGCAACTCATCTGCAACGCACCCTCCAGGCAACAACAGCACGCGCAATATATCATCACAAATCAGAAATCGCCAACGGAAATGTGGCCTCTACGCACGGAGGCCTATGGTGTGTGTCCTATTAAAGTCACGAGACCGTTTATTGCGCAGAAACTGGAGGGAGAAACATCAGGATTGGGGTCGTAATGATTGACGCTGGGTTCTGTTCACAATAGGCGTTCCCTCACCTGCAGAGAACGTGGAACTCGGAACAATCCTGATTACGTGCAAGAAACATCTCCATAACATGGTGATGGACGAATGTGTGAGCGGCAGTCAGCATTGGCGAACGTACGGACGTCTATGTCGTTCAAAATGGTGCTTTGAATTTTCACAAATATAGAGAGGAGATCAATTGACCTTTGCCCTACGCTGGTGCCATAGGATATGGGTTCCTTCTAGTGGACGATAAAACTAGTCTCCCCAGAACTACACTGGTGAACATCATGCTTGAATTAAAGGATTTGAAAGAATGGAGTGGCCCGCTTGTTCCTCGGAGTTAAGCCCGATGTCTGGGTTGCACTTGGCAGATGCCTTGCAGGCAGATCAGCACCTTGAACAACGATTGCTTGTAATGCACTGATGTAAGAATGGCGAAATATCCCTCAAGAGGTGCTTGATGACCTCATACTGTCCATTACACGTAGGTGTGCAACTATACATGACAATAGAGGGTAACTAGAATGACGTTTTCACTATTAAGGTAGCCCTGGGGTGCCTCGCTCTAAGTAAAAAGTTGAGACAGCAAAATATTGTACTGTATCACATACAAATAACTGTTGTAACTAATATCTGAATAAAGTATGTTAGCGTATGTATGTTGTGTAGATTAGATTAGATTAGATTAATACTTGTTCCATAGATCATAAATACGACATTTCGTAATGAAGTGGAACGTGTCAGTTTAATAAATGTTGTCTACACTTGACAAACAATATTTTAAAGATTTTTACTACATTTTTGTTGTTTTAAAAAAATTTCCTTGTTTTTAGAAGTGTAGACTATACCTTAGCTCAATCTGTTTCTGCGCTACACTCACTACAACCCAGAGGAATTCAATGCTCATTGTCATCAACAAATCTATATAGAATCATTTATTGCTACAGGCTGTTTCATATAAGAGTCTATTGCCAAAATAATGATGGCATTAGATTTATTAATATCAATAGGATACTTGATGAGCAACGGTCCATCATTGTTAGGTGTCATCAAAGAAGAACAATCCATAGCCAAAGTGCACAACTTTTACAGATAGCTGTACCATATGTGCAACCACAGTGGAGGAGTATCTGTAGAGAGACCACACAGACGTGTAGTTCCCGATGAGGAGCAGAAGTCTTTTCAGTAGTTGCAGGAGCAACAGTCTGGATGATTGACTGAACTGGCTCTGCAACATCAGCTGATGTGGCTTTGCCATACCGTTACTGTGAAAGGCTGAAAGAAGGGGCAAACTACAACTGTTACTTTTCCTGAGGACATGCAGCTATAATGTATGATGTTGGCATCTCTTGGGTAAAATATTCCCCCATTCGGACCTATGGGCGGGGATTACTCAGGAGGATGTGGTCATCAAGAAAGGCAATAACAGCATTCTACAGATCGCAGAAGATTAGAAATTTTAAAAAGGGAAATGGATAGGTTGAAGTTCGATATAGAGGGAAGAGGAACAAAATTTATGGTCAGATGAGTACAGGATTATAAATACAAAATCAGTTGGGGGTATTACAAGAGTAGGTCTAATAATGAATAGGAAAATAACGGATGCAGGTAAACTACTATGAGCAGTGCAGTTATCGCTTTATCGTAGTCAATATACACTACCGGCCATTAAAATCGCTCCACTAAGAAAAGATTCATATGATAAACGGGTATTCATTGGACAAACATATTATACTAGAACTGACATGCGATTACATTTTCACGCAATTTGGGTGCATAGATCCTGAGATATCAGTACCCAGAACAACCACCTATGACCGTAATGACGGCCTTGATACGGCTGGGTATTGAGTCAAACAGAGCTTGGATGGCATGTACAGGTACAGGTGTCCATGCAGTTTCAACACGATACCACAGTTCATCAAGAGTAGTGAATGGCGTAGTGTGACGAGCCAGTTGCCCAGCCACCATTGACCAGACGTTTCCAATTGGTGAGAGATCTGGAGAATGTGCTCGCCAGGGCAGCAGTCGAACATATTCCATATCCAAAAAGGCCCGTACATGACCGGCAACATGCGGTCGTGCATTATTCTGCTGAAATGTAGGGTTTCGCTGGTATTGAATGAAGGGTAGAGCCACGGGCCGTAACACATCTGCAATGTAACGGCCACAGTACAAACTGCCGTCGATGTGAACAAGAGGTGACCGAGATGTGTATCCCATGGCACCACGTCCGCATGGCGATGACCAATACACATGTGCGTTCACCGCGATGTCGCCAAACACGGATGCGACCATCATGAACCCAACGGTTCCATATTCTCCTAACAGTCATTCGATCGCGACCGACACGAGCAGCAAAGTCGCGATACGATAAACCGCAACCGCGATAGGCTACAATCCGACCTTTATCAAAGTCGGAAACATGATGGTACGCATTTCTCCTCCTTACACGAGGTATCACAACAACGTTTCACCAGGCGGTTGGAAACTTTCCTCGTGTCAGCACGTTGTAGGTGTCGCCACCGGCGACAACCTTGTGTAAATGCTCTTAATAGCTAATAATTTGCATATCACAACATCTTCTTCCCGCCGTTTAAATTTCGCGTCTGTAGCATCTTCGTGGTGTAGCAGTTTTAATGGCCAGGAGTATAGATGCAAAGCCAACACATACCACAGTAGTACAGTTCCTTTTATACCAACTAGCTCAGCCGACGATGGAGAGATCGAAGAAATGTATAAGGAGGTAAAGCAAATTATTCATACAGTGACGGCAAAGTAAACGTAATTGTGATGGGGAACTGGAATTCGGTAATAGGAAAAGGAAGGAAATAGTTGATGAATATGGACTGGGAAAAAGGAATGAAAGAGGAAGCCTCCTGGTAGAATTTTGCACGGAAAATAATTTAATCATAACAAACACTTGGTTTAAGAATCACGAGAGAAGGTTGCATACGTGGAAGAGATCAGGAGACACCGGAAGATTTCGGAATTAGGTTTTAAAATATAAGACATATCCTGGGACAGATATAGACTCTGAGCATATCTTATTGCTCGTGAACTGTAGATTGAAACTCAAAAAAATTGCTGAAAGGTAGAGAAAGTAGAAGGTGGAACTTCGATAAATTGAAGGAACCTGAAGTTCTAGAGAAGATCAGAGGGAGCTTTAGGCAACAATTGACGGAAATTGGGGGAAATAAAACAGTAGAAGAGAACGGGTAGCATCGAGAGATGAAATAATGAAGGCAGCAGAGGAGCAAATATGTAGGAAGGCAAGACCTACAAAAAATCCTTGGATGTCACAGGAAAAACTAATTGATGAAAAGAGAAGATATAAAATGCAGTAAAAGAAGCAGGCAAAATGGAGTGCAGACGTGTAGATATGGGATTGACAGGTTGTACAAAATCGCAGGAGTGGCTAGAAGGTAAAGACAAGTCTGTAGAAGAATGCATGACTAGGGGAAAAATAAATGCCTTCTACAGGAAAATAAAAGGGACATTTGGAGGCAAGAAAAATAGCCGTATGAATGTCAGGTATGGCGAATGCCCAGTGTGTAGTGCCAACGGTAAAATTGTTCGTGGTGTTATGGTGTAGTCGTCTTTTTCATGGAGGGGGTTTGCACCCTTTCTTGTTTTGTGTGGCACTATCACAGAACTGGCTTATATTGATGTTTTAAGCACCTTCTTGCTTCCCACTGTTGAAGAGCAGTTCGATGTTGGCGATTGAACCTTTCAACACGATCTAGAACTTATTCAGAATGCATGGTCTGTGGCGGTTACACGACAATAACTTTCTTGACATGGATCCTACAGAACACCTATTGGAAGTTTCGGAACGCCGACTTTTACCAGGCCTCACCGACTTACGTCGATACCTCTCCTCAGTGCAACACTCAGTGCCGAATGGGCAACCATTCCGCAAGAAACTGTCCAGCACCTGACTGAACTTATGCCTGCGGCAGTGGAAGCTGTCTTCAAGGGTCGGCCAACAACATGTTAAATTTCAGCACTATCAATGGAGGGCGACTATCAATGGAGGGCGTCACCAACTTGTAAGTCATTTTCATCCAGGTTTCCGGATACATTTGATGACGTAGTGTAACTTTGTGATTAGATGAACGAATTTAACATCAACGTGGTGTTTTGCAATTATTGTTTCTTTATCTTACATTACGAGCATTTATCCGTATGCAGACACGAAAATCCTCCAGATGATTCTAAATTTCCTTGCAACTATCCAGCTTTCCAGTGAGAATGCTATTAAAACATCTAGAGGTATCCTGACCATTAATGGCACATACCTGACAGGACTTTTGTTTGTCTTGCAGTGTAACCTAGTGGTTTCGATCAATCAAAAATTTCTTCAAGCAACAGGCCCGCAACTTCGAGGGTCATCTACGAAGTAAGTCCCGTTTCTATTTCTGCCTGCTGCAGAGGTACGATCGCACTTACGAGCATGCTGGGCACTTAGTCTGACTCAAGGAGAAGACATGTACGCCATTTTCAGATCGGTGATGCCGATATGCGCTTTGTAGTTTTCCTTTACAATGTCTGACGTAATTAAAATGCCGGCGCGTGTGAAATAAGTGATTCGTTTTCTAAATGCAAAGAAAGTTAAACCAAAGGAAATTCATCGGTAAATATGCGAAATTTACGGACAAAATGCTACGTGTCATTCAATGGTTAGAAGATGGGTCAAATTGTTCAATGGAGGACGTGATCAAGTGCACAATGAAGAAGGAAGTGGTCGCTCGTTTGATGAACTGGTTAACACAATTGAAGAGAAGTTTAAGCACAATCGTAAGTTCACACTTAATGCCTTTGCTACGTAAGTTCCGCATATCTCACGATCACTAAGTCACGGGGGATGAAACTTGGGTACCGAACGATACCCCTGAAACAAAATGGCAATTAGAGGAATGGAGGCACTCTTTATTCCCAACGAAGATTAAGCCTAAGCAATTTCTGGATCCTCGATAAGTCATGTGAACTGTTTTATGGGGACAGAAAAGGCATTTTGCTGATTGATTTCTTATCACGAGGCTAAACAGACAATGCACATGGTTACTGCGAGACCATTAAGAAATTATGCCGCGCAATATACAACAAGCACTGAGGATTACTGTCAAAAGGTGTTTTTTCCCCTCGATAATGCCCGACGTCACACGGCGAATGTGACCAGACAACTCTTACAGGAATCATTCTCCGTAGAGCCCGGACCACGCTCCTGGTGACTTTCATCTCTTCTTACACCTAAAATCTGCCATAGGTGGACAACACTGCAACTATGATGACGAGCTGAAAGAACATACTACCACGAGGTTGCATACAATGGCGGCCAACTTCTACGAAGAAGGCCTAATAAAACCTGTGCCACGCTATGACAAGTGCCTACAAAATTTCGGAAGCTATGTAGAAAAATATTTTAACAGTTGTAAATTTTTGTACAATAAATATTTTTTTTAGTATCTTTACACGTTTGTGTTATACAACGAAACGGAACTTACTTTGTGAACATACCTCGTATATGAAAATAGTTGAAGGACGCAGGTGCAAGAAGCAGGAAAATAATCTTTAGAGCCGCGGTGGAGTAGCCGAGCGATCTAAGGCACCTCGCTGCGGAGCGCGCGGTTGCTCGCCGTGGAGGTTCGAGTCCTCCCTGGGGCATGGGTGTGTGTGTTTGTCCGTAGGTTAGTTTACCTAGGTTTAAGTAGTTTGTAAGCTACGGACTGATGACCACGCAGTTTGGTCCGATAGATTTACAGACATTTGAACATTTTAATCTTTAGACTCGTATAATGTCCTACCTTCGACTGTTATTCTGCTGTATTAAAGAGTGATGTAATGAGTCGGTATAATCGTTACCACTCACTCGCTGGTCGACTAATAGATTGTTTAGGCCACAATACGGTAATCTGTGGGCCAATTAAGTAATCTGGGCTGAGTGTGTCTCGTATGTGCCCTAGTTTTTAGTTATTCATATTGGGTTACCATAATTAGGTTGCCAGATGTGGGGCCGGTGGAGTACAGTGTCTGGGCGGTTAATATTTTATGCTTCCATGCCGCCTCCCGTCCGAGACAAATAGCGCGCCGCTTGCGACGGTGGTCGAAGTCGGCAACCGGCTCACCTATACGTCGCCAGGCCAACACCTCTCTGCTTGGGGCGAACGACAGCTCGCGCGCGTAGATTGCCGTAGAAAAGGTACCTTCCCCTATCGCTCATTGTTTTATTTCCCCCCGTTTTTGTCAATTGTTGCCTAAACCCTCCCTAAAATTCTCTAGAACTTCAGTTTTCTTCAATTTATCAAAGTTCCATCTCCTAATTTCCCTACCTTTCTGCAAGTAACCAACAGCACGTTTCATGTGGCGCAAATATTTTTCTTAAATGTTGACAAAAGTTATCGAACAATCTTACAGCGCAATGTAAGTTGAATGCGTAATGCGTTGAACATATGGTTCTAAAAACAACACGAACATTTGAAAATGAGTAATTCTTACTGTAGCTAACCACTCCTAAATCTCAGTCCAGGTGACACAAAAAGCATAAGCATTTAAAAAAAAAAAAAAAAAAAAAAATTTACTGGAGTGACATGGTCTCCGTTCCCTTCCATGCATCTGGCCAGTTTCTTAAGAAGTTTGCGTCCAGGATAAAGGTTTGCAACAACGTGCGCAACCGTTATTCCAGCGCGTCCAAAGCTACGGAACAGAAGAGAAATACAGTATTTCCCATTCTGTGGCCAGTGGGTCATAGATTCGTCTAGCTGCTCCTTTAGCGGACCAAGAAGATGAAAAATCCCTTGGATTACATTCAAAAATTACGGAACATTCCCTAGAGGAGTGCTTTTTAACCTTCTCGAACATGCGACCCCCCTTCGAAGTAAAAATATTCTGGCGAACCTCTCCAAAATAAAAAATATTCTGGCAACCTTCCCCCCCCCCCCCCACCACCACCACCCAATTTTTCACGAACCGTAAAAAACTATGTTATCTCGAACGAAACAAATGTAATCTGTTGCTACAGTCTCTTTTAAGCTGTTGATCGAAGTTAGTTTTGGTGTATTTTTCGAAATGGAGCTCATTTTCCTACTTTTTACAACATTTCCGACAGAAAAATCAGACGCAAAATATGCTCAGTAAAAAGGTCCCACTGCTTAGATAATTTGTAACGAAGTAATTTTTTTTTTTTTTTTTTCGAATTTTTCAGAATTATTTATTGTGTCATATTCATTTACCCATCGATTCGTCCCTGAAAACTGTTTTCAGGCTTTGCGCTTATTCATCATTAACGCACTGTATTTTAAAACAGTTTTTGATCTATTTAATTCATAATCAACGTTGCACAAGGAACCCAGTAATTTTAGCATTAAGTACATTTCACTTAGTCATGAGTTTTTGTGTTACTGAACTTGTAGTTATTTCATGGTGCAAGTGGTTCTCCTGTGACGGCAACGTCCTCCTCCCTCCCCCCCCCCTTCCGGATATATCCGTCATCGTGGCGAGATTTCGCCCTGAGTCTGCAACTGTAGCGTTAAATAAGCTTCGTCGACTACTCGGCAGCTCTCTATAGGCGACACGGCGTATTCTGGGCTAATTATAACAGTTTGCTCTAGGCCACGCGTCGACAGTTTGCGTCCAGTGAAAGAGCCGCGGTATCGACCGATCTTTTGCAATGGCGAATATAAGACGTTTATCAGATTGAGAGATAGAGCAGCTTCTTTTGGAAAGCGACGATAATTTTAGCGACAGTTCTGAAAGTTTTCAAGAGACGGATGTTGAGGATAGTGAAAGTGATTTTGATTCTGAGACAACTCATGACGAGACACTACTGCAATACACGATTACCTAGTGCATTTGTACGTCATACTTCGATTCGTAATTAACATTTGTTCAGTGGTAGTTACTGGTACAGTTTTGCCTCTGGAACAATTTGACGTGGTGACTTGTTTGGCTACAGGGTTCGCAGATGGCACGAAACTGCAACTGATGGAATGGCCGCGATGTCTAAGACGTCGTGATACGGACTTTGCTGCCGTTCCCGCGCTAGGTTCGAGACCTCTCTCGGCCGTGTGTGTGTTGTCCTTAGTGTAAGTTAGTTTAAATAGTTTGTAAGTCTAGGGACTGATATCCATAGCAGTTTGGTCCAATAGGTTCACAAACATTTGAACATTTGAATCGTGCCATCGAATAACGCTGTATGGCACATTTTGACTTTTCGTAGAATCGCGTGGAATAATGATGTAAGCGACAGTCTGCATCGCCTGCTGTAAGAGTTGAGGAGACCCACGAAGTTTTCGCGCCTCTGCTGGAACAATTCTGTATGTTACAATAATGGCGGAATGTAGCAAGGTGACGCTTACCGAAAGTGGTTTGAAACGCGCTAATAACACACGGAAAAAGAAAATTAACATCGCTAATTGGCATGATATTAAGAGGAAAATGGTTCGTGATGCTGGAATGGAATATAAATCACGGAAAGGAAAGGTAGTTTTTGGGAAACAACCTTCAACACAGGTGAGTGGAATATTGCTGTATGGGTTCCGTGAACATCAAATAAAAAAATTACCGTTGTCTTCTGGTTTTCGGTTGCTTTACAACGGGGCACTGACACTTCAGAAGGAGAAGAAAAAGAATCTGTTGGACATGATAAAATATATGGATACAAAATACCGGGATTTTTACGAAAACCTACAGTGTGACAGCTGAGTTTGGCTACCAGAATTGTGTCTCAACTTTAACAGATTCATGTATTACTACTTTTTTAAGACCAATTTAATCAGTTTACAATAAATATTTTTTGTATCTTGTAATAATTTTCTTACTTTCACTTTTTGGATTCTAGATAACCTTACCATTAGAGCAGAGTACAGAGTGATATGGAATAAAGCTGTATATCCAGTGCTATACAGCGATTATCCATTTTAAAACTAACTAATATAAAAAAAAAAAAAAAAAAAAAAAAAAAAAAAAAAAAAAAAAAACCTATACTTAGTGAAATTTTGGAAAGCACAACGAAGTATTTTTAAGAGTCTGTATGCACAAATAATACGTATCTACTGGTAGATTATTATTTTCCATCAATTCTCTGGAATTAACAGGTTTTTTTTTTCGATTTCCCATAAACTGCAAATTGTGCCATACAGCGTTATTCGATGTGACGATTCATTTCATGACGTAAAAACCCTTACTGAAATTCTCGTCCTCCAAGAAATTATTCAAAAACCAGAACTCAAGATGTACTTTACACAGAGAGAGAGAGTCCAAAACGAAAACGTGAAGGAAAACTTTTAATTACGCAGCACCAGAGGTCGCCGGTCGCACGCGCGCTAACGTCAGGCTTACAAAGGTTAAGACAGTGAAACACTTTAAAACTACCAATTATATTTATTAGTGCTAGTCCCGTATTTTATCAAATTTAATTATCTTTAATATCTACTAAAAGTAGTTGCACAATGCAAATTGCAAGTTACAACAAATGCATAATTCTGTTTCTATCGTATCGACATTGAGTTTGTTTCCTGCGTCAGACCATAAAATAAGTCATGTGACTGAAGATTTTCACATTGGCATTTACAACACGGAACCACCACTGTCTCTTTTTAGGCAATTTTTTTCTCCGTTAAAATGTTTACCACGGAAACAAGTTCGTGGACATAGAAATTTGATTTTGTAATTGTTCTAACGTTACACAGGCGGAAAAAGGTAGGCAACTTGGAAAGGAAACGTCATTTGATCAATGCACTAACTCCGAAATGGAGGACATAGTAATAGGTAACAATTATATATATTTTTGACGACGTTATAGCGTTCATTTATAATGAAATAAATCGCAATTTGCGGTCACTTATTGCTACGCTGTACTAGGTTTAGATGTAATATCAATGTGCGGCGAATGAAATTTTGTGCCCGACCGGGATTCGAACCCAGGATCTCCTGCTTCTCCTGTTTCTCGATACATCAAGGTCTGTTTTCCCTGATGCGGGAATACAGTATTGTGGCAGCGAGCATTACAGAATTAAGAGGATATGGTAACAGGAAAGAGACAATTTGGCGAATGGAGATTTGGGTGTGGCGGGAGACGTGCAGGGAAGAGTCCTCTGCAGTCGGGTTGGTCACTGTGTCCACGGTGGCATTCGAGTGACAGCTGCGGTGCTGGACGGATGTGTGGCCTCGCTGTCAACAGGGTTGTTTACGTGCGCTCCAGCTTAGTCGCTGCGGCAGGCGCGCTAACTGCTATCCTATTTACTTTCTGAGTAAGAAGAACAACATGAGTGTAACACATTAACAGAGGAAAGACACGATAAAGTTAACGTTTGATCGAAATGTCACCTGTCCAAAAGCTATAGAAGTTAGGTCCTGGTTTTCGGAAAAAGTTCAGATACCTCAAGACGATATTGTCGGTGTTCACTTGTCCATAGTGACTCCTGTAGTCTATGTCAAACTTTCGAGTTGCGATTTACGTGCTTCAATTGTAGAAAAATGTGAAGGCACACTGAAGTTTCACCATTCTAATGGTACAATTAGTGACGTGTTGGTTTCATTTGCTGGGATGATAATAAGGACGGTGCGGGTGTTTGAACTTCCCTTCGAGATACCTGCCGAGGAAATAAACAGTGTCCTTAGGACGTACGGCAAAATTTTATCAAATGTCGCGGAAAAATGGTCCGAACCCCACATGTTCCCCGTTCTAAACGGCATACGTCAGGTTAAAATAGAGCTTCAAAGGCATATTCCATCTTTTTTTCACATATGTGGGTACCGAGCTCTAATTATTTATGATGGTCAGCCTAGGACATGCGCTCTGTGCAACTCAACAGAGCATATCCGTGCTGAACGCAGTAGAAGAAGGGTCCCACAGCTTTCAGCTGGAGACGGTACAACTGCAGGACCCGCGGTACAAATGAAATTGACATACGCTGCAGTCACCTCACCGCAAAGGTCGGTAGAGCAGGAACGAGCGGAGCAGGTAGCACCATCCACGACCCTGGAAAATGCTACAAATCACATGGATGCTGTGGAAAACCAAACAGTTATTCAAAAGCACGAAACCGATGTTGTGAAAGAAAAACTTCACGGTCAGGACAACTTTCCCGGTGCAGGTACCTCTACACGTATGGAAGGCAACCCGAATACATCCGTTGAGTTGTCGGTACAGACAGAACTCGTGAGTGAACGGTCAGCTGAAACTCACATTCCACCGACCGGAAATGACAATAACAGAGGAGGAGGATCAGGTACTAAAGAAAATATTGAAGTTACGCAGTACCACTTAAATGTCGAAGTACGTGAAAACGAAAATGTGAATGGAAGAACCGTTGACACACTGACAGAGGAAGGCAGTGTCGGCAATTCATCCAGCGTTCAAGAGATCAGAACGTATTTTGAACGAGGTAAAACAACAGAAAACAGCTTTTTCCCTGAACGAGAGAAAGGTTCTCAGTTAATAACTTCTTCGCCGGATTCGTCTGAGAAGTCCCCAGATACATCTCCTGAGCGGTCGAGATCGCCCAGAAAGTCTAAGAAACGTAATAAAAAGAGAAGGATAGCGCATCAGAATGCAGAAATCTTAGCTCCTCCCTTAAGAGAGAGGCTGCGAACAATAAGGGAAGAGGCCAAAGCGAACGGAGGACAACCGATAGAACCAAGTAATGACAGGACGCGCCTGGTTATAGATATGAATGAAGATGCCAACACGGCCGGAAAAGAAACACCAGTTATAGACGATGTGCCAAGGATTGCTGAAGATAGATTCCGCACAAGGACGCCTGCTTGGTCAGAAGATCAACAGGAAGAAGATATACATATGGAAGAAACAAATGAAATTCAAAATTGAATCAGTGTAAGATGACGGTACACAAAAATCTCCAACAAGACGAGGGAAACCAGACTGGAGTTACACATCGCGAACGCGTACCTGTAGAATAGCCCATTAAAGTGGACCAAACATATAACGTCACGACATTAAACGTTAACAGGATACAGAGCGACACCAAAATTGCTGCACTTAAAGACTTTGTCTATCAGTCAGATACGGACATCACGCTTTTGCAAGAAGTTCTTTTTACCAATTTAAATATCGCAGGATACAAAGAAATTTTAAACGTGGCTGTTGAAAGAGCATGTGGCACTGTCATACTAGTGAAAGAAGGAATAGAAGTCACTGATGTGTCTTTTTTAGACTCAGGGAGGGGCATTAGATGTAAGATTTTAAATGTCACGGTTATAAATGTATACTTACCCTCCGGAAGTACTGCTCGGCAGGACAGGGCAAATTTTTTAAGAAATGATTTAGTACCGTTATTAAAGGACAATCCTGCAGAAGTCATCATTGGCGGAGATTGGAATTGCGTAATAAATAGAAAAGCCCAACAGCCCAATTTCAATGTATCCAATGAACTCATGAACCTCGTGAAGAATTTGCAATGGAAGGATGTATGGGAAATAAAACACCCGACATCTGTTAAATTCACTTACGTGAGCAAAAAAGCGCAAAGCAGGATAGTCCGTGTATACGTAACTTCAAGTCTGGGTACTAAAATAAATGGAGTCGAAGTAATACCTACCACCTTTTCGAACCACCTAGCAGTAAGGTGCAGCATCCAACTTCCCAAGCAGAAGACGTATTGGGGCCGACCTTTATGGAAGCTGAATATCGATATGCTTCAAGACACTGCTTTAGCGGAGCAGATAGCAGAATCTTGGGAGATCGCCCTAAGACAGAGTCACAAATATCGATCCACTATTGATTGCTGGACGTTTTGTGCAAGAAAGAAACTTCGGACAACACTAATGTCTTATGGCAGAGAACGAGCGAGGTGGTTTAGAGACACAGTGGAATTCCATTATTCTTGTTTAAGGGAACTCTATGAGATGCCAATGTCCGAGGAAGTAAGGCTAAACATAAATAAGGTAAAAGCTACCCTTATAAGTCTTAAAAGAAGACAGTTGGAGGGACTCAAAATAAAATCTCATGTGCAAACTATTTTAGAAGAAGAAAATACATCACTTTATCATTTAATTCAACACGAAAAAAAAAAAAAAAAAAAAAAAAAAAAAAAAAAAAAAAAAAAAAAAACAGAAGACGAACATTTATTCAAAAACTCCGCACCGAAGATAACAGGATTTTAGCTCAACAAAGAGAAATTTTAAATGAGGCACATAGATTTTACAACTCGCTTTACAGTGAAGCCCACTACACACCATCCAAGGCCGTGGAATTACTTCGAAACAGTGATATCGAGGATAATGTCACAGCAGAACAGGAGTCTAAAGAGCGAAATAAACTCTGAGGACGTTTTAGATATAATAAAATATTCCCCTGTAAAAAAAATCGCCAGGTCCAGATGGATTACCCGTCGAGTTTTATGAAACTTATTGGCACATAATAGGAACTAAATTTAAAGACGTCATTAATGAAACATTACATGGTGTACACGTCCCTGACGAAATGAAAGAGTGCGTAACTGTGCTGTTGCCTAAAGGAAGCAACAAAGAAGTCAAACAACTCACACAAATGAGGCCGATATCTTTAATGAATTCCGATTATAAAATCATAGCTCGAGTAATGAAAGAAAGACTAAGACCTGTCTTAGATGAAGTAATAGGACCTCATCAAGCGTGTCCACCTGGTAGGAGTATTTTTAACGCTCTGAGTGAATACAGGGACATAATTGCGATATTTTCGACAACCTTGTCCAGGACAAGATTAGCTTTTCTGGACTTCTCAAAAGCCTTTGACAGGGTAAATCATGAGTATTTGTTACATGCAATGTCATATATGGGCTTTAAGAACATTTCCTGCTTGTTTTAAGAAATCTCTTAAAGGGAATAAAAAAAATTACTGAATGGACATTATACTCGACCCATAGAAATAAAAAATGGCGTCCCTCAAGGCAGTCCACTGTCGATGTTATTATACATCGTAGCTCTAGAACCCATATTGCGAAGGATTGATAATGAGCTAGAGGGCATAACGATACTGGGCAAAAGTCGAGCAACCAACGCTTATGCCGATGATGTAGGTGTGCTCGTGAGGAGTTCTGACGATGTAGATAAACTGACAACGCTTGTTCGGCTCTACTGCAGTGCAACAGGAGCAATAATAAATGAGACAAAAAGTTCGTTTTTGAATCTTAATGGATTTAGAAATGTAAGTTTAGATTGGGCGCAATCAGTGGAACATCACACAGCCTTAGGTGTGACGTTCTACAAAGATATGTCCAAAACGATGGCCTTCAACTGGAGGAAGGTCTCTACAAACATTAGAGGTGCGATAATACTAAACCGTATCAGAAATTTAAATCTGATCCAGAAAATTAAAATTATAAACTGTGCTGTCCTATCAAAGGCAATATATGTGGGACAAATATTCCCGATACCCATCGAAATATCAAAAACTATCATAACCACAATATGCCAATACATCTGGCAAGGCGAGGTTTTCAGGGTGGCTGCTAGCAGTATAACCTTGAAACCAAAAGACGGGGGCCTAGGACTCACCGACATCCGACGCAAGGTCACGGCACTTTTTATTAAAAGAACACTTCAGATTATAGACAACTCCCCAGATAGTGTCACATCCAGACTGTTCAAGATATTACAACCTGAAAGCTTGCAACCACCTGCAAATATCAATCGAATAAATTATGAGCTGAAGTATGTTAGACAATTCTACTTAGAGATAAGCTATCTGGACAGTATTATGGAGGACAAACAAACAAGAACCTGCAACTACATCATGGACCGCTTTATAAACAAAGACAACCGAAATAAAATGGAACATACGTACCCAAACCAAAACTGGAAGTCTATTTGGAAAACTATACACAGTAAAGTATTGCCTACGGATGCCAAGGCAGCGTGGTACAAAGTCGTAAATAATATCGTTTGCACAAATGACAGGCTATGCTATATTGGTTTAAGTAATACCAATGTCTGCCAGATATGTTTTGCCGTAGACATCATAAGACACCCGTTTATCTGTAAAGGCCACAAAATTATTTGGGATAATGTTAGGAAACAGATAGCCTTCATAAAGGGAAGTGATGGCAGAGACATAACTGTTAGTAACATAATACTACCACAACTTGTATCGTCCCCTGAACAGAAAAATAATGCAATGGTTTGGATACTTGGACATTATGTCATTAATAACAAAGGTGCAGATAACATAATGGAACATGATCAATATATACACACCGAATACTACAGAGTGCAAAGGAAGAAGAGTTATCGAAAGCACTTTGGCAACAGGCTAAAGATGCTTTTCGAGAGAGAGGGAATCGGATAACGACGTCTGGGAAAGGTACGAAGCATGCCAAAGTAGGGGATTGCTGCTGAGGGTGAAGTATGGTGGGGACTTCGTGAGCCCCGTGGCCGCTACGGTAGCCGTGAAGGCCTCAGTAGAACCCTGAAACAGCAATGCACTGTACCTAAAGGGGGTAAATAGCAACACAAATAAGACGCAATCAAAATATTAGCAAGTTATTTACTCATAGAAAGTGAAAAAGTTATCAGAGTGATAAGCAGAAGAAAACGATGGAAAACCTGTAGGAAATTCTGAATTATTACTTCATAGGAAATTCAGGGGGAAGAAATCAAAACATTGCGTTTTGCCGACGACATAGTAATTCTGTCAGATACAGCAAAGGACCTGGAAGAGCAATTGAACGGAATGGACAGTGTGCTGAAAGCTGCATATAAGATGAACATTAACAAGAGCAAAACTAGGGTAATGGAGTGCAGTGTAAGAAAATCAGGTGATGCTGAAGGAATTAGATTGGGAAACGAAGCAATAAAAGAGGTAGATGAGTTTTGTTACTTGGGCAGTAAAATAACAAATGATGGTCGCAGTATAGAGGATATAAAATGCAGAATGGCAATGGGTAGAAAAGCGTTCTTGAAAAAGAGAAATCTGTTAACATCGAATATTGATTTAAATCTAAGGAAGTCCTTTCTGAAAGCATTTGTATGGAGTGTTGCCTTGTATGGGAGTGAGACGTGGACGATAAACAGTGCGGACAGCAAGAGTATTGAGGCTTTTGAAATATGGTGCTACAGAAGAATGCTGAAGATTAGGTGGGTGGATTGCACAACTAATGAGGAGGTATTGAACAGAATTGGGGAGTAAAGGAATTTCTGGCATACCTTGACTAAAAGAAGGGAGAAATTGGTAGGACACATTCTTAGACATCAAGGAATTGTGAATTTAGCGTTGGAAGGAAGTGTATGGGGAAAAATCGCAGGGGAAGACCAAGAGATGGATACAGTAAGCAGATTCAAACAGATGTAGGTTGTCGCTCTTATGTGGAGATGAAGAGGCTTGCTCAGGATAGGGTATTGTGGAGAGCTGCATCAAACCAGTCTCCGGACTGAAGACCACAACAACAACAACAACAGGAAATTATCTTTTCTTTTATTATTAACTGAAATAAATATTATTTTTAGCATTATAAATGTACAGTAAGTACGAAAAGCCACAGAAGAGGCTCTTATTCATTTCTTGAACTTATTTACACACTTACATTACATGGTGCAACTTTTGACTCAAATAACGGGACAAGAAATACGGAAAAACCTAGTGCAGTGCATACAGCAACAGACGACCACAAAGTTATGAGCAGACGCAAAAGGAAAAAAATTATCGAAAGAATGAAATTACACAATCGAATTCTATTGTGGAGTCCACTGCGTAAGCAGTACATTATATACGAGAAGACGAACTTTGAGGACGTCAGTTAGCAGTAATAGCACTAATAAAAAAATAAAATAAAATAATGAAACAAAATAAATAATAAAATAAAATAGAAATAACATAAATTACAAAAGCATAGCGGAGAAAGCTAGCCTAGGAAGGCAAATAAGGTGAGAGTATGGATGGGCTGTAAGGGGAGAAGGGAGGCCCAAAAGGAAAAAAAAGAAAAAGAAAAAAAAAACATAGCAGTGTTGCCAATATTTAAGTTTCTACTCTCGAATTATCATGTGTGGCTCGGAAGCACAGTGGTAGAGGAACATGATCTAAAGGAAGGGTGTTCGATTCCCGCTAAATCCTAGGATTTTAATTTATCACTTTTAACATCTGTCACCTCTGGCACTGCTGCTGATTTGAAAAATGTCGAGTAGCAACTTGGTTCTGAATCCACGTTAAATCATATAACATATAACATCTAAACCTAGTTCAGTGAAGCCATAAGTGATCTCAAATTGCGATTTATTTCATTAGTAATAGGTATTTCCTGTGTAGAGAAGCAGCTGACACAGCTAAATACAAAAAAGTCTCATAGTCCGGATGGAATACCAGTTCGGTTTTACAAAGAGTATTTTCTGGCATTGGACCCTTACTTTGCATGCATTTATCTTGAATCTTTAACTCAGCGCAAGGTTCGTAGTGATTGAAAAAAAGCACAGGTCACTCCCGTTTATAAAAATGGTAAGAGAACTGACCCATATAATTACAAGCCAATATGTTGACATCAGTTTCCTGTAGAATTTTGGAGGACATTTTCATTTCGAATATAGTAAATTTTCTTGAGACGAAGAAGCTTCTTCCTATGAAACATCCTTCATGTGAACTCAGCTTGCCCTTTTCTCACATATGACATCTTGCGAGCCATGGATGAAGGGCAACAGGTGGATTGAGTTTTTCTCGACTTCAAAAAGGCGTTTGACGCGATGCCACACTCCAGACCGCTAACGAAGATAGAGCGTATGGAATAAGTTCACCGATTTGTGACTGGTTGGAAGACTTCTTAAGTAACAGAACGCCGTACGTTGTTCTCGACGGCGAATGTTCATCAGAGACGAATGTGTCGCCAGGCGTGCTCCATGGGAATGTGATAGAACCGTTTTTATTTTCTATCTATATAAATGATCTGATGGCCAGAGTAACTTGTAATTTACGGCTGTTAGCTGATGATACTGGGGTGTATGGGATGATGTTGTCTTTAACTAACTGTAATAGCATTAATGATTACTTAGACCAGGGCTGACCAACATACGGCCCGCGGGCCAGAATGTGGCCCGCGACGCGGTAAAATTCGGCCCGCCTATTGCCTGACGAACATGTGACGTTTTTCCTTCAGCTATAGTGTTAAGTGTGGAGAATGATTTGAAATTAACGTGCTTCGTCGTTGTACTCGAGCGTAAATAAACAAGCATGTGGGGCGAGAGGGTGGTTGCCCACCAGCTAACCCACTAGCTGCCCTATTCTATAACTGTTCCTGCCTCGCGGTTCTCCACTAGAGCGTCCCATTTCGTGTCATTCTCACCGTGACCGGCGGCGTTGTGGTGGATTCGTGAACACTTGTCACGCACTTGCACACTGGCTATACGGGAAACGAGTCCTCTTGCCGCAGTCACTTGCTGTCTTGTTTTCAGTGTCAGTCAGTAAGACCTACTGTAGACTCTCTGCTGTTGCAGTGGCTGGGCGTTACCGAACAGTTCTCTCGACTGTTCGCGGGCGGTTTATTAAAAGTATGAAACTATACATTATTCGCCTTAATGAATTCAGGAATAATGTTCAGTTATCAACATACTAGTTCCAAAGGCGAGGCGCGCGAGTGGATATGTGTGTACGGGCAGGTGGATATCAGGATGGGTCGAATTTATTTTATTTTATTTTTACTGGACGTTTCAGTACGGAACATTTGTCTGTTGTCATCATAAGAATGACATAGGGCAAAGACGCCGTTAACCAGAGAGAGCCGCGTGGAATCAAAGATACTCCTGGCACTGTTGTTTTCGATACAAGAATATCTTTCGTGGTAACAATCGAGAGTTAAGTTACAGGTACAAGCTCAATAAAATGCTGAAGTCACTTACTCCACTATAGCGAGCGTCCTACATGATTTTCTAGTCTGCGAATGACACTTTTCTTCTATCTAATGTTAGTTTTCGTGCCATCTCATGGGTGGGGGAAGAGTGAGGCATAATATGGAGGGTTTACATCACGATTCAATTTTTTTCAACCCTGCTCACACCAGTTCAAACAATTTCAAGTAGGTTTGGATCTTTTGTTCTACGAAAACGAGCAAAGAGTTGCACAGGAAAAATGTTACATTCGGTTAAATTTCTGTTTCGACCCACTGCGATGGGTATCTACTTACAGTGGGGTCGTACACGAGCTGAATTGCTGGGCTTATGTTACCAATATTTCCGGGTATCCTCTGAATTAAGATAAAATTAAGAAGTTTAGACTGAAGACGCCATGTTACACCTACAGACGGAGTTGACTGACTTCAAACCAATGAAAGCCTGAAAACAGCCTACCATAGTTGCTTGCAGAATGGACTGATGGAGTTTTATTGTCGACGCACTCTGCACGCAAAAAAAAGTTATTTGTCTGCTTAGTTTTCCTTTTTCATTTTTTTTTCATTAATATAATTTTTCTTTGAAATTTATCATGTTCTGTTATAAATACATCCTACCTGCCTACGTAGAAAAACAGTGTTTCATTTTCACTGGTTTCGTAATTGATTTCTTTGCAATTTTCTCTTTTCTGGCCGGCCACAGTGAAAAAAGTTGGTAATGTGGCCCGCGACGAAATTTAGTTGGACACCCCTGACTTAGACAAAAATTTTAGTTAGTTTGAAGAATGGCAGCTAGCTCTAAGGCGGACAGCCGACTTCGGTTTATTGGGAGAATTTTGAAAAGATGTACTTCATCTGTAAAGAAGACCGCGTATACAACACTTGTACGACCACGTCTTGAGTATTGCTCAGGTGTTCGGAACCCACAGCAGATTAGTTTAAAGGAAGACATAGAAGCAGTTCAGATGCAAGCAGCTAGGTTCGTCACTGGTAAGCTCGATCACTGCTCAGGGAACTCAAATGGGGATCTCTGGAGGAAATACGACTTTTATATATATAGAATTTAGAGGGCCGGAATTTGAAGCTGTGTGTAGAACGATCTTCCTGCCGCCTACTTACATACTTACATCTCGCATAATGACCACAAAGACAATAAGAGCGCCGACCGCGGTGGCCGAGGTGACTGAGGCGCTCCAGTCACGGTCAGCACGGCCACTACGGTCGGAGGTTCGAATCCCCCCTCGGGCATGGATATTTGTGCCGTCCTAGTTCGTAAGTAGTTCATAAGTAGTTTGTAAGTTTAGGGACTGATGACCCCGTAGTTAAGTCCCATAAAATTTACATTTTTTTTTTTTTTTTTTTTTTTTTTTTTTTTTTTTTTTTTTTTTTTTTTACAATAAGAGCAATTAGGGCTAGTACGAAGGCATATAAAGATTCTTTTTCCCTCGTTCTATTTGGGAGTGGAATAGGAAAGGAAATGCCTAGTAGTGGTACAGCGTACCCTCCGCCAAGCACCTTACGGTGGATTGCGGAGTATGTACGTAGATATAGAAGATGCAGATGTCACCTAGGGGATAGTAAATCCACAGCGGCTTCTACGTCGTCCGCCAATAGGGAGCATAGTGACACAGAGCGCCACCTGTGTGTTCCCTTTCATACAATGTTTACTGTCATAAGCTTCAGTGTGATATCAACGCGTGTAGCAAACACGCTATGCCACAGAAACGCACTGAGGGTCAAACAGTTGTGCCGCGGCGGAGTAGCCGAGCGCATTGATGCGTTATGCTACGTTGCGCGAATCTGTTCTCCGTCGGGAGTTCGAATCCCCCTCGAGCATGGATGTTTGTGCTGTCTTTAGTATAAGCTAATTCATAAGTAGTTTGTAATTTTAGGGACTGATGACCTCGCAGTTAAGTCCCATAAGCATATTTGTAGCATATTAGGTTTTAGAATATCTCCGAATATGGCTACATTTATCAGCAGGAGGGAGAGGCGAAATCCCTGGTCCGGTCCTTTTGGACATGGGGCCTGATCGTACTTGCTGCCCATGACAAGTGCTGGCTCACAGCAACCCTGCATTTCAATTTAACTTATATTTCTCATCAGGAAAAAATATCCATGTAATTTCTTATTTAACATCAGTAAGGGATGAAACTTGTTCCTTTACTGGGCTAATCACTATAATAAAAAAATGACATGTGCTAGTAATATATATTACTGAGTAATTGTAATTTTATATGAGATAATTTTCAGCTTAATCGTTTGAATTCGCGTACCTTAAGATAATAGCGATCAACTCTATATAAGGTATATCGAATCTCAGTTTCGTGTTTCATTTTGCAAAGTGTTCATGAATTTTAAGCGCGCACTATACCTTAATTCACTGGAGCTTAAGAGAGACACTGTGAAGTATTTGAAAAATGTTTTTGTTAATGACACATTAAGGTCATTACACAAAATTATACTCAAAAATAATAATATCCTTTAATATCCTTAAATTTGTCTTCGAGAACAATGTTATATATAATTTTTTTTATTATTATTGTCGACTGCTATTATGTTGCCACTATGATCTACGGTGCCGTGTCATGGATTGCGCGGCCGCTCCCGCTCGCGCCGTAGGTTCGACTATTGTGTTTATGTTGTCCTTAGCGTAAGTTTAAGTAGCGTGTATGCATAATTTTCCTTGCGATACTTAAATTGATGTTTTTGTACAGGGTGTATCTCAAATAAATGTAGAAAATGAAACGGCTGATAGAGGGGAGTGAGTACATAATATTTTAATAAGGAACCCATGTTCGGAAATGCCATCCAACGACGCTGTGAGCACTTCTTTATCTTTGAAACTGTGCAACAAATTTCTGCTGCAAGCTCTTCCTTCCGATATTTTGGGAGGATGCAGTATCGACAAAACCAAGAACAAAATCCTAGCAAACATAGCCTCTGAAACGCGTACCTTAAGAGCTACCAAGACGGCTTCATCTTGGGTTCTGTTAACACGTCTCCTTTACTGCCCGAGTGATCATAGCTGTTAAGGTGTGCATTTTAGAGCCCATTTTTATTGAAAGTTTTTAATTGTTTTGGTCCATAGTAGCCTCTCACAGAATATGGAAATCAGTGAGATTTCAGTAGAAGAGTTTGTTTCTTAGTATCAAAGAAAAAAAGTGCTCATAATGTCGTTGGATGACATTTCCGGACATGGGTTCCTTATCAAACTATTATGTACTCACTCCCCTATATCAGCCATGTCATTTCTTACATTCGTTTCAAATACAGTCGGTATAAATGTGTTAAAAAACCTGAGCCAAAAACAACACATCAATGAGTACGCAACAAAACCAACCAGCGTCCACATTGAACCGATGTACTAGAGGAACAAATTGTTGACTTCTGGCCCAAAGCAGGAATCCCAGATGAAAACCCCAGCTCAAATTCACTGGTCACCGTCTAACTATTTCAATGCCCTATGCAGCCAACCATTCCCTCTCCTTTATACCCTTCCAACATACTCTAACAACAGGCTCATTCCAGTAGAGCGAATATAAGCAATCAGAATCGGTTTGAAACTGCCTTTACTCAGTATGCGACTCTTCCATGGGGGACTCACGACATCCGTAGTTTTGTCCCCCTAAACAAACAAAACAACAACAACAGCGACTCTTCGAAGAGTCACAAATCCTGTGGCAACTCGATTCCCTGTTTTGCACGTTTCGTGGTTATGCTACTAGTAACACCAGTTGACACCTCCCTGTGTTGGTGAAAGGTTTATGATTTAAACAACGAAGCCGCGGCGGATTAGCGGTGCGTGCTGGGGCGCCTTACTGCTGTGCGTGTGGCCGTTCACCGTCGGGGGTTCGAGTCCCCCCCCCTCGGGCATGGTTGTTTGTGTTGTCCTTAGGCACAGAGTAACATATACAGAGAAGCAGCCCCCCCTAAACCACTGTCCTACACTCCCCTCGTAGTTCCGTAAGATGTTAGCAGGTGTCAGGCGATTCCCTGGCTTAGTACCGATAGACCACACTAGAAGCACTTCTGAGGGTGCCTCTCGCACGTCAGAGGGTAGCGTGGAAGGGAGGCTGAGGGGAGAGCTCGTGCCGCCTGCCACGAGGCCACGGCTGTGTCCGGCTTGCTGGCGTTTGAGGGGAGGTGGTGGTGGGGGCAGCCGCTACCTGCGCCTGCTCTGGCCAGTTAAAAGGGCTGCTTCTGACCTCAGCGCCATCATGGGACATCTTACGGAACTGCTTCAGAACCCCCCGCCCCGCACCCCTGAGCGTGGGACTGGGCCCTTACGGAAATTTCCCGTCTGTATGTATTTGTCTGTGCCTTAGGTTAGTTTATGTTAGTTTAAGTAGTTTGTGAACTACGGACTAATAACCCACCAGTTGAGTCCGAAAGATTTACAAACATTCGAACATTTGTAAACAACGAAACACTGCACCAGGAACACTTTGTTTATGTTCAGCACTATGCGCTTTGATAATTTATTGTACTGTCAAGTGCAAATATTTACTTATCTTATGTGACGTCACTTATATGGTTTATTCTACTTACAATGTTCTGTGTTGTGTCATCTTTTTCAGGCTGTGAGGTAGTGTACCTCGTCCACTAGGCAGAAAACAATACACACTGAAATTTCCATGACAGTAGTAGCTATGGTTTGCTTGAGTGTGTTGCTTGTGCATAATGGAGGAGGCCCGCTACTTTACAAGCTTGCGCTAACTACTATGCGAAAGAGACACTACACACACAAAATACTTCTATAACCATTTGCTCTTGACAGTGAGAAGTTCCAAATCGCACATGTTAAGCATGAAAACATATTTAACTCGTGCAGCATTTCATTATTTAAAATAATGGATTTCCAAAAATGACAAATGTAATAAATGAAATTAAGTGAAAACATTAAATAAAGCTCAATAATTAAAACTTCCGGGCTGAGAGGCCGTGGTCGAACAGTGGAAATTCCTTCTCCTGACGTTTCGTTGCCGGCTGCGGGCAACATCTTCTGAGGTGAGTCGACGACTGGCTGCTGGCCCGTGGAGATCCTGCTTATATAGAGGGCATAGAGGGCGCCACCGCTCGTCACGTGATGTCAACAGTAAAACTACCTCTGGCTGGCGTCATTACTCTCGATCAAAGGTAATCGATTGTCATATCTTTGGTACAAAGTAGACCGCCATATCTTGTCTAACTTCAAGCCTTCTTCCTTCGTTTAAAATTTTTGCGGTGTTTAAAAATCTCTATAGCCTCTCTATTCATACGTGCATAATAATGCGATGTCTTAGCTAGCACGCTTGTCTCACTAAATTTTATTTTGTGGTCACCGTTTTCAAAAACATGTTCTTCTACGGCCGATTTGTCCGTGTGTCCCAGTCGACAGTTCCTCTTATGTTCTGTTAGGCGGGTATTGATACTTCTTTTAGTTGTTCCAATATAAACCTTCCCACAACTACATGGAATCTCATACACACCCGGAGTAGCCAAGGGGTGTCGCGCATCTTTCGTTGATCGTAAGTATTCACTGATCTTTTTGGTGGGTTGGAATATTGTTTGGACTCACCTCAGAAGATGTTGCCCACAGCCGGCAACGAAACGTCAGGGGAAGAAATTTCTACTGTTCGACCACGGCCTCTCAGCCCGGAAGTTTTAATTACTGAAGACGCCGGCCGTGAAAGGCTACACGTTATGATTAAAGCACAATAATTCCACACATCACTTTCATCTTTAAAATCCAGTTTTACATTACTTATTTTTGATTATATGAATATGACAACTTTATTAAGATTCTCTCATTTATTTGGTTTCATACATTTTTCCGCTGACTGGTACTCATTATCTAATATTTCTTCCCAGTTTTGTTTGAAATACCCAAATATAACGAATGCTGAACATGGTCTGATTTTACGAAAAATTAAAAATTATAATTCGTGTAGTAGTCTGCAATGTGTCCAGTGTAGATACGTACGGGTGATGCGAGTGGTATCACGTATATTAACGGGCAAATAACTGTTACGAGGCAATGGAAATGAATATAAGAGTGAAGAGATGATGTCGTGGTTTCGTTACGTCTTCCATAGGCGTAGGCTGGAGCGGAACTGGCCCTGGTGTCGGCCGTGCGGCCAGATATAAGCCGTTCCGGCCAATCACGCGCACGTGTGGGAATACAGACGCCCGCCTCAGTCATGCAGAGCTCTCTAAGCACAGACAAATATATACAGACGGGAAACCTCCGTAAGGGCCCAGTCCTACGCTCAGGGGTGCGGGGAGGGAGGATTTCCAAAAGTTCCGTAAGATGTCCCATGATGGCGCTGCGGTCAGAAGCAGCTCTTTAAACTGGCCAGAGCAGGCGGCAGGTAGCGGCTGTCCCCACCACCACCTCCCCTCAAACGCCAGCAAGCTGGACACAGCCGTGGCCTCGTGGCAGGCGGCACGAGCTCTCCCCTAAGCCTCCCCTCCACGCTACCCTCTGACGTGTGAGAGGCACCCTAAGCCAGCGATCCACCTGACACCTGCTAGCATCATATGGAACCACGAGGGGTGCGTAGGACAGTGGTTTAGTGGGGGTTGCTCCTCTGTATATGTTACTCTGTGATCTAAGCTCTCAGGGCTGCCCCTCTAAGAAGAGGTGCAAGTTAGGATTGATTACATGTCTGGAGTTGTTTGTGTTCTCCGTGAGTAGGCCGGGTTGTTATTCTTGTTGCGCCGTGCTGTACGCGCAACCCGCTCACCTTGCCTGTAAGGTGTGTTGCCGGTTCGTCAGGGTCGATCGCATTCCGGCCATAGTCTTTCAGTACCAACTCAGTTGTGTTCGTTCTGGTCTGTGGCGCAAACAGAATAAACAAAGAATCAGTAGTCCAAAGTTCAAAAAGTCTGAAACACTACGAGAATGGCCAAACGCCTGCTTCAGAAACAAATTCTCGGACCTGAATTACATGTAAGCTGGCTCTTGATATTTGGTGAGTTTTGACTAATTCGACAGCCAGTTGCTTCAGATATACCGCTCAGGGTTATTGGAGTGAATTTTAGCTTTGTAGATTACATGTGAATTGATATCTGTCGTATTGAAAATTTGAGTAAATCAAATGTTCAAATGTCTGTAAATCTATCGGACCAATCTCCGTGGTCATCAGTCCGTAGCTTACAAACTACTTAAACCTAGGTAAACTAACCAACGGACAAACACACACACCCATGCCCCAGGGAGGACTCGAACCTCCACGGCGAGCAACCGCGTGCTCCTCAGAGAGGTGCTTTAGACCGCTCGGCTACTCCACCGCGGCGAAAATTTGAATAAATATCACACTCTGCTATTTTTATTACGTCTTCCTACATTGTAAATGGCGCACATTTAGTCATTTGTATCAAGTGCCCCTTTCGTTTTATCATAAAAATAAATATTATCGGGCTTTCTTCTGTCATCCTCCACATTATCATAGTGATAAATTATCGATAAAGTAAAACTGATTTTCTTGGTTCCGACACATATGAGCACAAAACATTCGTGCTTTTCCAGTAGGAAACAGTTTCGCATTTCGGCCTTATTTTGTCTCAGTGTGCCCACCATGGTAAGCGTATGTCAATCTAAAAGCGATTTGACCATTGGGACGCTGGTGAATTTCTTACGGTCCCGGAAATATATCAATAGTTTTACTAGACTTTCCGCGTCAGACGGCAATTTTAAACGTCCATTAGGTTGAACTGCAACGTAAAGTCATTTTTGTAGATAATGCGTTGCTGCATCCAAAAGAGTAAAATGTCTGATCCTGTATTTGGTGGGTTTGTTAGGCATATACACACCACAGAATCTACCTCGGACCTAAGCAACTGTCCATAAATAGTAACTTACTTTTTTTATTGTCATTCATCAAATCGCAGAAGTCCCTTACAGACGACAGTTTATCCTATGATTGACGTGCCGGCGGCAGTGGCCGAGTGGTCTGCGGCGCGCCAGTCACAGTCTGCACGGCCGATACAGTCGGGGGTTCGAATCCCCCCTCGGGTATGGTTGTTTGTGTCGTCTTCAGTATAAGCAAGTTCATAAGTAGTTTATAAGTTCTGGAACTTATGACCCCGCAGTTAAGTCCCTTAAGCTTAATTTTTTTATTTTTTTTTTTTTTTTGATGATTGACTTACTTTCCTGTAATAGAAAGGGATGTTTTGTAACTCATTGTATTCGAAAAAGAGTCGATTCCTGTGCAATCAGTAGTCCTTAGACCTTGATAACTGAAGTGTGACGATCGAAGCCCTCAAGACGTATAAAGCAGTCCAAATAACTTTTCATAACAAACAACAATGCATTAACATTCTCTCTGGAAGTTATTGTGAATGGATATTTTATATACGTTCGTCTTAACTCAGAATAAGACTTACTAGCTTCTCTAGAAGAAATACTAAAAAAATGCATCGCTCGAAGTCATTGCATGCCTAGCGGGTACTCTTGGTCGAGCAGCTTGTGTCACAATATTAGCAATTTAAGTTATTACCTGGGGCGTGGTTGGCGTTTGAACTATTTGTTTTGTTTGTTTTTTCACAGGTAGTGTTTCGTGACTCCCCACTACTACCCTGATCATTCGATTCGTTTTCGCTTTGCTCTGATTCCCTGTATGGTACGTCACTATAACTGGACGATGTTGCTCATTTTCAATTGCACTATCGACACCTCTTCTTCTCACTATTCTTTCAACAGCTGCACAACGTCCTGTTTACTTCGTGCACGTGGCATTTTACTGCTAACGTAAAACAAAATCACCTCAACATAATCTCAAAAGTATCACAGTATTGTAATGCAAGTCATTTAATATCTTTTGAACGTATTACTTCTGGAATTAAGACGTTTAAAAACAGAAATAATAAAATTAACAATTATCCACTTACTCGGAATTCACACAAACAGTCATCGACCACGACCAAGAGCCGCTCGCAACTGAATTCTGTGCAGTAGCATAGTTCAGCAGGGCCATGACGTTATACGTTAGTATGAAACTTTACCTGACGCTTAGATTCTGGAGCTCATTGTTTCTAACCACGTCTATAAATGAATAGGCGCATCACCACCTGTGTTTGTACAGCGTCCCTACCAGCACAATCTACTAACTAAACATGAAAAATGGTCGCATACCTCATCAATGTCATATTTGGAATGAATCCTGTACGTTGTACGTATTTACGAAGCTATCTAGACGAATAGCGCTCTAAATTCAGTGCTTATAAAGTTATGGCCTGGAAATCTGATTTGGAGTGTATGACACCCCATGCAATCAATTAGGGATTACTCTAAGAAATTATTGTTGATAAGTAGCCTTTGAAACAATTACTCACTTTCTATTTCGATTTTCTGTAATTGGATTGTAACTGGATAAAAAGTAATGGTAAACGTCTAGAAAGGAACGATCCCCAGAAAGGAATGGTTAATAGGGAACTGAGCGGTTTGGCCATCTGTAATACGAAAGGCTTCATCCGACAAGCACAGGTCTGCAACGTAGTAAAACTTCCAAGTGTTGATTTTAATTTTAGACTCCAGTGCAGAAAGACGTACACTGACAAGACAAATGTTCAAATGTTCAAATGTTTGTAAGGCTTATGGGACTTAACTACGGGGTCATCAGTCCCTAAACTTACAAACTACTTACGAACTACTTACGAACTAGGACGGCACAAATATCCATGCCCGAGGGGGGATTCGAACCCCCGACCGTAGTGGCCGTGAAGACCGTGACTGAAGCGCCTCAGTCTCCTCGGCCACCGCGGCCGGCACTGACAAGACCTCAGAGACGGCAGCATGTTCGTTCTGTGAGAAATGTCATGCACGCCAGTTCGGATTTAGTGAGGGATGTGACCGAGTCAGGTGGCGCAGTGGTAACACACTGGACTCGCATTCTGGAGGACAGCGGTTCCAATCCACCTCATCCAGATTTAGGTCTTCAGTGATTTCCCTAAATCGCTGCAGGCAAATGTCAGAATGGTTCCTTTCAAAGGGCACGGCCGATTTCCTTCCCCGTTTTCACTCAAATATCAGAACGTTAGCTGCGTTTCTAATAACCAAGCTGTCGACGGGACCTTAAACCCTAAATCCGTCGACTCACGGTGCGTGTATCTGAACGAGTTTGGCCTACGCGGCGAGTTTCTGACGTCACAACGTGCGCACCGCACGTTGGCGAGGCTTTCCCAACGTGTCGGGCAGTATCAAGCACGCCAGATATTTTCAACGTGCGTCTGAACGATCACCAATAAGGTGGGAGAACGCCACCGACGTCACACCATGTGGCTATCCGGGGAGGGGGCAGCTCTTTTTGGTAGAAAGATGAACACGCCATATTAGCCGTCGTATTTTATGGGTTTCATGTGTATAAGTTAGGCTTATGAATGTATGACATCTCAAAGCAAGTAAAAGTACTGAGTCAATTGTGAATCTCTCGAAAACCGGTCATTAGAGGTACTATTTGTTGGAATATATGAGTGGAAACGTCTCATATGTGGTTAAAAATTTCTCGTATTTCAGTAATCTACCGTTTCAAGGAAATGCAGAGTGAATATCTATAAACACAAACTGTGCTTTACATCATTTGTTGTAATTACATGTCAGCAACTGACATATCTACCACTAGTGTATACAACACGTCTAACACCTTCGTAGATGATACCCAGATACGTTAGTGGCCATAGCGTAGGCAGCAAAGTCGTGATCTATGAAACAGAAGACGTTGCACGCTACTGGTTCAAGGCTCCTCAAAAGTACCGGTTTTTTCTTTTCATATTCTGGTTTTCTGATAGACTCAAAGATTTTCCTACAAATATCATAGAAGTATAATGCATAATAATCGAGTCTATGTATGCATAAGTGCGCATCCTCTGAGAAGTGTGTTTGTTGGGTTGGTTTCATCAATAGGACAGTTTGTGTTAGTTCTCGTCCTGTTCTAGTTGTCAGGAAAGTTACGGTGCAGGATGCGTTGTTAGAACAACTATTCAGATTAATAACGCACGTTTTATTTGCTGAAGAATACAATACTCAACATCTATCTATTCTTTCTTCTCGCGTCGTCGTCTTCTGTACGATGCTAGCTGCGCTGAGACGTAGTGACTGCCCAGTTCGTAGCCGAGTTCTGACGGGGCCGTCCATTCGCATGTCGGCCTAGATACAGCCGCTTGTAGAGGGCGCGCGTCTACGGTTACTCCCTCCAAGAGGCGCGGCGCCGGCGTGCGATAGGCTGTCGGTCTTCTGCTGCCTTCTCCATGATCGTTCTCTTGCGTCTGGCGTGTGGCGCTGACTTCACGCCACAACAGTTTGCACGTTACTTAGAGTAAAATACGCACTTTAATGTTTCAAGTATTGCGTTTTACACGTTCTTAACATCCTTCTACTGAATAGTAACACCGACTGTGGAACAATGACCTTTAGTTTTTACAAAAAGCGAGAGTGCTGCAATAACGTGTGCCTCACGTGAAGGCCTTTTCTAATTTTACTTCGCACAGTTTGTCATGGAAATTTTATAATACGCGCACTTATTGATGTAACATGCATCTTTTAGAAACGTCTTATGTTCATAGATATTTTGTTCTTACTTATGTAGGCGACCTATGTCACAGAACATAATGAACATATGCAGACATGCGGAAATGAGCGATTTAATAGAGGTAAAGCAGGAATTCCACTCTATTGATTTCGTAAACATCAGGTTCGTTAGAGTGGCTCAAACACTGATAGTTTCCTACGGTTTGGAAGGCCTCCACTGTACATGTGTGCTTTTCGACAGTTTGCAACTCCGAAGCCATTTCGAACGCTTATTTCACCTGTTTCGCAGTTTGGCCACCCATAGCGCTAGTTTGGACCTTTGCTCTCTTCAGCAGTCGCCCAACGTGTTTGTCTTCCCGTACCCATTAACGAGCTTTTAACCATGCAGATAATTTGTTAAATTCTCGATACTGCACCTGTTATTATAAATCATTTGAACGTGAAAAAGCAAGCCACAGTATTTCTCCGTAATATTTTCCTCATTTATAAATAATATAACAAATTCAACCTGACAAAACCACATACAAAAACGAGGTAAATTAGAATATAGGTGTGTAGGACAGGAATTTTCAGTAACATACAACTTCATATGCATTTTGTCGCATTATTATGAGTTAGAATAAAGTTTTAAAAAATGTAATATATACAAATTTATATACAAAAAATACAAAAATTTGCAGGGGTTGCGCAGGAATTAACATCTTACACGATTTTCACAGAAGTTACACAGGAATCGTTTTGGTGTAGGAACGCCCACATTGGTACTAATAGATTTCTATAATAACCACAAGGAGAAACAGGCGGAAGCAGCAGTTGTGAGACGCTATAGTGGCACATACAAAGCTACATATTGGTTATTATAGACATCTATTAGTGCCAATGCCTGTTGTGAAGGAAATACTGCCAACACATTATCCTCATGTATGAACCACTTCATTAACAGATACCATAAAAATCTTAGTGGAACTATTTTGACTTCATTTTCAGGCTAATATATCACAACCAATTTTGAAAACTATAACAACCCAAACTGTAAAAACATCTGCATTCACCTTTAAATTCGTGTGTTTTGAAAATGTCCACAACTTACTGTCATATATAATCTGTATGGATGTAATAAAGAGTGGTTGTACTATATTAGAAGGCGACATAAGTTTAATGCCTGTATAATATACAAAACTCAGTTTATTACAGATATGATCTAGCTTTTGTAGATTTGGAGACGGCTTTTAACAATGTTAATTGGAATAAAATCTTTCAAGTTCTGCAGCAAGCAGAAGTAAAATATATGGAGGGCAAGTTTATTTACAACTTGTACAAAAACCAGACAGCGGTTGTCAGAGTTAAAGGGCATGAAGGGATGCAGTGGTTGTAGCCTTTCTCTAATGCTATTCAATTTGTACACTGAGCAAGCTATAAAGGAAAGCAAGAAGAAATTTTGGGAAGGAATTAAAGTTCAGGGTGAAGAATTAAAAACATTGCGTTTTGCCGACGACGTAGTAATTCTGTCAGAGACAGCAAAGGACCTGGAAGAGCAGTTGAACGGAATGGACAGTGTGCTGAAAGGTGCATATAAGATGAACATTATCAAGAGCAAAACTAGGATAATGGAGTCCAGTCTAAGAAAATCAGGTGATGCTGAAGGAATTAGATTAGGTAACGAAGCAATAAAGGAGGTAGATGTGTTTTGTTATTTGGGCAGTAAAATAACAAATTATGGTCGCAGTACAGAGGATATAAAATGCAGAATAGCAATCGGTAGAAAAGCGTTCTTGAAAAAAGAGAAATTTGTTAACATCGAATATTGATTTAAGCGTAAGGAAGACCTTTCTGAAGGCATTTGTGTGGAGTGTTGCCTTGTGTGGGACTGAAACATGGGCGATAAACAGTGCGAACAGGAAGAGAATAGAGGCTTTTGAAATGTGGTGCTACAGAAGAATGCTGAAGATAAGGTGGGTGGATCGCATAACTAATGAGGAGGTACTGAACAGAATTGGGGAGAAAAGGCATTTCTGGCATACCTTGACTAAAAGAAGGGATCGATTGGTAGGATACATTCTTAGACATGAAGGAATTGTGAATTTAGTGTTGGAGGGAAGTGTGTGGAGTAAAAATCGCAGAGGGATACCTAGCAGGAATACCAAGCAGGAAGACAGTAAGCAGGTTCAGACAGATGTAGGTTGCCGTTCTTATGTGGAGTTGAAGAGGCCTCTCAGGATAGGGTATTGTGGAGAGCTGCATCAAACCAGTCTCCGGACTGAAGACCACAACAACAACAACAACAACATATAGATATTTTACACTGTGTGGACAAAAAAAAGTTTGTTAAATACTTTGATGAAGCCAGAAAACAGTTTGACGAAAATCTGTTTACTTAAATAAACGATTTCAAACTATCAGCTCCGCCACTCGAACACCTGATTGGTCAGTCAGCTCTCGTCAGACAGAGTCGAAAGAGCCGCTGGAACGCCTCAAACCGTTTCAGATCGTTGTGAGCGCCACTCGAACGAACCTAGTGTGATTCAAGAGCCTGATGCCGCCGACAACTATCGCTGAAGCGCGTTGCAGACGCGTGTAGCTCGTTGAGGCACATCTACAGAGATACTCTGTAAATCACATATAAGTGCCTGGCAGAATGTTCATTAACCATTTTCATAACATTCCTCTACCGTTCCATTCTCTAATAGCGCGCGGAAAGAAAGAGCACCTAACTCGTTCCGTTTTCGATCTGATTTCTCTTATTTTATTAGGATGGTCATGTCTCCCTATGTATATGGGTGCTAGCAAAATATTTTCACATTCAGAAGTGAAAGTCGGTGATCGAAATTTCGCAAATAGATCTCGCCGCAACGAATAACGTCGTTCTTTTAATGATTACCACCTCAAATCGTGCAACATTTCCGTGACGCTTTCCCCCCTGTAGCGTGATAAAACAAAACGAGCTGCCCTTCTCTGCACCTTCTCAATCACTTCCGTCAGTTCCACCTGGTGAGGGTTCCATACTAGGTAACAGTACTCCAGGAGAGGACGTACAAGTGTGATGTAGGCAGTCTCTTTGGTGTAGCTGTTGCATCTTCGAAGTGTTCTGTCAATGAAACGTAACCTTTGGTTCGCCTTTCCAATAAAACTTTCTATCTCTCCAGTCTAAGTTGTTCGTAATTGTAACTCCTAGGTATTTGTAGAATTTACGACCTTAGGGTTGACTGATTTATCGTGTAACTGAAGTTCGTCGGATTTCTTTTCATTATTTAGAACTAGCAAACCCGGCTAATGTATATGGGAAATATACCGTAACCTCTTCTCTTCTTCTCCCTATGTCATTGCCTTCCTCCCTCCTCTATTCCCCCATCGCCTTCTTCCTCATTCCTTTGTCCTCTCCCCTGTCTTTTTTTCGTCACCTTCACTGCACTTCCTCTTATCCCACAACATATCCATCTCCTCCCACCTCCTCCTCCTCTCTGCGTCTACATCATTCCTTTTTTATTATTATTATTATTATTATTATTATTATTATTATTATTATTATTATTATTATTAATCGTCATTGCAAATGAAAGGTGAACGGGAAACTGGACACGCTTAAATTGAAACGGCAATTCGGTTGGAATCAGTGGTATTCACGAAATCCGCAATGGGGGTATTAAAAAAACACCATGGTGGTAAGAATAATACGGATGGTTTTCTTAAGAAACAAAGTTTCATGTACTATAATGGTGAAGGGTCATTTTACGGCGCGATTCCACCCGTCTGGATACGTATTTTCAGTTCTTCTCAAATTCTGATATTTTCCGGTAGATTTCCCAAACATTTTATTTCATACAAACCTTGTTCTGAGAATTATGAACATAACAAAGAAGAGATCAGCCAAATTGGTGAAGCCATTCCCAAGTCATGCGCATTCATATATGTAGCAATTCATTTTTATTAATATAGATTAATTGCCAATTTTCGCATAATGTAGAAATTTCGTCTAAATCGCTTTGTAGTTGGTTTTGATCCTCTGTTGAGTTCACTACAACAGCATCATCCGTGAACAGTCAAAGATAGCTATTCAGATTGTCTCTTAAATCGTTTATAAACACAAGGAAGAGTTCACAAGAAAGATTGTGGTCTACTGCAGCGCTCCAAGCGTACTAACTCGGTACTAATGACGTGTGATCAGACTGGCTTTGGTGCGTTTATACGATAAACCCTCGTCTACACATGGGATTAATACTGACAGCAGCACCTATGCGAAAATACCGCCATACTACTGTTTATATATGAGAATTGTTTACGTTTGTGTGTATGTCATGACTTATAATATTCAGCTGTTAAGTTTACACACTGTCGGCAGTAGCAGGAGCTGTGATGTTCACTTGAACACAACAGCAAAGAAGGAATAGAAGTTGGATGCGTCGTTGGTTGAGAAGAAGACATGAGCAATGAGACGTGTACTGCATGCTAATAATGAAGTAACTTGTGCCAGAGGAACCCAATGAGTTCGGATTTTTTTTTCCAAATTTCTTTCTCCAAGCTGAAGAAACAAAATACTTTTTATACTAGTGTTGCATTGTCAACTTTGTGTAGTTTATGCGTCAGTTATTCCTGTAACTGCTATTCCATTTTGCAGGCTCGCTTTAACATAGCGTTTTCTGGCGCCAAGAAATCTTTCAAAAGCCATTCCTTTGCACAACGAATTTGCTTGCTATTTTAATTGTTGCTGTTGAAATCTGCAAACCAATTTAAATTTTCGCTCCATAGTAAGACCTCAGAGAACTTGTTTTCTTTTTCCTTCGCTATTATCTCCTCCATGACGCTCTCGAGATTTTGTGCAACTTTCTGTCTGGCATGCTACAATATTATAGACTTTTAATAATATAAAGTAAATCAACAAGAAATGACTTATTCAATCTTCTTTTTAAATCAACACTTTTTGTATCCCATCCGCATCGCCACTTTTGTGTCTCGTTTCCGCCGGTTGTCGTAGGTGTCGGTGGCCGAGTAGAAAGAGACCGACACAGGAATAAAGGATGCACGCGTGTGCAGATACGGAGGTGACCAGCCAGTGGGACAGCAGAAACTGGAACACTAGGCTAAATTAGAACAAGTTGTACATTCGTATAAATAGGTTAATACTTAACTTCTACAAAGTTCAAGACTGCAGAATGCTGATACATAGTTTAGATAGAGGCCTGCCTACTGATGAGTCCTAGTGCCTATCCGATAGCCACGTCTTAACTGGTGCCTATCTGATTCCGAAGTGTTAAACTGGTTCCTATCTCAGTTCCAAGTGAACGATGCAACAGTCGTGGCGACGAGCGGAGTTGCAGCAGAGGGCGCTCGTAGCTGACGTCGTAAGATCGCCGCGCCGTGCGTGCATGGCGGCGCGCGGTGAAAGTACGTGGTGCACACTTCATACTTGTGTGACACCAGAACACTTTCATATTATTTGCTTGATAAATAAAGGTCATTGTACCTTAGTAGAAAACAGAGGATTTTCTGCATTGTCCCTGTATGCCTCAATCAAAACACAGCTCCTGTTCTGTCCCACTCCACTGATGCTAGATGTATGACTCGATAAACAAGCAATTTCGATAAGGACGCGGCTATTTCCGTACGTACACATGAAAGCGGCGCAGGGAACTCACTTCTGCGCGCCCAGGTCGCTACTATAAAAATTAGAACCTGTCCTAAAGTGTACTAGCTGGGACAGGAAATGCTGGTAGTTCTGCGCTTACGTCACTAGATGGCGCGCAATGTGATCCGTTCGTTACTAGCGCGTTCATCGTGTAAACACAGTCTATCACAGACAGTCGCGAAACTCTCTAGGAAAAAAATTGCAGCAGAAGCGATACTAGCGCTCCAAGCGGCCAGTAGGAAATAACAGTGGAATGGTATGATGCAAACTGAGAATTTGACGTTTTTAATGCTGTTACTTTCATATTTCCTGGTCACTGAACGTTGCTGTGAAGTTTCTAAGACAAATACGAAAACATAATTAAAGTAATATCACTACTTCTGTCAATGGCAGTCTATAATTTAACAAACAGCCAGTGTAGTTTAATTCATACAGTTCACAATACTCGAGTCATATTAATATCGTCTGAAACTTTTTGAAAGCAGAAATGAATTGCAACCAGATGTGCTGAAGTATATAAAAGGAACTTATTTTGATTAAGTTCGCATTCTCAATATGTACTGACATGTTGCACGAGTTTTGGTTGGTTGGTTGGTGTTTGGTGTATAAAAGGGGACTAAACTGCCGGGTTATCAGTCCCCTGTTCCCAGCTAAGAGATCACAGGATTTCATTTATGGTTAAAAATAAGCACCCTGCAACCAGTACAGAAGACGTACAGCAAGACAGTGTTGGCTATAATTAGAACTTAAAAAAAGGGAACCACAATAGGGGTGGAACTAATAATCAATTATACTTAAAATCACAGCAGATGTTGTTGGCTGGCTGATCACAAGGATAATAATGGATGAGCCAGCCATTCTGCACATACTACAACTGCCAGTCGGAAAAAGGACTGACAAGACAAAAGTGACAACAGATTAAAACTATAAGCGGTGTATGCCTGAAGATCAGGCATACGAACCAACTGTTAAAGCTTGTGATAAAAACCAGCTGCGCAAATAAAACCTAAAACACAGTCAGCCATAGAGGCGTCGTCAGCTAAAATCGAAGGAAGCGCAGTAGGCAGGTTAAAAGACTGCCGCAATGCAGCTAAAAGTGGACAGTCCAACAAGATGTGGACTACAGTATAACAGAGCGCCACAATGGCATTCTGGCGGTTCCGCTCGGTGTAAGAGGTGGCCGTGCGTTAGCCACGCAGGCGACAGAGGACGACTGAGTCCCTTCGAGAAGGCCTTAGGGAAGTCTTCCATGCTGCTGTCGTAGGCTTGATTCCACGGAGCTTATTGGGCATACTCATTGTTGCCCATTCCGAATTCCAGGCCTCAAAGATCTTTCGGTGGAGACCCAAGCGGATATCCCCTTCTGGGGTACCGATATCCAGGCACTGGCATGCGATGGCCTGCTTGGCCAGCTGATCAGCGTGTTCGTTCCCTGGAATTCCAATGTGGCCTGGGGTCCAGATAAAAGCCACAGAACGGCCTGACTTGCCAAGACTAAACACCGTGCCTTGGATGGATCGCACCAAATGGTGTTTGGGGAAACAGTGGTCGAGAGCGTGCAAGGCACTCAGGAAGTCACTGCAGATAAGATATGACTTCCTGGGGCATGCTCTGAGACGGTCGAGTGCACGGGTTATTGCAATCAGCTCCGCCGTAAAGACAGTACAACCAGGGGGCAAGGAGCGCTGTTCAGTGTGGTTGCCGTGAAAATAGGCGTAACCCACTGGGAGGCGTACCTGACAGCCATCAGTGCATATGACGTACCTGGGAGCCATCATCGTATATGACGTCTGCATCACGGAATGTGCCAAGTATGTCCAGAAACTGGTGTCTAAGTAATTGTGGTGAAATCGACGCCTTTGGATCGCAGGACAGTTGCAGGTGAAACTGGAGGCGAGAGAATGCAGGACAGAGAGGAAAGGACTCGAGTGAAGAAAGAAGAGAATGTAATCGGACCGCGACTGGAAGGCCCGATCTGGGTCGAGGTGTGGAGAGGGAAGGGCGGTATTTGCAAACAATAACCTGCGATTTGGATGGTGAGGCGTAGCGTGGACATGGACAATGTAGGAGGCCAGCAACTGTTGTCGGCAGTACCCCAAGGGAGGGATGCCAGCTTCGGCAAGGAGGCTAGCCACAGGGCTGTTGCGGAATGCCCCTGTTGCTAAACGGACACCACCATGAAGAATGGGATCCAAGATCCGCAGTGCTGAAGGTGATGCAGAGTCTTACACCTGGCTCCCATAATCAAGGCGTGATTGGATGAGGGCCTTAAAGAGGTGCATGAGGGTTCGACGGTCAGCTCCCCAGGCAGTCACGAGTTTTGTTTCAGCGAATTTCGAACATTGTAAAGTTTTCAAAAGTACACACGATTTTTACATTGTATGGGATTAGATTCTACAACGTCGTTTAAACCATCCTTTCACCTCGTCCTTGATTCTGTGCCTTTCGTGTACCTATCATAATTTTTTAGCTACTTGGCAGGTATGAAACTGAATATCTTCAAGAATGTGACGTGCTAACAAATGTTTCAAATGTTTGTATAGTCTATGGGACTTAACTACGGGGTCATCAGTCCCTAAACTTACAAACTACCTATGAACTACTTACGAACTAGGACGGCACAAATATCCATGCCCGAGGGGGGATTCGAACCCCCAACCGTAGTGGCCGTGCAGACCGTGACTGAAGCGCCTTAGCCCCCTCGGCCACCGCGGCCGGCAACGTGCTAACATTAACAGTTTATATATGAACGTATTTATTTGTAGCTACGTATTCACTTTAACAAACTAGTAGGTAACCGACAAAATATGTTTTATACAGGGTTATCATTTTTGTGAAGCTGAGGTATGAGCCTAAGCAGTCATTCATCGATTACTTTTATTCAGCAGTAATATTATGAAATAGTGGTCAAGTATTTGCGATTCTCATTAACAGCAGAAGTTAGGACGTGAATGAATTGTTAAAGATTTACTTCTATGCCTAAAAGTAAAACCAACCACAGTAAACGAACACCTGTTCTTCATAACATTATTATGTTTACTTCTGAGCATCCTTTGCCAATGCGAAATTTCCGAATTATATTTTTGACAGTTGCTACAATTTATAGCGCCACAAAATCTCGTAAATACGAAGTTATTTTGAAAATGCTGCTTCAGTCCAAATACACATTCATTACTCAATCGCTTCGCGGTGTGATTTTACGACCCGGCCGCTTGGCAGCGTTGCAGTCGCGAAGTTGCAGTAAACCGATTTCCCAAATCCGCTTTTGGTTGGTCATGTAAACGCTCCGAAATCGATTCTGGAAATCCACTTCTGCAAAGAGGTTTTCCAGTTCCACAATCGATTTTCGTTCCCGTGTAAACGCAACCGTTTTTGAAGTGTTTTTGTCTTGTCAGATTGTATTTTCTTGTTAAGAATTTTCGACGCATATGGACAGAATGACATTTTCTACCACGAAATAAAAGTATAAATATTAGAGTGAGAATGAAACTGGGTATTTAAGTAAAGAAAAATAGCGATTGTACTGACTAAATCGGGCACTGAATCAGCTGTTTTTCAGCCGCCATATTAAGTGGGATGGGAAATCCGATTCAGCGTGTGACATGTCAACACGACAGCGAAAAACGGTTTACGATATTCGGTTTTCGTCTTCCGGAAGATGTGTAGAATGTAAACGTAGTGTCGTGTCCTACATAGGAAAGAGGGAAGAGGTAGCAAGGTCAGTCTGTATATTGCAGAGAGACAGTACAAGCATCTACTAGAGATGCGGATTTCGGGACTCGAGAGGATACTTGTTTAGGAAACTTTATGGAACTCCTAGGTACCTTGCATTGAATTTATTACATCCCATACTAAGTCTACTACACTGGAGTTAGTTATTTTAAAAAACAAGAAGTAGAAATCGTTTGCCACAACAGAAGCCAGTAATTACGTTCCCTAGCAGCATCCCCTAGACAGACGCACTCCCCGCGAGAAACAGACTGTCATGGAGCACCCCGAGGCCGACGGCGATAGTCACGGGCTGGCGCCCGACTCGTCTGACTGAGAACTCCCTCTTGATCCAAAAACCGGGGGTTTTAACGGCCGGTGTGGGCGCACCTCTTTTCCCCACTTTCCGACAGTTAACAAATTCCTATTGGCCGCTGCTTGGTTCATCCAATCTAAATTGTGGCTTGCCCTCTCTCTGAGTCCTCTAGCGAACCACGTTTCAGCCCTGTCCTTTCTGCCATTCCCCGGGTGGGGAGGTGGCTTGTTTGTGCACTAACAAAATCTATACTTGGTAGCAACATTGTTCAGCTGAAAGTAAAACGTCACGACGCTACCCAATATGGGCAACAACAACAATGTTTTACGTCAGTTGGCCACACCTATGGCTCCGCCTTAGGCCACGCCTCAGGGAAGTTTTTCTTCTTTACCCTCTCAGTCTAGCCTCGTGGAACCACTGACGTTGCTGTTCCCAAGTGACTGGTATCAACTTTGCTACGTACATTAAAACGTGCCTGTTGGCCACCAAGTACTAATGTAACGTCTTACAACAGCGTCTAGACGCTATATGAAGTTACGCCCATCTTCTCCGAAAGGTAACCTCCACCCTGGGACGGTGGCCGAGGGCATCAGCAGTTCGCTAGGAGATTTCTTTAGTGCCTACATCTCGTAAGATATACGTGTCTGTTTTAGCCTGTTATCTGCAATGGTCTCTATTCTCAGCCTGGAGTGCGTCTCTGTGGCTCACACAGCCTCTCAACAATTCCAACAGTAAAATCAATATATGACAGTAGTGACTGGGAGTTTCGCGACTCTTTATGTTGGACTCTGGTGTGAACTGGGCTTTAGTTGCAGGCACAGGCAGGGTCGGCATGCAGCAGGTGGAGGAGGGTTTGCTGGCGCCGTGCGCGCCGGTGCTGCGACAGCTGGGGCTGTGGGGGCCGCCGGCCCGGCCGGTGCGCGCATGCGCAGTGCTGGCGCTGGACGTTTGCGCCACGCTGTGCGCCGCGCTCGCGCTCTGGGCCGCGCCGCAACGCAGCCTCGAGCGCCAAGCCGCGGACGCCTACGTCGCCGTCACCGGCGTCGCCATGACCGTCAAGGTATCCGTGTCGCTCTAAACTCACACATACCTATTTTACTCTCCCAAAGCCCACCTCTCCGGCGGACACCACCTTGACGAAGCACTGTCCGTGTGAATGGAGAGACTTCCGCATCTGTGGGAAGCTGAGGGCTATACCGAAGGTAGAGGCCGGTAAGGCCTCAGCTGACGGATCTGACTAAGTGTCCCACAACGTCCCGTCTTCCTTATCCTCTCGCAGTCTTTTCCCAATCCCTTTCCCAACCCAAGGTGTGATGCAATCCGTGCCGAGGGGTGCGTGGTGCATGGGTGGATGTATCTCGAACGGAGCCTCAGCGATACCGGGTGACCTCCCTGAGTAAGTAGCCTTGCACCACGCGGGGTTATCGTGGTGTGGACCATATAAATTCCCAAATCTCGAGGGACTAAGATGAACACAGAGAAAGAAACTATTTTAAAAGACTCTGAGGGGCGATCTGAGACCTCAGATATTCGGACATTGGGATCAGGACCGATAGAGTGCACTCCTACTTACGAATCAGGGTCTATACCTGAGCAAGAAGTGGGAACTGTAACAGAGAAGTTGGACCAGACTAGGATTAAGGCCTTGTCGGGGGCTCAGAGGAGGAAACTTCTCAAGGAACAGAAGCAAAAGGAAGGAAAAGAATGGCTTCCTAAGCATAAGTGGAGGTAATCAAAAGGGCTTGAGCCCAAGACCCCCAAAAAGAAACTGCCTCAGGTTGAAGGGGATACACAGACACCCTCGACGTCAAAGACTTGGAGATCCTGAATAGGGGTGATGAACCTACATTCAGGAATAGTAGAAGAGAAGAAGTAATTAACGTAACTTTTGGTTCCATGATGATGGGCAGTTACGTCAAACAGTGGCATGTGGTCCTGAAACCACCCTCATCAGATCACATGTATATTAAATTCAACATTGAAATGGGAACCAGACAGACCATGGCCTATAGGAATCCGAGGAAAACGGATTGGGAGACATATAGGAGAGACTTTGACTTCAGCCTATCGGAAATTAAAACTTCGATAAGGAATCCAGCAGAGTTTGAGGAAGTAGCAGAGGCCATAACCTCTGCTATAGTGAACTCATACCAGGACAACTGCTCAATCACCAAGAAGTGCACAAATAGGAGTCTGCCTTGGTGGAATAATAACCTGGAAATGCAAAGGAAACAGCTACAAAGACTGTTTAACCTTGCGAGGTGCAAAGGACAATGGGCAAAGTATCATGAGGCCCTTGTCAATTACAACCTTGCCATCAGACAGACAAAGGAGGCATCCTGGAAGGTATTCTATGAGGAAGTGGAGGGTACGGCTTCTCAAGCGAAACTTCATAAAATCCTCACTAGGGTGCCAACTAATCCAGGAGGAACATTGAGGAAGGAAGATGGGGAGTATACAAAGACAACATATGAAACGCTGGAACTGCTTTGCAAGACTCAGTTTCCTCAATATATTCTGGTGGATAACTCAGACCATAATGCGATTCCTGAAAGACAACGGTTCTCAGGTATTCGCAAAGAGGACTGGGATTTGGCCAAGGAGTGTGTCGATTTCAGTAAGGTCCGACAGGCGGTGGGAACATTTCAACCGTTCAAGTCACCTGGCCCCGATGGAATCTTTCCAGCTCTCCTGCAACAAGCGGGAGAAAATCTTATTAGATTCCTATGTAGGTTATTCAGGGTTAGCCTAGCAGCAGGAATCATTCCAAATGCCTGGAGGGCAGTGATGGTTGTCTTCATCCCAAAACCAGGGAGAATTGATCATACCAATGCCAAGGATAGGCCTGTCTTCCTTCATTCTTAAGACAATGGAAAAGCTGGTTAATGTGCATGTTGGAGAAAGGAGGTTAAGTAGGGCTCCTCTACATTCAAACATGAATATCAGCCAGGTAAATCATGTGAGACAGCTCTCCACCAACTTGTTGGGAAGGTGTAGAAAGCACTACACTTTCAGAAAATAGCCCTCTGTATCTTCCTGGGCATCGAGGGGGCTTTTAGCAACACGACCTTCGATTCCATGATTAGGGTAGTAGAGGTGCATGACCTAGGGACCACTGACCCTAAGAAGACTGTTGTTGTACCATTCACAAGGAAACATATCCAACACTCAAGTTGGAATCTAAAGCTTTTCAATGAAGCGCTACCTGTGAAGGGGACAGTGAAATATCTAGGGGTTACCCTAGATGAGAAACTGACATTGACCCCTCACATTAGGAATATTTGCTCCAAGGCAAAAGGTACTTTAGTAAGTACCAGGAGAGCTTGTGGCAAAAATTGGGGCCTGAGCCCCAAGGGTATGCACTGGATATACACCATGGTGATTAGACCCAGGATCACCTATGGGGCGGTTATGTGGTGGAAGGAGGTAGAACAGCAGGTTGCTGCTAAGGAGCTTGGTAAGGTGCAGAGATTAGCCTGCTTAGCCATAACAGGCAGAATTAGCAGCACACCAACTGCTGGGATGGAAACCATGCTCGATATACCCCCATTACACCTTTGGGTCAAGATGGAGGCAGCGGCTTGGGCATACGGACTCAAAACTGGCAAAAACTGGAACTCTTTGGGATACCCAGAATCACACACTAAAATAGTGAGTGAGGAAAATATAGGAAAGGTTGGGGAGATGCCAGCTGACTATATTATAACTACATACTGCTTCAACAAGCCTTTAAATATAACAATTGGAAGTAGGGAGCAGTGGGAGAAAATAGTTCGACACCATATGGGGGATATTGTCTGGTTCACTGACGGGTCAAAATCAGACCAAGGCGTTGGGGCCGGGGTATACGGAGTGCTAGGAGCTAGGGGAAAGCAATAGAGCAAACCTATTGTGGGTCCCAGGCCACGCGGGGATCATTGGCAACGAATATGCCGACAGATTAGCCAGGATGGGGGCAGAGACTCCTTTTATTGGACTGGAATCTGTCCTGACAATCACCAAGGCAATGATAAAATTGGAGATACGTAACTGGCTCAGAAGACAGCACGTAGAATATTGGACCAAAGTCTAGCAACAAAAACGTGGCAAAGTAATGATGCCAAAGCCATGTTTTAAAATAAGCTCTGCAATCCTGGGCCTGAACAGAAGAGAGGTTAGACACATGTTTGGATTGCTGACAGGCCATTTTAAAAAAACACCTACATACAATGGGAATAACAGAAGAGGCCCCTAAATGTAGGATCTGTGATGACGGTGATGAAACTGCATCACATATAATCTTCGAATGTATTGTATTGGAGAGTAAAAGGCACAGAAGATTTGGGACAACCAGACCCGAAGAAATTGTGTCTAATAAAGAACTGGTAAAGGGAGTCCTTGTACTGTTCAAGGGCATTGGTTGGCTTTACTAGATATATGGGGAGCAATACCACACAATAAACTTAGTTTTTGTGCGGGCAGTGGTGGGTTGGACCAAGACTGTTTTGGCTTCCCTGAAAAAATCAAATAAAATAAAATCAATCCTCCATAGCCCACAATTTGCCAGCCATAAAAAAAACGCAAAACTTCCGTTCAATATTTACCTCATGGAGTCTGCCATCTTGTTCTTTGTACCCCCGCCTGGCACACCAAACATGAGAAAATTTCCTACAGGTCTGCATCTGTCGCCCATGCTCTCTCCAACTGGAACAGACAAGTAGTTCCTGGACAGAACGACATTCTCATCAAATTGTTTAAATGTTTGTAAATCTATCGGACCAAACTGCATGGTCATCAAATTCAAATGTTCAAATGTTTGTATAGCTTATGGGACTTAACTACGTGGTCATCAGTCCCTACACTTACAAACTACTTATGAACTAACTAATACTAAGGATGGCACAAATATCCATGCCCGAGGGGGGGATTCGAACCCCCGATCGTAGTGGCCGTGCAGACCGTGACTAGAACGCCTTATTCCCCTCGGCCACCGCGGACGGCACGTGGTCATCAGTCCGTAGCCTAAAAACTACTTAAACTAAGGTAAACTAACCTAAGGACAACACACACACTTGTGCCCCAGGGAGGACTCGAACCTCCGACGGAGAAAAACCGCGAGATCCGCAGCAAAGCGTTTTAGACTGCTCGGCCACTCCACCGCGGCGACATTTTCACTCTGCATCGCAGTGTGCACTTAAAAAAAAAAGTTCAAATGTTTGTAAATCTATCGGACTTAACTTCCAGGTTATCAGTCTGTAGCTTACAAACTACTTAAACTAAGGTAAACTAACCTAAGGACAACGCAAACACCCATGCCGTAGGGGGGACTCGAACCCCCGACGGCGAACGGCCGCGCGCACCACAACATGGCGCTGCAGTACGCGCGGATAATCCGCCGCGGCAGTGTGCACTTATACACCAGTCACAACAGTTAGGGGATAAGTTGAGATATCTATGTTCTGAACTACTGTTATCGGCAGAATGAACAAAAATGGTTCGACGTCCTTCTATCGCTTCTACGTACTGAAGACAACAATCTTACGGCACTCGAGGTAGTCGTAATAACAGAAAGTGGCTGCAGTGTCTTGGAATTGACTAGTCTTTACCATACAAATTACACAATTGTGATAATTGGTCTGGCTTGTCAGCAAAAGCCGGCCGCGGTGGCCGAGCGGTCTGCGGCACGCCAATCACGCTCTGCACGGCCACTGCAGTCGGGGGTTCGAATCCCCCCTCGGGCATGGATATTTGTGCTGTCCTTAGTATTTGCTAGTTCGTAAGTTTAGGGACAGATGATCCCGTAGTTAAGTCCCATAAGCTCTATAAACATTTGATATTTGCTTGTCAGCAAAGCCCTCGTCGAAACAGCTACAGAAATTCGAAATCCCGAGAATTATTGCTACTCCTTTACAACACCGTACAGGGAATTCACACACGACTGTTACTAACCTTGGATCTGTTTTCACTCTATCTTTGCTTATTACGTAAAGCAAATACGCAACTTCTTCTAATATAAAATTAAATTTATCTTTTCTCTATGCTGAATTAGCAGGCTTACTCTCAAAAATCTCTTACTGCATGTGCTGATCCATATAACTTGAAGCCACGCGGCAGTAGCCGAGCGGTCTGGAATGCCACGTTACAGATCGCGACACCTCCTGCATTGAAGGCTCGAATCATCCCTCGGGCATGGATGTGTGTGTTCTCCTTAGGTTAGTTTAACTTAGCTATGAACTAATAACCACGCAGTTGAGTCTGATAGACTTACAAACATTTGATGACACGGCGGATTAGGAGTATGAACTGGAGCGCCGTGTTGAGGTGCACATGGTAGTTCACCATCGGGGAATCGAATCCCCCTTAGGACATGGCTGTTCATGCCACCTTTAGTATAAGGTAGTTCGTAAATAGTTTGTAAGTTTAGGGACTGATGACCTCATAGTTAAGTCCCATAAGCTCTAGAAACATTTGAACATTTATAACTTGAAAACCCTATTATATCAAGGTAAGCCAAACAATAGCGAATATGAGACTCGTCAGAATTTCGTCTAACAACCTCTGGAACGTAGCAGGTGTATATATCCTCATATATTGATAACGACCTCACAGCGAAGAATACTCCGTTTTCTGCTGATCCTCTGGAAAATCTCCAACTGGTGATAACCACCGTTTAAATACATGATCAAAAATATCTCCACTGGCCCAAATTGTATAAGTTTCTGTTACTGTTTTAGCATTCAAATGACGATAGTTGCAACAAAACCTATATTGCTTAGCATATACTGGTCGAAACAATTACGAGATCAATTGAAGCATCCGGGTTCTGAACTATTGTCATGGGTAGAATGAACTAACATGGTTCGTCGTGTTTCTATTGGTTCTATGGAGTGGAGACAAAACATTATGGAAATCGAGATAGTTGTAATAACAGAAAGTTCTTAAAGGGTGTTGGAGTTGACTTGTGTTTACTAAACGGATCACACAACCAGTTTTGTTCAGATAGAGTTATGAGCAGGTAGTGCAATCTAACAACAACGTTACTTACCCAAGATATGGCATTGAGAGGCACAGGAATGTTGGAAGCAGGGCAGACACAGAGATAGGAGATTACAACTATTGGACGCTATTTCAGGCGACAGCAACCGTTAATAGTAGGTAAGTCCAAGGTTGTCCATGGGTAACACCAGCAAGACATGACCATTAACTGCACGTCAAGTCAGTAGGCTGAATGCAACTCAGCTGAAACGCAGTCTCCAGGCAGCAGCAGAACGCGCAATATCAAAACAAACAGTCCGAAATCGCCTTTGGGTATCTGGCCTTTACGCACGGAGGCCTATGGTGTGCATCCCATGACAACCAATACACCGTTTAGCCCGCAGAAACTGAGTGGAGGGACATCAGGATTGGAGTCATAACGAATGGCGCCAGGTTCTATTCACAGATGAGTCAAGATTTTGTGTTCAGACGGACTATCGTGGTTCCCTCATCTGGAGAGAAAATGCTACAATCCTGCTTATATCAGCAAACATTACCTTATCATGGTGGCGGACGAATGGTGTGGGCGGACCTCTGTGTCTTTCAGGATGGCGGTTTGACTACTGAGAAGTATAGAGACGAGATTCTTCGACCTTTCGTTGTGCCCTATGCTGGTGCCATAGGAGATGGGTTCCTTCTGGTGGACGATAAAAGTCGACTACAGAGCTGCACTGGTGAACAACATGCTTGAAGCCGAGGGAACAGAACAAATGGGCTGGCCAGCTCGTTCAGTGGACTTAAACCCGATTGAGGCTGTTGCACTCTCGATTCAAAACAGAACACGCAAATGATGACAGGCAAAAGTTAGTAGTAATACGTGCGTCTATAAAAAGATCGATGCGCGAAGCATACAAGAATTATCACAGCCATACCTTAGCAAAAGATCTTTCCGAGAAGCCGAAAAAATTCTGGCCCTATGTAAAATCGATAAGCGGCTCAAAGCCCACTGTCCAGTCACTCATTGATCATTCCGGGGCAGTAATAGAAGAAAGCAAACGGAAAGCTGCAGTTCTAAATTTAACCTTTAAGAAATCTTTCACGCAGGAGGACCGCACAAATGTACCATCATTTGATCAACGTACTAATTCCGAAATGGGGGACAAAGCAATAGGTATTTCCGGTGTAGAGAAGCAGCTGAGAGAGCTAAATACAAAAAAGGCTGCTGGTCCGGATGGAATACCAGTTCGGTGTTACAAAGACTATTCTGCGGCATTGGCCCACTACTTAGCTTGCAAGTCTGCTGGTCCGGATGGAATACCATTTCGGTGTTACAAAGACTATTCTGCGGAATTGGCCCCCTACTTAGCTTGCATTTATCGCGAATCTTTAATTCAGGGCAAAGTTCCTAGTGATTGGAAAAAAGGGCAGGTGATTCCCGTTCATAAGAAAGGAAAGACAACTTACCCACACAATTACAGGCCAATATCGTTGATATCAATTTCATGTAGAATTTGGACTATTTTCTCAGTTCGAACATAGTAAATTTCCTTGCAACGGAAAAGCTTCTTTCCATGAATCAGCACTGATTTACGAAACACCGTTCATGTGGAACTCAGCTTCCCTTTTCTCACATGACATCTTGCGAGCCATGGATGAAGAGCAACAGGTGGTGTGTGTTTTTCTCGACTTCAATAAGCCGTTCGACGCGGTGCCACACTGCAAACCGCTAACGAAGATACGAACTTGTGGAATAGGTTCACAGATTTGTGACTGGCTGGAAGACTTCCTAAGTAATAGAACGCAGTACGTTGTTCTCGACGGCGAGTGTTCATCAGAGACGAGTGTATCGTCAGGCGTGCCCCAGGGGAGTGTGATAAGAACCGCTTTTATTTTCTATCTATCTATCTATATGACCTAAAGGAAGACATAGAGGCGGTTCAGAGGCGCGCAGCTAGATTTGTTACTGGTAGGTTCGACCAATGCGCGAGTGTCACGGAAATGCTCCGGCAACTCAATTGGGGATCACTGGAAGAAAGACGACGTTGTTTTCGTGAATTTCTGTTAAGTAAATTTAGAGGGCCGAAATTTGAAGCTGAGTGTAGTACGATTTGCTGCCGCCTACTTACATTTCGCGTAAAGATCACAAAGACAAGATAAGAGAAATTAGGGCTCGTAGGGAGGCATATAGGCATTCTTTTTTTTTTTCTCGTTCAATTTGGGAGTGGAATAGGAGAGGAAATGCCTAGTAGTGGTACAGTGTACCCTCCGCCACGCACCTTACGGTGAATTGCGGAGTATGTATGTAGATGAGCATGTCTGGGAGGCGCTACGCAGACACATTGCAGCTAGACCAGCAGCTACCACAATGGTTATAGAGCTGGATGTTGCACACATGGAACAATGGGTAAATATCTCTCATGAGCTGATTGACAACCTCATATTGTTCATGCCATTGAGGTGTGCAGCTGTACCGGCAGTCCGAAGTGATCATACACCAGAGGTAACAGAAGGACTTCTTAATTATTATGGTAGCCCTTTGGCGCCTCGCTCTAAGTAAATGCCATGTAAAACTCAAGTAAATAGTCGAGATAGTAAAATATCATGTTGTATGACACACAATAAAATATCTGAATAAAATCCGTTACCATATGTATATTGTGTATGTGAGAGCTACTAGGCAAGATAAATAGATATAACACTTAACATTGGAGTGGAAGAGCTAAGAAGAAACAGAAACATATTTGCCATTTTGATAATCAAAAAATTCCATTTTATTTCTAAAAACGAAATTCTGTCCAATTAAAATTCTTTGGATTACAATAACCCCATTAATAAACGGATATTCAATTTTCCATTTAATTCATTACTCGAACCAAATCTATTAAATTCATTGGATTGCAATAACATTGTTTACCAAGTACATATTCAGATTTTCTATTTCTCCATTAACACAGAGAAACAATAACGAAAGACTAAGACAGGGTGCAACAAACCGGCAATACAAAAGCAATGAATCGTTGGGGAATCCAAGTATTTTAAAAAGCATGACATGTACACTTATTAACAACTCCGACTCAATTATTTTAAGGTTTGAGATAAATTTAACAGGATTATATATGAACCATTACATAAATGGTTTACAGGAATCACACACTCTTTCCAATGAGCAGTTCACACCGCCTGCACTCATCCTGTGCACTATGCCCTATCAGAGTTTCCATCACACTATCAATACATCACAGCGTCACCAATGGTGAAGGCAGCAACTGAATATCGAAATTGCAAGACAATGACTGGGTGACTGGAAGCAAAAAGTATTACTAACAGGAAAAGATACCAGGAGGCCAGCACAGCTCAGTATGTCTTACCCCCTCCCCCCCCCCCCCCGCCATGAACCACAGACATTGCCAAGCAGGGTTCACTTGCGTACACCAAGGATACAGATAGCCGTACTGTAGGTGCAACAACAATGGAGATTCCAGGAAGGTTTGAACAATATTTTTGAGAAGGATAAACAAAACAGACATCATGAAGACTGGAGCATAGAATGTTGCGTCCCTTAGTCGGGTAGGTAAGAAAATTTGAAAAGGTAAATGAAGAGGTTGAACTTAGATATGGTGGCACAGGAGAGATAAGATGAAATTAACAAGGGTGAAACAAGGCTAATGGAATGTAGTATTAGAAAATTAAGTGATTAGGTTAGTTAATGACAATGAAAGTAGTAGATGAGTTTCGTTATTTTCATCTTCCTGGAGTGTAACATTGTGTGGAAGTGAAAAATGGCTGATAAGGAGTTCAGACAGAAGATTTTGAAATGTGATGCTGTAGAAGAATGTTGAAGATTATATGGGTAGGTCATGTAATTAATGAGGAGGTACTAAACAGAAATGGGAAGAAAAGAAATTTATGGCATATTTTGGCTAAGAGAAGGGATAGATAGTTGGAACACATCTAAGACATCAGGTGTACGATGTCGCATCAAAAATGGAGGGATACCCCACCGAGTGGATGTATTATTACTCGTCAGAGACGGTCCACTAGTATGCAAATGTGCAAAGTCACAGAAATTGCAAATTAATTTTAAATATAATCCACATAAATGTTAATATGAAGGGTCACCACTATAGTTTTTATTAAAAGGCATGGAAGAAGATCAAACACTCTAAATCTACAAGCACGGTGACGGGATAATGGATCAGAGTGCACCAAATAATAAACACAATCCTCTTCCTATTTATCTTATTACCCCTCCAAAAGAGTGAAATAGGAATTTGTAAAGGAAAGTAAATTTATGACAAACAAATACATTTATTCATTAAAGCACACAGAAATTGGCGGGGAGGGGGGGGGGAGTTAACAGTATAATGGATTTTGTAAATGAAATCACAGTTAAAAAGGGACATCAACTGCAGTAAAATCGGTTAACACCGCGGAATAGATGTGTCACCAGCAAATTGGCTTAGTTTAAACAAATAAGTTTACAAATCAATATACAAAGTCTAATAGGAGTGAAACAAATGGAGACGGATCTTTCACATGTAAAGTTTTTAGCACTAAATTATTCAATACAGTGAAATATCTAGCTATACATGTGACGTTGTCTTATCGTGAAAAAATAGAAAGGTGGACAGAGACGCTATGAAATTAGTTACAGAAAGGAGAAGTCAACATCGATCATATGCACGCACTTACACACTGATGGGTGATTACTGCAACTATATAAAACAACTCTAGCAAATAGTGAGCATCAGTTTACCAATAACCTTGAGTCGGCTTGATCTGTCGACGCTACAGCTCGCTGGCGACTGAACAATGTTGAAGGAGTGGAGCTGAAAGAGAATAAATTCTTCCACCCAGGAATCTCACTACGATCTGTGAAGCACTCTCGACAGTCAACTATAACAGCCCCACTATCACGGCAGACATCAGTTGTCAGGTAAATGCTTCCAGTGTCGACTAGGACATACACTCACAAACTCAAGCGCAAAAGGCGAGTATTGAGTCCAAATGTCCCCAGAATGGAATTGCATAAACCGCTAGCACGTCGGTACAGCTGTCTAATCTCAAGTCTCGAGCGAACAAGAATATAAAACACAGCTGTTTTGCAAAGCAAATAACTGCAACTAAGTTCCTGTACGGGTCGACATGTGAAACTTTAAAAGTCCGCTATTCGCTGCAGGCGGATACCTCAGAAAACTAAAGTCCCACAAACGCTCAGTACACAGCCCTGAAGAGTGAATAAACTCTTCTGGTCCTATCTGAAAGAAGACGTCCAAAATAGCCGGAGACTACATAAGAAGTGCCCCACTCTTCGTCTGCCCACACGAAAAACTGGCCGTCACCGCTCCCCTAATATATACCAATCACTGGAGAGCCCTAACCCTCCGGCCAATGAGATGGACAGGCAGCTACGACACATAGCTAGACCTGTCGCCTACAAAACCGGAGCCAATCAGATCGCCTCCAGAGGACGCCACCCAACCGTCCTTTCGAATATTCCACACGCCCATCGTTTCCCAGCCTTTTGCTGTAAAAGGAATTTAAAGTCTTATCTAGCGAGCTTGTAGCCAAAATAGCTACAGATAAAAGAGCAAAGTGGAAAGGGGACACAAAACACCAGACAAGGGAAAACTCTATTGCACGCCGAAATTCCACCGGAAGCCAGGCAGTATATCACGCTGAAAAAACATGGCCTTAGTCAGCCCCCAGCTGTAATTCTGCAGATAAGGAAGGCTAACGGATACTTAGAAGATAACCTCCCCAAAGGCTCCATGATGACAGGAATCCCACAGAATGCGGCCCACACTGTCTGCTATCTAAAAGGGATGTGATAAGTTATCGAGTATTTTTAGAGAGTGCAGCCACCTCAGGTAGTGAGCCTACTGACAGATTGGTCCCACCTCGCAAACTGCCCCTATAAACGTGTTGCCAGCGACCAGCCTCCCTTCACAACACCAGCCTAGCTCTGCCTTCCACAGGCAAGGACAGCACCTAACAGCACAGAGTAACATATACAGAGGCGCAGCCCTCCCTAAACCACTGTCCTACGCTCCCCTCGTAGTTCCGTAAGATGCTAGCAGGTGTCAGGCGGATCGCTGGCTTAGGGTGCCTCTCGCACGTCAGAGAGTAACATGGAGGGGAGACTGAGGGGAGAGCTTGTGCCGCCTGCCACGAAGCCACGGCTGTGTCCGGCTTGCTGGCGTTTGAGGGGGAGGTGGTAGTGGGGACAGCTGCTACCTGCCGCTTTCTCTGGCCAGTTTAAAGAGCTGCTTTTGACCGCACCGCCATCATGGCACATCTTACGTAACTGCTGGAAACACTCTCTCCCCACACCCCTGAGCGTAGGACCGGGCCCTTACGGAGATTTCCCGTCTGTATATATTTGTCTGTGCTAACAGCTAACGAATACAGTTCCCAAGAACAAGAAGAAAAATGTTATCCAAGACACATACTGCAGATTAACCAAACAATACATTTTGGGGCACACCCTTATGAGATGCAAGAATAAAGATACGTTAGACACCCAACTGACGCAAACTGTGATCATCCTTTTCAGATTCTATCAGCACCATAGTCCAGATAGTAGTCGGAAAACACATTTAACACCATATTTCCGCAGAATACGGACATTCCTATTGGAGACGCTCCCAGCAAGGCGAAAAAAGCCATTAACTTGGGTACTATCTCAGTGATATTGTCCCTCACCCGTTGCACAGTTGGTCGACAGCGCAACACTCGTGTTGTCTGTCGTTTACTGTAATCATACCGACAAAAATTGACTTGTAGATGGAATATCCAAGCTGACAAACTTTCAGGGTCTGTAATGACGAGTTCTGTGCACCAAGGTGCGCAGAACCTCTTCACACTGAGCCGAATGGTATAAGTATTTAGCCTGCAGATACAAGCCAGCGTGGGTTGTCTTTCTATAAACAGTGTGTTCCAACGAACTATCCACCTTCCTCATGACCAATAGATCAAGGAAGGTTAGGTAGCTATTCTTTTCTACCTCCATGGTATTCAGGTGTTCCATAAAGATACAGGATGAGTCAGGAGGAAAGAAACATGCTTTGATGGGTGATACTACTGGTGATTCTGAACGAAACAGTCTAATAAACATATACCCTTTTCTTGAACCTTTCCGGGCAAACCAATGTAAACAACTAGGAACTGAAAATTTGCAGGTGGCAGTAAATTAAGATAATGTTATGTTATGTCAGAGAAGACGTCAGCCGCGAGCGCCCTCTGCTGCAACCCCGCTCGCGGCCACCACTGAACTGTATCGACCACTTGGCAATAGGACAGGCACTAAATAAGACTCATCAGTAGGCAGGCTTATACCTAGTCTTCAAGATAAGCTATATATCTGTATGGAAAGCATTCCACTTGTCTGCAGCTATGAAAGTTAAGTATTGTAATATTTCTGCTAAATATATATCTTGTACTAATCTAGTTTAGTGTTTCCAGTTTCTGCTGTCCCACTGGCTGGTCACCTCAGGCTCCGTACTCGCACACGCGTGCATCCTACTTCCCTGTGTCGGTCTCTCTCTTCACTCGGCCACCGACCTCGACAACAGACGGAGAAAAAAAAATTACAAAAAAAATTAAAACAAAATAAAAAACACGCCACTAGGATTCTAAATAAATCGAAACCAGCCGCTATGTCTGCCGTAATTCAGACTGTCGCATGTTCGGAGTTATCAATTATCGTAATGATCGGAGTTCACTTTCATGTTATGGTTTCTTTAATTGTGTAAGTCCCTTAACAAAATGTTCAAATGTTTGTAAAGCATATGGGACTTAACTGTGGGGTCATCAGTCCCTAAACTTACAAACTACTTATGAGCTAACTAATATTAAAGACAGCACAAACATCCATTAACGAGGGGGGATTCGAACCCCCGACGTGGAACGACCTCGCGCATCGTAGCATAGCGCCTCAATGCGCTGGGGCCTCTCCGCCGCGGCTAAGTCCCCTAACGGAAGATGTCTAAACAGTCCACCATTAAATTCAGTGCATTTGGCTACTGTTGTCGACAGGTGTTGTTTTGCTGATCAAAGCTCAGTTCTGCATTCCTTTATTTGAGGGAACTTACACAATTAAACAAACCATTTACTGCCATTTGCACTTTTGCCGTTCCTAGTTGTTTTCTTTGGTTTACCCGGAAACGGTTAAGAAAAGGACATATGTTTAAAAGACTTCTTTGTTAAGAATCAACTGGAAACCGAAAAGTCGCTGGTTCGAAACCCGGTCAGACCTCGAAGTTTTCAGTCTGCGTTTTAACTCGTCCTTCACTTCTCAACAATGTGAGAAGTCGCCAGAAATGATACGTAGTTAGGATTCCACGTTAAGCTGTAGGTCCCGTTTGACCACCAGCATGAATGGGACTTTCTTTTTGTAGGTTATGGCAATGGATGAGACGTGGATGCCATTTTTCAATCCAGAAACAAAGCGCCAGTCAGCTCAATGGAAGTACACAGATTCACCGCCACCAAAAAATTTTCGGGTAACCGCCAGTGCTGAAAAATGATGGTTTCCATGTTCTGGGACAGCGAGGGCGTAATCCTTACCCATTGCGTTCCAAATGGTACTACGGTAACAGGTGCATCCTACGAAAATGTTTTGAAGAACAAATTCCTTCCTGCACTGCAACAAAAACGTCCAGGAAGGGCTGCGCGTGTGCTGTTTCACCAAGACAACGCACCTACACATCGAGCTAACGTTACGCAACAGTTTCTTCGTGATAACAACTTTGAAGTGATTCCTCATGCTCCCTACTCACCTGACCTGGCTCCTAGTGACTTTTGGCTTTTTCCATCAACGAAAGACACTCTCCGTGGCCGCACATTCACCAGCCATGCTGCTATTGCCTCAGTGATTTTCCAGTGCTCAAAACAGACTCCTAAAGAAGCCTTCGCCGCTGCCATGGAATCATGGTGTCAGCGTTGTGAAAAATGTGTACGTCTGCAGGGCGATTACGTCGAGAACTAACGCCAGTTTCATCGATTTCGGGTGAGTAGTTAATTAGAAAAAAATCGGAGGCCTTAGAACTTGAATGCACCGCGTATTCCATCATGAACACAGTTTCTTAGATCGTCCATCAATGACACCCAACCTGCACAAAGATGTAAACAAATGCGCACGAACAGTTCCAATGTGATGTAATGGGTGAGACAGCTGATTAGTTACTGTCATAACACCAGGAAGGAAGTACACTGCTTGTGATGGCTGTACTTCTGCCATGCCTACAAGGTCAATTCAGAAGTTTGATTATATCCAAATTGTTATTACGTGTCATGAGGCACGCAAATCAAGGTGAGATTCCACACTGAGTGGAACAAAGCGATGTTGCTCGGGCGTGTAGGAGTTAAAGAGATACAGTAACTGTCAATGACTTGCCTCTTTCTGGTCGTCGAAAGGTCACCACAGCTGCTGGTGACCGCTACTTACGGATTTCAGCTCGGCGGACCCTGAGAGGAACATCAGCATGCAGAATAATCATAGTAGTGTAGCCACAGGAAGTCGCACTTCTACTGTAGGTAATGGGCTGATTGACGTACAACTTCACTTCCATGACGAGGTCCAGCGTTGTCACCTAGACGCCATGCAGCGCGATACAGATGGTCCCAACAGCAGGCTGAATGGACTCGTCAGATATGGCATCACTGATGCATCTGCTTTCAACCAGACAATAGTCGGGCACATGTTTGGACTTTGGAGGCAACCTGGTCTACCTGCATGTCTTTGACACACTGTCCAGGGACTGAAGCAAGGTGGGGGACCCCTGATGTTTTGGGGCGGCATTATGTGGAGGCACCGTATGCCACTAGTACTCATAGACTATACGGTACAGGGATGACACCCGCCGATGTGTAGTGCCACCATACTGGCAGCACTTCAATGAGGGGTCCGTCTTCATGGACGACAATTCCCGTGATCATCATGCACATCTTATGAATGAGTTTCTTCATGATAACGAAATCGCAAGATTACAATGGCCAGCATATTTCCAGAACATGAAACCTCTTGAATATGCCTGGAATACAATGAAAGGGCTGTTTTTGGTCAAGGCGCCGTTGACGAGTGGAGGCATCTGGGTCAACAGTCCCTTGATAATCTAGTAAACAGACTGCCACGATGGATACAGGTATGCATCAGTGCAAGAGGACTTGTTACCTGGTTTTAGGGACATGGTGTATGTTGCAATCTGGAACATAAATTCAGAATATGTAGATTATTTATATACATGTGACGTCTTTTCCGAAAGAACAGACGTCTGATCCTGCAGATGTTATTCTTTCATATTCACAGAATATATGACATCAACTGCGAATGGGCAAAGCTGAAAATGTGTACCCAGCCTGGATCCGACCCGGGTCTCTAGCTTTATAGGTAGTTACGATGACCACTACACCACTGGGGACACAGTGATCACCGCATCTGCAAGGACTACCTATGTACGCCTCCTGTCAGATATAAATTCCCAGCCTCACCCTGCCCACAGTACTCAAACTCGTTGTTTTGAAGCTAATATCCGTAAGAGTAAGGGCCCTTACTTATTCGCTGGTGGACGGCAGATGAACAGATTTTGTGTTTCCTTAGCAATATGCCTATTTCAGAGGACACATTGCCAACACAAGGCAGGAATGCAACTGGTTCATTGTACTTGGTGCGTTGCTTCTTATTGTTATAGTTATGCATGGCCTTCCATATTTGTCGTGGAGTATAGACATTCTCTTTAAACACGTTCTCCAAGTAATCTAGCTCTGCATGAGGATTATCTTCCTCCTGTATTATTTGCGCCTGATTTATTAATGTACCTAGAACACCAGAAGTTTGTGCGGGATGATGGCAGCTGGACGCCTGGAGGTATAGATTTGTATGCTGGTCAATAGGTTTTGCACAGAAACAATAGTGGACATTAAAAACAGGTCTAAATGAAGCAGCATATGCAAACCAAAATCCATTCTTGATGCGATTTCGAATAACAATGTAAATTTCTGTTTATGGTTGATGTGCGTATCGAGCTCTTCTTAAATGCCCAATACGAGCATTATGGGAGGAAGGAAGCTTAGGTTTCAACGTCCCATAGACAGTGTGGCCATTACTGATGGTCCTCACGCTCGGATTTTTGAGCAAGGATGGGGAAGGAAATCGATCGTGTCCTTCCGAAGCTACCATCCCGCCATTTGCCTGGAGTAGTTTAAATAAAAGACAGAGAACCTAAATCTGGGTGATAAGATGCGGATTTGAACCACCGTCATCTCCAATGCGAATCCAGTGTGGCAAGAATTGTCCCTGGTGATGCCTGCGTTAAAGAGGCAGTACGTGCTCAGGTGATACTACAAGTGTCATCTTCAAATTTTATACCGTGTACTCAAAACAAGTTCATTTATCTTAGGAGTCTTATTTGAATGCCAACATACCAACGCTTGCACCTTGCATGACGAAATATTAACCTATATCGCATTTTGCGGGTATGCTTTGTACAACTGTACTGAACATCACTAGAATATACTTTAATTCCTTAATTAAGCGATACACTCAATCATAAAACTTGTTACTTCCATTCTGAAATCTATTTCGCAATGTTTAAGAGCAATGAAGATGCCAATTCCAGATACTGAATACACTATCAGTTCCACATTAATTTGCACTATTTCCAGGATTAAGTAAGCTGTTATGAAAAAATAGACCAAATTTCAGTCATCAGTCAATAGTACTTGATTAGCAACACATACATCGTACAGTAAAATCAACAAATACACACATTAACCATAATGTATTCTTGAAGATTTATTACTTCCAGTAATTTTCGGGTATGCAGCCGGATCTCGTTGATATTCTGACACGATATTTCTGGGCAGAGAAGTCCCGTCATCTTCAGGTGAGTAGGCAACTACTGAAGAACCCAGTTTTTGTGAAAATGATAACAAAATGTACATATTCAGAACGTAAAACACCACGCTGGATAAAACTTTCACGTTGAAGAAACGGAGCGATGACGACGAGACGAAGAGACACATTTAAAATACATGGCAACACAATGCTCTGCCTGTGCGGCGGTTGCTGACGTTTTAAAAACACACGTACACTCGAAGCACTAAATTACTGCACACTTAAAACCACTGCCACACAATTAAAATCTCTGAGCAGGCCCCGCAGTGGAGAGGGAGGGGCAAGGAAAGTGCGGTGGGGAGAAGGGGAGGGGGTGGGGGCGGAGTGGGGATGGGATGAGATGGGATGGAAGGACTTCAAGGGAGTGGGGGGGGGGGAGTCCAAGCGGAGGAAGGGAAAACCATGGGTGGAGGGGGATGTGGCACTAATCTACAAGGAAGGCTAAGGTTGATAGGAGGGGTATATATCAGGACGGAGGGCGTCATCCGGGAGAGGAAGCTGATGGAAGTGACCCTCGGATAGGATGTGGAGAGTATGGAGGTGGAGAGAGGAAGGAACATGCTGCTAAAGGAGTGGCAGAGGCCCGGCATTCAAGAGGATAGGAGAGACCAGAGGGTGACGAGATTCTATTTTGCGGGAGGTGTATAGGATGCGGAGATGTTCAAGGAATTTTAGAACGTGGGGGAAAGGGATAAGATCAAATAGGATCCGCGTGGGGGAGGGGAAGCGGATACGATAAGCGAGGCGGAGGGCGTGGCGTTCTAGGATCTGGAGGGATTTATAAAAGGAGGGCGAAGAGCCCAGGTACAGTGGCAGTCTTTATGTCGAGTTTCGCGTATGCGAAATACGCTGGTGTCTTTCTGCGAATGTTAGGTTGTGACATAAGCGGTAGGCGGGGTTGTGTGTGCTGCCCTCGGTGGTGAAGTGAAAACTCCTCCAATTATCCAATTATAGATACGAGTGAATGTGAACGGCAGGGCATTACGCCATAGACTATCTGAGCGTTTTACTGTGTCGTAAACCATGCACGAAAAAATATGGGCTTAAGAAAGCGACACAAAAATCGTACTTGGTACGGTTTTTTAAAAGGTTTGTTAATACACTGATGGAAAAGAGTCAGCATCCTTGTTGGAAATACTATGGTGACATTTAAGTAGCGTAACTAGTGCTATTTACCTTGGCAGGTCACTTTTTCATGTCAATAATTTAGTTTCAATATACTGTGTTGAATGTGATTCCTTAATTTCTCCTGGCGAATAACAACTTCGAAAAACTTACGGGTATACTGCCAGGTATCAAAATCGACGACGGCCTATATTTCGGCAGGAGACCACCCTGCCATTTTCAAAGCAAAACTGCAGTGAGGAAGCAGTGTGTAACGGTCTTTAAAACCTTTGTTTCCAATGAGTAAACAGTAAAGACAACACACACCGAGCAAGCAAGCACACAGCGCCGACACAACCAAAGATGAAACCGGTCAGAATATCGATAATAGACATCAGTTCTCTACGGATGAGGTCGGATTAGTTTTGTCCCTCTGTTTTCTGACAAGTGAGAGAGCAGGATCCCAAGCGGAATTTAAGCAGAAGCCCAGATTTTTTTTCTATCGCTTCCTTGATAATACAGTCCCAGTAGTTGAAAGTGCATGCCAGAATTTCCGTTTTGTTGCATTCCATAGGGTGACCTGTGTCAAAACAGTGTTCGTCCACAGCAGATTTGTTTGCCTATTGTAAACGTGGGTGACGTTTATGCTCAATACAACGGCTTATCTCGGTTTACACAAGGCGGGTATCTACCGTATCCCATGTAGCTGTGGCATGTCATATGTTGGTCATACTATTAGGACTGTTGCTGACAGTTGTTTTGAGCATAAACGTCACACGTTTACAACAGCCAAACAAATCTGCTGTGGACGAACACTGTCTTGACTCAGGTCACCCTATGGAATGCAACAAAACGGAAATTCTGGCATGCACTTCGAACTACTGGGACTGTGTTATCAAGGAAGCGATAAAAAAACTAGGCTTCTGCTTAAATTCCGCTTGGGATCCTGCTCTCTCACTTGTCAAAAAACAGAGGGACAAAACTAATCCGACCTCATCAAATGTTCAAATGTTTGTGAAGCTTAAGGGACTTAACTGTGGGGTTATCAGTCCCTAAACTTGCAAACTACTTATGAACTACCTTATACTAAAGACGACAGAAACAGCCACACCCGAGGGGGGATTCGAATCCCCGATCATTGGGGCCGTGCAGACTGTGACTGTCGTGTCGCAGACCGCTCCGTCACTGCGGCCAGCCCCGACCGCATCCGTCGAGATTTGATGTCTATTATCGATATTCTGACCGGTTTCATCTTTGGTCGCGTCGGCGCTGTGTGCTTGCTTGCTCGGTGTGTTGTCTTTCCTGTTTACTCATTGAAAGCCGAGGTTTTAAAGATCGTTGCACATTGATTCCTCACTGCAGTTTCGCCTTGAAAATGGCAGGGTGGTCTCCTGCCGAAATATCGGCCGTCGTCGATTTTGATACCTGGTAGCATATCCGCAAGTTTTTCGAAGATACTGTGTAGAAGTCCAGCTATTATTAGGCAATGAAATTGCATCAGAAAATTTCCTTCAGGACATTTTATAGGCATTACATTTCGTCACGTGGCTTTGCTGTGGCGTCCTTTTACTTGAAATAAATCGCAATTCCCGATGTTATGGCTTCACTGTATTAGGTTTAGATGAAATACCAAACTGTGGCGCATGAAATTTGTGCCCCGGCCGGTATTCGAACCCGGGATCTCCTGCTTACTAGGCAGACGCGTTGACCACTCCGCCACCGAGGACACAGTGATCAGCCCGACTGCAGGGGACTCTTCCCTGCACGTCTCCCGCCACACACAAATCTCCATTCTCCACGCTGTCTCTTTCCTATACCACAGCCTATTTATTCTATAATGCTTCCAGCCACAGTAGTGTATTCCCGCAACAGGGAGAACAGAGCATGAGGTATCGAGACACGATTAATTGTGTGGTATAGGAAAGAGACAGCGTGGCGAATGGAGATTTGTGTGTGGTGGGAGACGTGCAGGGAAGAGTCCTCTGCAGTCGGGCTGATCACTGTGTCCTTGGTGGCGGAGTGGTCAACGCATCTGCCTAGTAAGCAGGAGATCCCGGGTTCGAATACCGGCCGGGCACAAATTTTCATTCGCCACAGTTTGGTATTTCATCTAAACCTATTACAGTGAAGCCATAACATCTCGAATTGCGATTTATTTCATTCATTTGAACGCTGTAATTCGTCAAAAATATATATATAATTGTCCTTTTACTTGTTAGTGTAAACCCGGCTTCATAAAGTGGAGAAGCGGTGTGACGTCAGTGGTTGGTTTGCAGTCGGTGGCCTTCCTGTGGCACCGCAGCCGGCTGCAGCGACTGGCGCGCATCCTGGCGGCTGCTGGGGGAGACGAGGCCGGCGGCTGCGCCACTCGCGCCCTCTACCGCCGCCGCGCCGCCACCATCGTCCGCTACATCCAGGTCAGTATGTATCCTGACATCTCAGGAGTGTGTTTTACTACTAACTGACGACTTTAATATGTTCTAAACAATACTGTGCTGCATCTGGATGTGCATTAAACAGTTTAAAGTTTGCAGACATATAGGTAACATTTCTGTTCTTTTATGTTGTGTAAGTGATGGAAAAAAGTAATAGATGATGTTGCAGTTTCTTTGTTCTTCATGACAGTTCTTTTTCTTGTTTGTCAACATGTACATTCCGAAATACTGTGTTCTCTTGCAAGTGCTGAATAGAATGGAAAGGCCAGGATACAATAATCATTATGCGAAAATGGCAAAGAAAACGCCAAAGAGGAGAATAACGCTAGTGGGGAGTGGGGACCAAATGTAACTATCATGAATCGAAGGGGGCAAATGCGTCTCATGATGGTGTACAGATAAGTAATTAGATGTCAGATGATTTATAGAAGAAGGAAAAAGTGAAGTATATGGCGGAAATGGCTGTGTTGCGAACATGGTCAGTTTGCTGTAGTGTCGAGTAGGCTTTCACTCGTTTTGGTAATTTGGTCTGGTGATTACGAAGTCAGAGTCCTCCACTGAAAAATACAGACTTAATGACAATGTGCTGGAAGGCAGTGGTGACACTGTTGTAGATGTGAATATAGATTGGAAGTATACTTCATGTGTGGGGTAGGTGGTGTCTGCAACTTGTGTGTCAGTGGTACTTACGTTATGAATGGAAGCAACTTGGTAACGTACAGGAGATGATTGTGGTGGTAAATTGTTCTTTAGCGGAGTAGCATATGGTTCAGTTAATTTGGTGAATTAAGGTGGACTTGGTGTATGGATAACGTATAACATATTTTTAGCCGGCCGCGCTGGCTGAGGGGACTAAGGCGCTCCAGTCACTGTCTGCACGGCCACTACAGTCGGGGGTTCTAATCCCCCCTTGGGCATGGATATTTGTGCCGTCTTAGTTCGTAAGTAATTCTTAAGTAGTTTGTAAGTTTAGGGACTGATGGCCCTGTAGTTAAGTCCCATAGACTATACAAACATTTTGATTACATATTTTTAATCTCAAATGTATTGCTCGTAGTTGTGAATACAATTTTTCGTTTGTTGTATTGTACCGAATTGAATCATTGCACTGTACGTGCTCTGAATGACTTGATAAAAGAACTAAAAATAATATGGCGTTGTTGTCTAGATTGATATTTCTTGGTAAACTTTTCTGTGTGTCTTTCATGCATTTGGTTGTATTATGTACGTTTATCGAGTGTAACGAAGGGCGAAGAATGTGCGACGTTGTAAATCGTCAGAAACGACTGTTTGCACACCAGTTATTGCAAAACGCTGAGGTAAGTTGTATGATGGCTGAGGGAAAGCGGTTCATAAATACTCTCTGGTGGGCTGTGCATACCGTAAGTTACTGGTTTGTTGTTCAGAATGGATCCCGCAAATACGGGAATCACTCTATGGAGAGGAACTACTGACTTGTGTAGGTGAGAGCCTGTTATATATTACCGTAATTAACGATCACAATCATGGCTGTGGCATCAAACTGGATTCGTCATTAGAAGGTGTATGGTGTAAAGTGAATAGTTACAACGACTGGATTTTTTTTCTCTGGACAAGTGGCTGTTTAACATATGAGGCAATACTCGCCAGAATTTGTTCTTGACGAACTTTACATCGGATCATCAGTCTAAGCATTGTCTGTTTGCTGTGGCGTATATTGTTAAGTTACATTGGGACTGTAAAAAAATTATCTCAGACGAATGGTCATGTGGCTACTGGACTTGGCATTGTCAAATTTGCGAGAGGATGTTAATATTGTCGCGTTGAAATGGAAGCAGGCTTGACTTCGAAGGCAACTAAACGCAGCACTTATACCGACAGCACGTTTATTACGAACTTAACAAACACGCAGCACTGACTGCCTTTTTTTTTTTTTTTTTTTTTTTTTTCTTTTTTTTTTGCGGCTGCCTCTTTTTTTAGGGAATCTGATTTCAAGTTTTTTTTATTTTTGTTGTTGCTCTAACCAACTTTTTTTTATTTTTTTATTTTTTTCCCTTTTTTGCGACCTTTTTTTATTATTATCAAACAAGACCCTTTTATTTCTTTTTTGTATCCAACTTTTTTTCCCTGAGCTTCTCCACTTCAGGCGTTGGCACCTAACACCTAACTAATCATAACCAATCTAAATGCCTCGCCTAAACAAAAAAAACAAAAAAACAAAACAAAACAAAAAAAAATAAAAGTAAAAATAAAAAAAAATAAAAAAAAATAAAGTAAAAAAATAAAAAAAAAGAATAATTCTAATGCCACCGCCACTTTTTTCCTAAATTAAGTCCATCCAGAAAACAGGATAAAGGAAATATCGTGTTGTCACTGAGTCATGTATTTAGTATTTTATCCGATCCTCATTCTTTCAAATACAATTTTCAACATGTTACCGAACTTTTTCTTGTGATCCATATACCTATTAATTTTGTAGTATTCGTTCCGTATATACATCTGGAAGTCTATGATGTTGTCTGGTCCCAGGTTGTTGATGGCATAATTTACATAATTTCCTATCAGCCAGTACACAGCGTTATTTTTTGCGTCTGGAAAGTACCGTTCTTGAGGTCTGTGAAGAACAGTTGATGTTATGTTGTTGGGTGATGTCCTTGCAATAAATGCAATTTGCTCTTTAATCCAGTTCCAATTACTTATATTCCCACCGCATGTATATCTATGTGTTATTGTATCTGTTAGATGGCATCGTTGACACAGAATGGTATCACTGAGACCAATTCCGTAGAGTCTTTCGTGAGTACTAATGATGCTGTTCACTGATTTGTACCACGTTGTTTTTATATCGGAGGTCAGGACTTTTAAGTTGATGTTTTCCCAGATAGCATTCCAGTCTAAATTTGGATACTGTCTTTCTATTTTATTTCTGCCTTCACTTTTCCACCTTTCCCTCATGATTGCTCCTGATGTTATCTGTTGAGCTTGTCGAAGTCCGGTACTCAAATAACTTAGTTCAATATAAAATGTCCTCACATGCTGTAGACGACTATTTATTTTTCGCACATCAATAGGGTGTTGTAGATTTTCTGGTTTAACGATTTCAAAGAGCTGGCTGGTAATACTTTCTTGAGATTCTCTTATTACATTCATTTGCCTCTTGGCGAAAAGTGCCGAAGCTTTGCTTGTGATGTCAGTTAGACCTAAACCGCCATGTCTCGGATCTAAGGTGGCTACCTTGACTGCTGTTCGAAATATTTCTCCTTTCCACAGGAAGTTTGTAATTCTGGACATAATTTTCCGGGCTATCATCCTTGGTATTGGAAATACTTGGGCTGTATAGTATGCTTTGAACAGGATACGTAAGTTTATGTACTTAACCCTCTGAAACTGATTTAAGGAACGTGATAAGTTCTCCATTATAGCACCTCGAAGTGTTTCGTAGGTGTCTTTCCAGTTCATTGCAGCCATTTTCATGGCGTTTGTTGTTAGTGTTATTCCTAGGCCTTTATGCTGCTTCACCACTTTTGCCCATTTTGTCAAAACCTCTAAGATTTAAGATTTTGCTTTTCTTTTCATTTGCGTTTGCTCCAGACAAACTACAGTAAGTTCCCGTTACTGTTTCTAATGTGTCTATATCTTCCATATTTCTTATGATGATTCCTACATCGTCAGCATTATCTCTTATAACAGTTTTATGTCCTCCTAGTGTGATGCCTGTTAATTTGTCATGAACATGTCTGAGAAACGGGTCCAGTGAGATGGCGAATAGGGTCATGGAAAGTGGACTTCCCTGAGGAACACCTCGTCTGACTTGTAGCAGTTTTGTTGTTTGGCCGTTGACAGCTGTTCTTGCATTTATTCCTGTGGCAATGTTTCGGATCAGAGACAAGGCCTGTTCATTGAATACCAGACGCTTTAAAGTCTGCAGCAGGTATTCATGGTTTACCACATCGAAGGCTTTATGGAAGTCCAAAAAAGTCAACGCACATTTTATGTTCGTTACAGAGGTGATTGCAATGACATCTCTAAAATCAGCTAAAGTATGAAATATATTTCTCCCCGCGGCACAATTTTGATGTTGACCAATGATTTTGTGTGTTAATGATGAAAACTTTTTATTCACAACTCTAGCAAAAATTTTTTAGTCTGAATTCAGCAACGAAACGGGCGAAAGTTATTTAGGTCTTTGTTACCTTTATTTTTAGGGACGAGTACAATTTTGCTTTCTTTAAATTCAGGTGGTATAATTTTTGCCTTAATAACCTCATTCACCATCTCAGTAATTTTCTCACCGACTATTGGCCAGTAACGAACGTAAAATTCCACTGGCAAACCATCGGGTCCTGGGGATTTTTTTAATGGTGAACTGCAGAGAGACTCATAAACGTCCTCTTCATTAACCTCAGAAAGGAATTCCTGATTGTCACTTTCCGTCAGCTGTGGGACTATAATGTTAAAGAAATTATCATAATTTTCAACACCTCCTGCATTTCCAGAATACAATTCATTATAATAACGGTGCACTTCATTAACAATATCCTTCTGGGTTTTTAGAGTAATGCCATGTTTTGTTCTGATTTCATCAATAAACGATCTCTTCCTGTTCTTAGCATGCTTTAGTAAATGATAGAGTGAAGTCATTTCATCCTCCGTAACTGATTTCGCTTTTGATTTTATTTTTAATCCTTCTAATTGCTTCCTTTTAATAGTGAGCTTTGACTTTTTTAATGTCTTCCTGTCGACGCAGGTGTCTGGCTATATAACTCTCTTAAGATTGAGTAAAAAAACTCTATATTATTCTTAATACATCTTGCCCTCTGACTACTATATTGCATTAAAACCTTCCTCAGCTTCGGCTTCGCTCTTTTTGTCCACCAATCGATAGTGGTTGCATATCTGTTAAGTGCACGCAGGCACACTGTCCAGGCTTCCTTTAGTGTGTCTTCTAAATCACTGCCTTGCAACAACGAGATGTTTAAATTCCAGTTACTCCTGAACTGACGTATAGGCTGTGGTCGTAAATTTATGCAGATCAACAAACTGAAATGGTCCGAAAAGTACGTAGGAATAGTTTCTACTTTTGTTACGGAGGATGTAAGATCTTGAGCAACATATACCCTGAGTGAAGATCTCTCGGGCGTGCAGCCGGATGGATTGATCGTTGTAGAACGAATTTTCGATAGCGTAACGTGCCATCATCATCAGGTTACTCCCGCTGACTGAGGCGCTGGACAAGGATGGGACCCCTCCACGCCCACACCAACGTGGTGACCATCACAAAAGTTCTACTGTCACCTCCGTAATTAAGTTAGTTTGCTAAGGTGGATCACGGGATGAGGGAACCGCGATGTTATCCGTACGTGTGGGCGCGATCACCCATTAATACGGTGCATCTGGAGATAGAATTGGTCGAAAGGTATACGAAGGGTAAAGGTATGTAAGGGCAGAGGAAAAAAAGTGCCAAGGCAAGAGCCAAGGGAAAAAAACCTCTGCGACAGTGGGGTAGGTATGAAGGGCAGTAGCGGTATGCTATCTGCGACAGATCATGCAAGGGTTGGTAATGTTAGTGATGGGTATTTTCTCAGTACCATTAACTTTGCTAGGTTTGTCATAAAGAATCAGTCCGTTTTGATGCGAGGTTCTGCTGCAGCTGAGCTCCAATGATGCCTCCTGGGTCGGCTGTGGCAGAATACCTGTAACATAGCCAAGTCTGTCAAGGTAGTTAGGCAGTTCGGTCATAGAACTGGCTAAGTGTGCGGGACTGTTTAGGTTTGTTTGTGTTTAGTGCGAATGAATATGGTTTCCCTGCCTTGCCTGTAGGTCGGCTGTGGGCTCAGCTGGCTTTGCCAGTCAGATTGCTGTTTTGCAGGGGTTTGCCATGTTCATCGTGTTTGTGAGTTGGTGTTCCCTACGGCCGTAGGTGGTTAGTCTCTGAGGAGAAGTGTTTTTGGGCGATTATGTTTCCACCTATGGTTGTGATCGTAGTTCCCCAAGCGTAGGATGAAGGGGTTGTTCGAGTGTCTCGAGTTTCTGTATAGTCGTGTGGCGAGTTTCTTGAATACCACCGAGAGGCGCTCTAGGCGGTATTCATTGTGAAGGTCCACGGTGCGTGTGTATCGTGGAGCGTTGCTAATGATGCGTAGTACCTTGTTCTGTATGAGCTGCAGGCGGCGCAGCCGTGTTGGCGCCGCGTATGCCCAGCACGGAGCACCGTACGTCATCAGAGGTCTAATATGTGTCATGTAGAGGTTCCTCGACACCCGGCTATTCAGTTTGCTTTCCCTGTTGAGCATCGGGTAGAGTTGTTTGAGCCTCGCGTTTGCTCTGTTGGTCATGTGTTGTATGTGGTCCCCCCATATGAGTTTCCGGTCCAGCCAGACACCAAGGTATTTGACTTTCTCACGGAAGCGTATTGGGCGTGTGTGTAGAGTAATTGGTCTACAGTGTTGGTGTTTGCGCAAGTGTTTCGGTCTGCGTGTGAACAGAACTGCCTCACACTTGTCGACGTTGACTTTAACACGCCATTTCTCCAACCAAGGTTCGGCAGTTCTGAGTGCTGTCTGTAGGCGTGAGTTAATGTTTGATGGCTTCCAATCTTGCGCCATGATGGCGGTGTCATCTGCGTAGATTGCAGTCATCGTGTTATGTGTGGATGGAAAATCATTAATGTATAGGTTAAACAAGAGGGGCCCCAAGATGCTGCCTTGGGGTACTCCGGCTTGGATACCATGTCGTGTAGACTGTTTGCCCTGCACGTCAGTGTTGAAGCTTCTGTTGGTGAGATATGAGTGTATGAGATGCACGAGTCCGTCGGGAAACGCGGCGTCATTAAGTTTGCGTATAAGGCCGTTGTGCCAGAGACGATCGAAAGCTTTTTCGATGTCCAGGAACACAGCCCCAGTGGCTTTGTTTTTGTTGTAGCCGTCTGTTATGTGTTCAACTACGCGGAGGAGTTGTTGTGTTGTGGAGTGGTGATTCCTAAATCCGAATTGCTCCGGTCTTAGGGTGTCATTGGTGATGCAGTGCCGAGTGAGACGTTTAAGTATTACCTTCTCAACTATCTTACTGAGCGAGCTCAGCAGACTGATGGGTCGGTAATTTTGTGGGAGGGAGTTGTCTTTCCCTGGCTTCCTGAACATCAGGACCTTGGCCGCCTTCCAAAAGGCAGGGAAGTGTTGGTGTTGCAGGATGGCATTTGTGATGTGTGTCAGGTACTCTACTGCTCTATCCGTGAACTCCTGGAGAACCCGGTTTTGAATGCCATCATGGCCAGGCGCTTTTCTGGCTGTGGTGTGCTTGATGGCCCATGTGATTTCATGTGTGCTAGTACGTCTAATTTCGTTGCGCGGAGGCTGGGCCATGAAGCGTGTGATCGCCTGGTCCGTCTCTAGTGTGAACACTGGGTCGGAAGGAGCCAGGTTCGGTGTGAATGACGCTGCTAGTGTTTGGGCCATTAGCTCAGCTTTCTCTTCCGCTGAGTATGCTGGGCCGTTTGGTCCCTGTAAGGTAGGCGTGTAGAGTTTCTCCCTGGTGAAGTGTCTGGCCAGAGCCCACACTCCAGGACGTGTGGTATCAAGTCCAGCGAGTTTCTGGTCCCATTGTGTCGTTTTGAATGTTGTTATTTTACCCCGTATGATACCCTGTAGCCGGACCGGCGGCTGTGCTATATATACCTGCGGTCACCCCCCTCCACTGACCTCGAGTGCGGACACCGGGATGCTGCGGTGGTGGGGGTAGCTCCTGCTCTGGACTCGAGTGGCGGACCTCAGTTTGCGCTCTGCCTTCGCTGTGCTCGGTGTTCTGCTTGCGCCGCGATCGAAGAAATTTTAGTGCCGGATTCCATGCGTGGCTTAATTGAAATCCACTGTCCTTGTTTATGAGGTTCTCGCGTAGCCGGATTTCGATGGCCTCCTTATACAGACAGTCCCAGTACCGCGATGTATTGTGGAGAACCTCTGTGTCTTCATATTTCATCTTGTGTGTTGTTTCCAGACAATGTTCAGCAATTGCTGATTTTGTGGGCTGTTGGAGTTCGGTGTGGCGCTTATGCTCAGTGCACCTTTCTTCAATTGTTCGAATTGTTTGGCCAATGTACGCTTTCCCGCACTCGCATGGAATGTGATAAACTCCCGATTTCCGGAGTCCCAGATCGTCCTTCACTGTCCCTAGAAGAGATTTGATCTTTGCCGGCGGGCGGTACACGCATTTGATGTTTTGTCGTCGTAAGATTCTGCCGATTTTTCCGGATACATTGCCTGCGTATGGAATGTAGGCAATTTTTGCCGGCGGATCCTCCTCGGGTGTTGGCTGTGGTGTGCTCTTATGTTTGAAAGCACGTCGGATTTGTCGATCGCTATACCCGTTTTCCTGGAATACTTCCTTGGGATGGTCAAGTTCTGGTTTCAGGCTTTCAACGTCGGAGATCACACGAGCTCTGTGGACCAGCGTAGTTAGAACCCCTTCTCTTTGGGACGGGTGATGACAGCTAGAGGCATGGAGGTACTGGTCCGTGTGGGTTTCCTTCCGATAGACACTGTGTCCCAACGTTCCGTCCGGTTTTCTGCGAACCAGAACGTCCAAGAAAGGTAGCTGACCGTTTTGTTCAACTTCCATTGTGAACTGGATCTGGCTGTGTATGGAATTCAGGTGTTGCAAGAACACCTGAAGTTCATCTTCGCCGTGAGGCCAAATGACGAACGTGTCGTCGACATATCGGTAGAATATCGTCGGTTTTAGTGGCGCTGTGTTTAGTGCCTTGTCCTCAAATTCCTCCATGTACATGTTGGCAATCACAGGTGACAGGGGACTGCCCATGGGCACGCCATCAGTCTGTTCGTAGTACTCTCCGTCAAAGAGAAAATAGGTCGACGTGAGCACTTGACGTCAGTTTTGAGTCCGCAGGTTGGCAAATGTGAGCACCACATCAAAAACTCGGCTCAGTTCGTGGAACGGATACGGCAACTCAGACTGTCCAACTCAGATCTCATGGTCAGTTTCGATGTTGTCTCCCTTTTCACCAGGGTACCACTGAAGGAGTCGTTGGAACTCATAGAGAATAAATTTGGGCCCTCCTTCACAAAAGTATTTAATTTCGTGCTCACGTCGACCTATTTTCTCTTTGACGGAGAGTACTACGAACAGACTGATGGCGTGCCCATGGGCAGTCCCCTGTCACCTGTGATTGCCAACATGTACATGGAGGAATTTGAGGACAAGGCACTAAACACAGCGCCACTAAATCCGACGATATTCTACCGATATGTCGACGACACGTTCGTCATTTGGCCTCACGGCGAAGATGAACTTCAGGTGTTCTTGCAACACCTGAATTCCATACACAGCCAGATCCAGTTCACAATGGAAGTTGAACAAAACGGTCAGCTACCTTTCTTGGACGTTCTGGTTCGCAGAAAACCGGACGGAACGTTGGGACACAGTGTCTATCGGAAGGAAACCCACACGGACCAGTACCTCCATGCCTCTAGCTGTCATCACCCGTCCCAAAGAGAAGGGGTTCTAACTACGCTGGTCCACAGAGCTCGTGTGATCTCCGACGTTGAAAGCCTGAAACCAGAACTTGACCATCTCAAGGAAGTATTCCAGGAAAACGGGTATAGCGATCGACAAATCCGACGTGCTTTCAAACATAAGAGCACACCACAGCCAACACCCGAGGAGGATCCGCCGGCAAAAATTGCCTACATTCCATACGCAGGCAACGTATCCGGAAAAATCGGCAGAATCTTACGACGACAAAACATCAAATGCGTGTACCGCCCGCCGGCAAAGATCAAATCTCTTCTAGGGACAGTGAAGGACGATCTGGGACTCCGGAAATCGGGAGTTTATCACATTCCATGCGAGTGCGGGAAAGCGTACATTGGCCAAACAATTCGAACAATTGAAGAAAGGTGCACTGAGCATAAGCGCCACACCGAACTCCAACAGCCCACAAAATCAGCAATTGCTGAACATTGTCTGGAAACAACACACAAGATGAAATATGAAGACACAGAGGTTCTCCACAATACATCGCGGTACTGGGACTGTCTGTATAAGGAGGCCATCGAAATCCGGCTACGCGAGAACCTCATAAACAAGGACAGTGGATTTCAATTAAGCCACGCATGGAATCCGGCACTAAAATTTCTTCGATCGCGGCGCAAGCAGAACACCGAGCACAGCGAAGGCAGAGCGCAAACTGAGGTCCGCCACTCGAGTCCAGAGCAGGAGCTACCCCCACCACCGCAGCATCCCGGTGTCCGCACTCGAGGTCAGTGGAGGGGGGTGACCGCAGGTATATATAGCACAGCCGCCGGTCCAACGCCTCAGTCAGCGGGAGTAACCTGATGATGATGGCACGTTACGCTATCGAAAATTCGTTCTACAACGATCAATCCATCCAGCTGCACGCCCGAGAGATCTTCACTCAGCATATTCGCCGGGAAAACCTACGAACACACAACATATACCCTGTCAATTCTGCTACATGAATTTGATGTGACGAAAGTAAATTCGACAGCAGTAGGATACTTGATTTCCCACGCATCTTTTAAATTCAGGTTTGTAACTAGATGTTTTAATTCATTACAAAAATTAAAATTGGGGATCTGATCTTTACGATTTAAAACACTATTAAAATCACCACCAATTATGAGTTGGCTTGGATTTCTTCGTAATAGGTATATGATGTCTTCTTTAAAAAACTTTGATCTGTCAGATCGATGTGAAGACCCGGAAGGAGCGTACAAGTTGATTATTGTCACATCGTAGATCTTTAACCCTATCCCTCTTCCGGATTCCAATCGTTCCACATCTGTTACTGGAATGCCATGTATTAATACAGCCGTTCCTACACTTGTTTCAAGTGAGACGTTAATGTAAGAAATAAATCCTGGTATACTAAGATCGGGCATTAAAACTTCCTGTAGCAAGGCAATATCGGTTCCAGAGTCGTATAGAAATTCTTTAAGCGCCGCCAGTTTTAATTCTGATGTTATTTTATTTATGTTTACTGTAGTGATCGTATAAGATTGTCCCATTGTAATATTACTTGTAGCCATTCTAACATTTAAATTTTAGTCACTATGAGTCAATCTTATTGATATTCATAGTAGCTACAGTATACGTTTGCATCATTAGGTAAGCGAGAGGAAAAATAATTAACTAAAGCTTTAAGTTACCCTCAAGGAATAATGGTAACAAATAATAAACTGTTTTAAGACACTACTGTGCTGACAGTAATTGAAATCATAGAATTTATAACGAAAACTTGACTGATATAGAAAACCTGAAGATTTACAGAAGAACGAAAAAAGAAATAACAGTTCATGATCATTGGCACACTATTTGATCTACACTTAAGTATTTTCTCTAGACTCCGGTGCTTGGGATTTATCTCTTTGATCCTTGTGTGGAGTAACTGGTAAGGAATCATTTTTTGTGTTTTCTTTCGAGGCATCTGCAGTGACTATTTCGTATTTTATATTACGCGGCTTCGGAGCGCCCATGGCAAGTTGTTGGTTTCCTTGATTACGAGCCACTTTCAGATTTGGTTGCGGCTTTATTCGGCGGCGGCGGCCATCCTGAGTCGCCAGCACCTCCTTCACAGTTTCCGTATTCTCGTTCGCCGGTCGCGAGGGACGCTCAGGCGGGGACTGGCGGCAACTGCCGCCCTGCTGTTCGCGCTCATGCGGCCGCGGCGTCTTGTTGCTGTTTTCCTGCTTCCTCTGTTTCCCCTGATTCTACCGGCTCGTCGGAGTTTACTTCCTTCTCCTCCGCGCCAGGCAGAATCGTGACAGGTTCGTCTACTACTGCACCTTTTTCTTCCTCATCCAATGCCTTTGATTCCCTCACTGCAGTTTCCACTTCCATAGCAGTGTTTACTGTGGGCTCTTCTTCTCCCGCTTCGCACTGCTTTTGTTTGCGAACGGGAAGAGTGCAAGAGGAATCATCATCAGAACGATCTTCAGTTGTTTCTAGCGGTCTTTTCTGGGTTGCTGATCATTTTCTCGGACAGATAGACTATAACTTGCAGGTGTCTTTAAAGGTGGAAATTCTTTATCAACATTGGTCATATCCGTGATACTTTCCGTGACGTCATTAACAGAGGAGGGTATCGCAGTAGGAGGCATCACCTCACCAAGGGTGAGCCGTTGCCGCTTTACATAATTACTTTTCAGTACCGTGAACCGGCGTGGACAGTCTAACCTAAAATGCCCAGATTCATTGCATATTTGACAAGTTGGTTCTTGTCCCGAATACACAATGTGTGCTTTGTATCCATGCACTGTCATATATGACGGAATATTAGTCTTTACTTCCATTTCTACAGCACGTATACCATTGTAACACTGTAATTTGTAGTGTTTTGACCACCTTTCATTTTCTATCGAGAGCACGTCACCATATTTGGAAAGTGCCTCCTTAATTAAAATATTATCCATCTCAATCGGTAAATTTAAGACTCTCACTTTTATATACTTGGTATCAGCTTTCCTAATTGAAACCTTGCTTTTGGAACCATCTCTATGTTCAAACTCAACAGAGCTACCCCACTTTCCCAAAATTTTATCAATTGTCACAGAACTAAAAAACTTAATAAAAAGACAGTATTCATCAGCATCTAACTGAGTGGTATGTGCAAGATTATTATCAATGCCCATTACCTCATACAGTCAATCCAGGATTTCGAGTGCAGTTGGTTGAACATGCCGGGTTTCTTTCTGGAACGAGAAGATCAGTGTGTTCTTCCTCAGGGAATCAGCCATGACGTTTCAGTAGCGTATAGATTTCGGTGAAAACCGAGATTCCGCCAATAGGCGAAACGTGGACGTACGGCTAGCGTAGAGACGCACTTCCACAAATGTCAGATGTAAACACTCACAGAAAGAACAATTAACTGAACGTAAACAAACACACACGAGAAGCTAAGTTACGCGCAGCAGTAGCAGGCAGGTCTTCACTCGATGGCAGCTAGACGGCGAATGCGAACTATCGGGCAGAGTGCTCTGCTATTTATACACAGACAGAATGTACCAGAAATTAGAAGAACAGTTAACATAAGAAACAAGTAGAATCTACAAGTGAACATAAGAAAGATGTAGAAACTTCTGGAATTGTTTATTACAAAGAAATAAACTTTTGCCGATGGGTGGGATTGAACCGGCGACCTTCAGTACCGCAGTTGGTGACGCTATCCCATGCGCCACGCCTGCAGTCGGCAATATTCTCTAATAAGGTACACAAATATTCGTTTGAGGCCAACAAAATCGTGTGATTATTGGCTTAAAACAATCAAAGTTCAAACTGGTGTGAACGGTTAGGTCTCTGTTGTGTTGTTCTGTCTTTGACACACGCTACATATCAAAATGCCTATGTATGTGATTTACAGTGGACCTGTTGGGGTAAATGTAATCAATTCGTTTATGTACTTGTGCAAAGTTCTTCCAGGTTGGATGTTCACGAAATCACAACCAATTAAACATATAGAACGATACATTCTCTGCACACATTCTTTTGAAAATAGCATTGAGGTAACTGGTTTAAGGATATTAGACAGTTTACGATAAAATTATGGTTTTTGCAACATCAGGTAGTTAATTAAAGGTCCTGTAAGATTTACACCAGGCATTGTACATACAAGAGACAAATTGTCGATTTACTTTACTTGTGACACTAACAGTCGCCTTTAAATTGCTAGGTCTAAATCAGTGAGTACTGTTTAAAATACTTAATTTAATGTCTTGTTTGAGTCTACATAGTTTGGCAATATCCTAATCAAAATGTTTGTTATTCACTACTGCTAATTCTTCTGTTGTTGAGATGTTAGGTCTAGAAGTACCTGTGAGAGTCTGTATATATGGGAATGAGGTGTTAGATTTATGATAACTTTGTGGCATTAGACATAAACAATACCGTAGTGTGTATTCTCCTCCTGTGAATTTTTCCACAAGAGATTTTTTTCCGAAATGTGCTTCAGTGCAAAGCATACCTCATTGATCATCCAGACGTGATTAAACTTCTCCTCTACTGTAATCGGGAGTTTTCACTTTCCCAAAGCCCAATCAGGGCAGATATTTTACGAATTTAGATGGTTAATCTACCCGGTTCTCCTCCAACAGTTTGAGCGAAATCTGTGAGAATCATCTTGTGACCTCTCGTAAGTCTGAGCAATATAGGCCTTTCGAATTATCAGTATTTTACTACTAAAAGTAAGAATATAATTTGTGACTCAAAAACAGTACACAAACTGGGTGCAGAATTATAATAATTTGTAAAAGCGACTATTTTCTCTCCTAGCTGTACTGTGCAGTATCGTCTGCTCTAGAACCAAAATGACGGCTCCATAAGGAATACTGATGTGCAGACCTGTCTTCCATAGACTTCGATATGCATCGGTGGTGCCACCTCTCTTAACTCTGCACAGACTTTTGAAACGCCCCTCGTATGATTGTACAGTTAGCTGTCGGACGTTTCATAGTTAGTGAGGCCGACCTCGGGCGCTGCCAAAGACTTTGTAAAACATAACTAGACTCACTAACGGCGCTGCCGTCGGGGGATAATTTGAACGTTCAGCCGGCCGCCATGATAGGGGCAAGTGTCAGATAAATACGAGTGATGTTAGGAGATAAATAGTGTATAATATAGCTACTGCGGTATATATACTCAATTCATTGTCACGTGTGTACTGTTTGACTGCTGCAGTGTACACGTAGCATGATGGTGGAGAGCTGCTCAGATTTTAACTGCGTAAATCGATTTAAGAAAGAAACTAAAAGAACTAATACTGTCTTTCCATTTATATTCCTCATGAATACAAGTAGCCCTACTACCTGTGTACACAGATAGTTTACTCATTCTCCACAGGCTGGCAGCCAAGACAAAATCGGATTCTGAATGAAATAAATAATAGGCTTTTACAATACTGGTAGCTCTTAAAAACGAGCTGCTTTAGGCAGTACTGGTGGACAGGAAGTTCAACAAGTTTCATTTTTTGATGTGTAAAATGACTTTTGGGAGCACGAGATCAGTTACCTCAATGTAGTTCGATTTTTGTTTTGTTTATAAAAGTAATACTAGCAACTTGTAACAGAGAATTTAATGGTCATCTGATTTACATATAGGTATAACAACTAAAAGTGGTTTACAGGACGGTGTTTAGTTCCATATATGAATGAAACATAGGCACACTGGATGCACATTGTGAAGCTGAACTCTATGGTAAATTTTGAGCAGTTCTCGCTACTGTAAGGTATTTGGTTTACAGCATTCAACATGCTAATATTCATGCAAGATACTTTAACACTAATGTTACATGGACTTAGTTAAGGAAACGTTATGGCATGTTTCGTGTTCTTAAAAGTATTTTATAGTGACTGGTTGCTGTATTCGCAAGGTAAGAAGCTATTTTACAGTTATGTATCTGATGGGATGTTTCATTTTCTCAGTCGATGTTTAACAGTAACTGTTTCAGACAACCCTGTTTCATTTTTTGAAATGAAATGTTTGTGGACCAAACTGCGTGGTCATCAGTCCGTAGTTTACAAACTGCTTGAACTAATGTAAACTAACCTGAGGACAAGACACACACCCATGACCCAGGGAGGACTCGAACCTCCGACGGCGAGCAACACCGCGCTCCGCAGCAATGCGCCTTAGACCGATCGGCTATTCCACCGCGGCTTTCATTTTTTGATGGTATAAAATATCTAAATATTGGAGATCAGTTTAGTTGGAAGAAGAACAGCTGTTGGCCGATTTCTAAACCGTATGTGTATAAATTTATACACAGCCGATAGTTGCTGTATAACGTAGTATAATCCCCATATTATTATATGACATTAATGTCAATAACTTTCTACCCAATGGGCCCGCAGCACAGAATATATCTCTAAGAGACACCATGTAATTATACCAATATGCTGCTATAATGTTGTTATGGATCCATTTCGGCCCAATTAGCCATAATCAGACAATCTGCGAAATACACAAAATTTTTATATAATAAGCATCGTTTTGTTATATATACTTTTAAGTTAGGCCTGTTTTTTCGATATAAAGTTTTTTACTTACGACCATGTGACATCCTTGGCAATGTCTTGCTGTTTATTTAATGATAATGTGAATTTTTGTGTCACACTTATGTAGTGTTATACAAATATCGTTAAATAAAATGTTAATATTTTTTATCGTGATGTTCTGACAGTTGGCCAAAGATGTTACATGTTTACAGTTGGCAGTTGCTACGGTAAAATTTATACTGGTTTAAATGTCTTTGATCTGTGGGTTATTATTATTCGTTATCTATGTCAAAAAATTTTAGAAGACATGCAAAGATGTTCAGTAATATGATTGCTGTGGAAGGTTGCGTTATGATTGATAATTTAATGATCTTTGTGATCGATATGTATGCATGTCTATCAGTGATCTCTATACTAACTAGATGAATAACTTTGGTGTCTGAGCATAGAAACATTCATATGTTTTGCACACGATTTTGCGTTGTCCGCCATGTTTAAATTTGGCAAACGAGTTTCCATTAGTTATTACGTGACAAAGATTTGCTTGCTTACCGCTTGATGTGGAATTTAATACAATATTCGATGTTGTAGGCAGATATCGGAGCGGAATCGAACATATTTTCTTCTCTTTTGCTTGAAATGTTACTTAGCAGCCATGTTTGAATTTGGCAAGAAACTAAATATGAATATCTATGGCTGGCACGCTAAGACAGCTGAAGTTCAACATCCAGAGTGTATAGAGATCAATGATGTCTATGTATGTGTGTGAGATAGTCTGTGGTTTGTCAGTGGTCGTATTTATCCATTGTCTTTGGTCAAGAAATCAATAAAATTATCGATAAAATTTTTGTTTTTAAAATCAGATTGTTCATTTAAAATATCATCAGGGTGTTGTGTTGTGCGTATATATATTTCTATCTCTTCTAGTATGTTCATTATTAGACCTTTAGGGATGATGTGTAAAATTTTCATTTCAACCTCCATTCGTTCTGGACTGTGATTATCGTTTTTGAGGTGGATAAAAAATGTAGATGGGTTATTATCACTTAATCTCGTGTTCTCGTGGTATCTAATACTGAAATTTCGTCCTGTTTTTCCTATATAAAATGTGTTACAGTCGTTACATTCAGTTTTGTATATGCCTCGATTTTTGTATATTATTAACTTTGTTTTACCTGAGTGAAGTCTATGGCAGATATTGTTAGTTCTGTATGCAAATTTGATACTTGTGTTTTTCATTAATGAGCCTAATTTGTTTGATAATTAGTCTAAATATGCAATTGGTATATATAGGTTTAGTTTTTTCTGGTAATTTATAATTTTATATCCTTGTGGATTTTTTGTTTTTTATAGCAGCATATTGGTATAATTACATGATGTCTCTTGGAGATATATTCTGTGCTGCGGGCCCATTGGACAGGAAGTTATAGACATTAATGTCATATAATAATATGGGGATTATACTGCGTTTGTAACGGTTATTCACTAGGCAATTATGAAATGCCAGTACGGTTTTTTGCGGGATGCCAGCTATGGGAAAGTGCCGCCGTAGCTCGGAATTAATTTGCTGGGTGGGGTTACACGAGAACACACACACACACACACACACACACACACACAAACACACTCTGAATAAATGACAATATCAATAACAGTTTTCAACTCTCTGCGGTGTGCGCCCTCTCCTCCTACCTCGTTCAAACACCGTTCAGGCTTGCTTACCTGATTATACAGACTCGATTAAGTCCCATTGGATGTTTCCTCCGCCGGCCGTGGACTCTGACGGAATGTAAATCTCGTCGTGTGTTGGTGGAAATTAATGTCACAAGATAAAATGTTTCTGCCAACTTGAAATGAAAGCGGCCTTTCTGAACAATCTTGTTTATTAACTTTAGTGTGGCTATCTACGTTGGAACGAAATTTACAAACTTCTGAAATTTCCCGGTAATTAAATATGTTTAGCACCTTCTCAGTATTGAATCTGTTAATCATTAAATTTATTAACTGTGTCGCAATGACAATATTAACTTCTTTTCCTTTGCAGACTATCCTCGGAGCCATAGCTCGTCTACTTCACACAATATCAGCACCAAAACTTCACACGCACTGCTCGTGACTCTAGAGCAGATAATTCTCATTAATATCACTTTATCTGGCGGTTATTACGCCTAATTATACACTTTATGACCCTAGCCATTCACATACATGTCGACCGTCCTGTGGCCTGCCGCAGACTGGGTACAGAGCCCACGCTCTGACTTGGCGCCTAGATGTTAGAAGCTTTAACCCGTTTCTAACACTAAACGTAGGTGTAGACCAGATGTGGCTCAAATTCAAAGAAGTGGTATCGACAGCAATTGAAAGTTTTATACCTAATAAATTAATAAAAGAAGGAGGCGATCCCCCTTGGTACACAAAACAGGTTAGGACACTGTTGCAAAAGCAAAGGAAAAGGCATACTAAATTTAAACGAACACGAAATCCCCAGGATTTGCGATTGTACTCAGAAGCTCGAAATTTAGCGAGGATTTCAATGCGAGATGCCTACAACATTTATCACAACGAAACTCTTTCTCGTAATTTGACTGAAAACCCAAAGAGATTTTGGCCATATGTTAAATATACTCGGGTAAAGTCACAAACAATACCTTCACTACGTGATAGTAATGGCGATCCTGCCGATGACAGCGCTACTAAAGCAGAGTTACTAAACTTAGCTTTTAGAAACTCATTCACTAAAGAAGACGAAACCAATATTCCAGATTTCGAATTACGAACAGATGCCGTAATGAGTAACATAGAAGTAGATATCATCGGAGTAGTGCAGCAACTAAAATCACTTAATAAGAACAAGTCTTCTGGTCCGGATTGTATACCCATTAGATTTCTATCTGATTATGCTGAAGCGATAGCTCCTTACTTAACAGTCATATACAACCGCTCTCTCATAGAAGGATCTGTACCAAAAGACTGGAAAGTTGCACAGGTCACACCTATATTCAAGAAAGGCAGTAGGAGTAACCCACTAAACTACAGGCCTATTTCATTGACGTCAATTTGCAGCAGGGTTTTGGAACATATCCTGTATTCAAATATTATGAATTATCTCGAACAGAACGATCTATTGACCCAAGGTCAACACGGATTTAGAAAATATCGTTTATGCGAAACACAACTAGCTCTATATTCACACGAAGTGATGGGTGCTATCGACAAAGGTTCGCAAATCGATTCCGTATTTCTTGATTTCCAGAAAGCTTTTGACACCGTACCTCACAAACGGCTTTTAATCAAATTGCGTGGTTATGGTATATCGCCCCAAATTTGCAATTGGATAGGGGATTTCTTGTCAGAGAGGACACAGTTCGTAGTAATCGATGGTAAGGCATCGACTAAAACAGAGGTGATATCGGGCGTTCCACAAGGTAGTGTTATTGGTCCTCTGCTATTCCTTATTTACATAAACGATTTAGGGGAAAATCTAAGTAGCTCTCTTAGGTTGTTTGCAGATGACGCCGTCATTTACCGTCTAGTAAAATCATCTGAAGATCAAAACCAACTGCAGAACGATCTGAATAAGATATCAGTATGGTGTAAAAATTGGCAATTGACTCTAAATAATGAGAAGTGTGAAGTCGTCCACATGAGTACGAAAAGAAATCCGTTAAACTTTGTTTACAACATAAATCAATCAAATGTGAAGGCCGTAAACTCCACAAAATACCTAGGAATCACTATTACTTCAGACTTAAACTGGAAAGAACACGTAGATAATATCGTGGGAAAGGCGAACCAGAGACTGCGTTCTATTGGCAGAATCCTTAAAAGATGCAACAGAACTACTAAAGAAACTGCATACACTGCGCTTGTCCGTCCATTTTTGGAGTATTTCAGCCCAGTGTGGGATCCTTATCAGGTGGGTTTGACGGAGGACATCGAAAGTGTCCAAAAAAGGGCAGCTCGTTTCGTATTGTCACGATACAGGGGAGACAGCGTTACGGAAATGATACAGGATCTGGGATGGGAATCATTACAACAACGGCGCTTATCGCTGAGGCGTGGGTTACTTGCGAAACTCCAATCGCCAACGTTCTCCTCCGAATGCGAAAATATATTGTTGACTCCCACGTACATAGGTAGAAATGATCATCAGAATAAAATAAGAGAAATCAGAGCTCGAACAGAGAGATTCAGGTGTTCTTTCTTCCCGCGCGCTATTCGAGAATGGAATGGGAGATAAATAGTATAATTGTGGTTCGATGAACCCTCTGCCAGGCACTTAAATGTGATTTGCAGAGTATCCCATGTAGATGTAGATGTAGATGTAGATGTAGATGTAGATTGGCTGATTTGTATCAGCCAATAACAAGTCACTTTCTATAACTTTTAGTTTACGGTAAAGCTGCACTATTAAACGAATCTGAAATTGTAATTAATCTAATAAGACATGATCGTAATCCTTCGGTAGGTTGGAGTTATGTCTCAGAAAATATTATCGGCAAAATAATGAAATGAAATGCACGCGGTTCCCGCCTCGACAGCGGCCGGGAAGAACCGCCCTGACTGCCGCAGCGAACAATATGTCACGGCCGGCATGAACCAGTTCGGTTCGCTTCCATGTGCGGCCAGCTATCCGAAACAAAACTGTTTGCACTGCAGAAGGCAGGCCAGACGAAAAGAAATGAAAATGTAATGAAATAAATCCCGAAATAAAATAGGGAACAATGTGGGGTAACACCACATCGTTATTAACGCCTTTGAATTAAATTGCTAAATATAAACGATAGTTGCTGTATATTAAAAGAGTCTAAAGCTGTTTTGTAGTTATATATCTAAGTGTGAACATTAACACGAAGAAAACTAGGGTAATGGAGTACAGTGTAAGAAAATCAGGCGATGCTGAAGGAATTAGATTGGGAAACGAAGCAATAAATGAGGTAGATGAGTTTTGTTACTTGGGCAGTAAAATAACAAATGATGGTCGCAGTACAGAGGATATAAAATGCAGAATGGCAATGGGTAGAAAAGCGTTCTTGAAAAAGAGAAATTTGTTAACATCGAATATTGATTTAAGCCTAAGGAAGTCCTTTCTGAAGGCATTTGTATGGAGTGTTGCCTTGTATGGGAGTGAGATATGGACGATAAACAGTGCGGACAGGAAGAAAATGTTCAAATGTTTGTCAAGCTTATGGGACTTAACTACGGGGTCATCAGTCCCTAAACTTACAAACCACTTATGAACGACTTACGAACTAGGACGGCACAAATATCCATGCCCGAGGGGGGATTCGAACCCCCCCCCCCCCGGACAGGAAGAGGATTGAGGCTTTTGAAATGTGGTGCTACAGAAGAATGCTGAAGATTAGGTGGGTGGCTCGCGTAACTAATGAGGAGGTACTGAACAGAATTGGGGAGAAAAGAAATTTCTGGCATACCTTGACTAAAAGAAGGGATAGATTGATAGGACACATTCTTAGACATCAAAGAATTGTGAATTTAGCGTTGGAGGGAAGTGTGTGGGGTAAAAATCGCAGAGGAAGACCAAGAGATGGATACAGTAAGCAGATTCAGACAGATGTAGGTTGCCGTTCTTGTGTGGAGATGAAGAGGCTTGCTCAGGATAGGGTATTGTGGAGAGCTGCATCAAACCAGTTTCCGGACTGAAGACCACAACAACAACGTATCTAAATGAGACACAGTTTTCGCGACTTAACTCAAATGAATACACACGCTAAGCAAAAGAGTCTTACGCACATTTTAAGTTGGCGCGGAAGTTTGCCACCGTAATGGCCGCCGAGACGCTCTTCAATTTGCCCGCTGTTCGCAGTCGGCCGCTTACGGAATTACAGGGCCTTGGGAGCTGCGCAGGTAGGGTTACCATATGTTCATCATCAAAAAAGAGGACACTTCATACAAAAAGGAGGACACTTTACTGTTAACTTAATGTTATTTATAACTTTATTAATGAACAACGTAAAACTCCTACAAACTAAAACAGAAACATTGTGTTGTTGTTGTAAAACAAAATATTATGTACCTTGATAGTTTATTCATGATAATTGTCTCATTCTTGTCTTTTCACTTTTGAACCAACAATATTTGGAGGACGACGAAATCTCTCTCAAGAGATTTTTGTTTTACAACAAGTATAGAAAAAAAGATCAGCCATTTAAAAAGTTTGAAATTATTCTGTACACATGCAGTAGCTTTTATGTTTTCTATTTCAAATCTACTCCCGTCTTTTGTCCACTGCATGTTCACCAGAGAAAACACACGTTCTGTGTTAGCATTATCACTAGGTAAAGAAAAAAAGAATTCTACAATATTTTGCAATTCAGCATAATTAACAACACTATATGCACACCTCACTTCAGCTGCAGGTATGTTCAATTTTTTTCGATTTTTTTTAGGAATAACTTTTCTCTGTATTTTTCCAAGAGCAAATAATTTAACAGTGACTTTGTTTTCGGCATTTTGTATTTAAGTTCATAATTTATTTTGAAGTAAAAGCCTACCTATAATCTCGAACAAAGTATATCAAAATATATAGAAAGCAACACCAAAGAACATAGTGCAGAACACACTGAGTGAATACAGGATAGACAACCGGGTCTCTTCGCAGAGAAGTTCCGAATCGTTTGCAACTGTCAGATTCATGCGGAGAGGTAAATTGTGATCGGCAATTTCGCACTGTGTATGTGCGTAATAGTTGCCAACAGTTTGGAACTGCGGTGCGAACGAACCCGTTGTCGCAAATGATACAAACATAAATTTACTTGAAACTTCCTGGCAGATTAAAATTGTGTGTCGGAACAGGGACTCGAACCTGGGACCTTTGCCTTTCGCGGGCAAGCGCACTACCGACTGTGCTATCGCGACACGACTCACGATGCCGCCTCACAACTTTACTTCCGCCCTGCTCGCGAAAGGCAAAGGTCCCAGCTTCGAGTCCCGGTTCCGGCACACAATTTTAATCTGCCAGGAAGTTTCATATCAGCAAACACTCCGCTGCAGAGTGAAAGTTTCATTCTGGAAACATCCCTTAGGCAGTGGCTAAGCCATGTCTCCAGCATATCCTTTCTTCCAGGAGTGCTAGTCTTGCATGGTTCGCAGGAGAGCTTCTGTGAAGTTTGGAAAGTAGGAGGCGAGGTACTGGCCGAAGTAAAGTTGTGAGGCGGCATCTTGAGTCGTGTCGGGATAGCACAGTCGGTAGTGCGCTAGCCCGCGAAAGGCAAAGGTCCCAGGTTCGAGTCCCGGTTCCGACACACAAATTTAATGAGCCAGGTAGTTTCATATCAGCGCACACTCCGCTGCAGAGGGAAAGTTTCATTCTGGAAACATCCCTTAGGCTGTGGCTAAGCCATGTCTCCACCATATCCTTTCTTCCAGGAGTGCTAGTCTTGCATCGTTCGCAGGAGAGCTTCTGTGAAGTTTGGAAAGTAGGAGGCGAGGTACTGGCGGAAGTAAAGTTGTGAGGCGGCATCGTGAGTCGTGTCGGAATAGCACAGTCGGTAGTGCGCTTGCCCGCGAAACGCAAAGGTCCCAGGTTCGAGCCCCGGTTCCGGCACACAATTTTAATATGCCAGGAAGTTTCATATCAGCGCACACTCCGCTGCAGAGTGAATGTTTCATTCTGATAAAATTTCTTTTCCGGAACCCAAAAAAAGAGGACATATTGTAGAATTTTATAAATTCCGATAATGTTCAAATGTTTGTTAAGCTTATGGGACTTAACTACAGGGTCATCAGTCCCTAAACTTACAAACTACTTATGAACTAGCTAACACTAAGGACGGCACAAATATCCATGTCCGAGGGGGGATTCGAACCCCCGACCGTAGTGGCCGTGCAGACCGTGACTGGAGCGTCTCAGTCCCCTCGGCCACCGCAGCCGGACACATTTTCTTCCCTCAAAAAGGGGACGTGTCCGGGAAAAGTAGGACGTATGTTAACCCTGTGCGCAGGTGATGGCGCTGGTGCCGACGGTGATGTGGTCCGTGGACCCGCTGCTGGTGGAGAACGAGGACTCGCCGGGTGTCCGCAACCTGCCGCTGCCCGTCTGGCTGCCCGGCGTCGACACGTCCGCGTCGCCCGTCTACGAGCTGGTCTACCTGCTGCAGATGGTCACCATGTGCGTCGTCATCGGCGCGGCGCTCTACCTGGACGTCTTCTTCATCGTACTCATGCTCGCCGTCGCCGGGGAGCTGCACGCGCTCAACGACTACGTGCTGGCCGTACGGCTGCCAGCCGATGCCGAGGCCGCCGCCGCAGACGCCCGCCGGCCGTACCGGGCCATGGTCGACGTCGTACGCCGCCACCAGGTCATCTTGGCGTGAGTACCTACTTATTATCTTCAGAAGCAAAAACGCCCCTTAACTGTGTCGCCTACGTTAGTTGGCCTATATTTTAGCCAACCGCCACAAATTTCAGTTTTATCGGCACACATTAACGGTGACAAACTTCGCTTTTATCTTTGAACCCACTAATCTTCTTTCGCTATGACGGGTTCCACTTTATACAGAACTAGCTTAAACCCGCGGCTCCGTTCGCGTGTTGGTTGATTATGATAGATAAGCTATCTTTCAGTAGTGTGTTACGAGACTGGTTTTGAACATGAGATGGCATTCAACAATAATGATTGTAATAATATCAGAGACCGATCACTTGATGTAATGCGCGAAACGTCAAATCGATTTTTTTTAAAGAGCTGTATTAAAAGAAATTTCTTTTTTTACTGCTTTATTTATTTTTATATTTCCTTTTTCGTATGCTTATCCGTACAGAGAAAAATCTGAAGACATTGTAACACGCATAGACGAAAGATACGGTCTTTGGCATCACGTTTCGCTGTATGTAACCTCCATGCTATAGAGTTGCAAACGTCATCGCTGGCCTTCAGTCCGAATTTTTTTTAATAATTTGACGACTTTCAACCACCATATCTTCCACCCCCTTATAGCTATCGGCATGGAACTGCTATGGTGTACAACGGGAGACTTCGGACAACAATTACACACATACCATTCGTTTGCGTTCTGTAGTTTCCGCTGTAGAGCGAAATATTAACAAACACACACGTAGAATTTTATATACACCGATAACTTTCCATCCCAATATACTCCACCTTTTATCATTATCAACCCTCAAGCAACAATGCAACCAATAATACCATTTTCAAAGAGTAAATATAATTGTCAAATGATCATTATTGTTCCACATTTCGCGTTATACTCTTCAAATTACGAAATATCTATCAGATCGCTATAAAACCAGGCCTAAACCCTTGCTCAGGTATACTTTAGTAACTGTACAAATATTTAAGTCTCTGCGTCTTGTCATTCGGACGTGGTAAGCGTACACCGAACAGACATTCACATTAATACATATAGATAAATAGCTATCCGATCGTCATAAAACCGCGCTTAAAGCCTTCCCCGTGTAGACATTAGTAACTGTACAAATGTTTAGCTCTTTATATCTTGTGGTTCAGACGTGATAAACGTACACCGAATAGACATTCACATTTATAGATATAGATTTCTTAGCGGTACCAGGTTGAGGATATAAAGTCAGTGTGTAGTAGAAATGTTTCTGTTTGTGATAAGTATTTGTACAGTATTTTATAATCACTTTCTGAATATAGCAGGTGAACTAAACGGAGTCGTAGTTTCCACAGGTAATCATACAGAGCGGTCGGAAATTCCCATTACAAACTTCTAGGTCTTGTCGAGGGTAGTGAGTACATAACATTTTGAATACGAATCCATGTCTGGAAACGTACCGTTTCCGTTCTACGACAGTTTCAATTTAGATGTGTAACTCGTCAACTTCTGTAAGCACGAATTCTGGCCGATACACAAGACCTATCAAACAGCATCAAAAGCCTGACAGATAGCCAACCAGCTTTTAAAAATAAATTAAAAGAATTTCTGAATGGCAACTCCTTGTACACCAAAGTAGAATTTTTAGATATAAATTAGTAAATCTGAAAAAAAAAACTGAAAAATAATATAAAAATATTGTCTCATATAATATTTAGTACAAAGTAGTAATTTCTAAAGACACATTTTATTAACCTGACACGTTTCACATCATTACGAAGTGTCGTATTCATGATCTATGGAACAATTACTAATCTAATCTAATCTAACATTGAAGAGACACCAGGTGGGATGGAGAGAGTGTACCAGAACATGCATCGGAGGTACAATGTGTGCAACGACGTTCGTGGTCTCCACATCGAGCCGCTGTTGTAATGCATCATTACGTTGCTGCTGGTGCCGTAGATGCTGGGTTCTTGTTGTTGTCGGGTAATGTAAGCCATAAGGTGTAAATTGTAATGAAACTGCATAAGTGATAAAGGAACGGCTCAGTATTCTTTTCAAATTGATTGCAACAATAATTGTACCGGGTCACGCCTAATTACATTCCTCAAATAGGAGTGGATGACATAACCATCTGAATTGAAACCGTCGTGGAACGGAAAGGACGTTTTCGGATATGGGTTCCTATTCAAAATATTATGTACTCACTACCCTCTACAAGACCTAGAAGTTTGTAACGAGAATTTCCGACCACCTTGTGTAACATTGTTAGAAAATAGCTCTCTGAGGATGCTACCTCCATGATACTTACAAAGGGGACATTGAGTCAGTAATTAAATTACAAAAGACTAAATACTGTTGTGGATATGACGCGGTATTTATCAGAATACTAAAGTATTGCACTCTATATCTTAGTCCAGTACTTAGCCATATTTGTAATTTTTCCTTTCAGAATGGTCAGTTTCCTGACAGATTAAAGCAGTACTGAAACCACTTCATAAAAAAGGAAAAAAGAGATTAAACAGACAACTGCAGACCCATTTCTATTCCATCGGTTTTTTCTAAAGTTATTAAAAGGCTGCATATACAAGGTTAATTGATCGTTTCAGTTCACGTAATTTGTAGCCAAATGTACAGTTTGGTTTCAGAGTAGTTTAAAAACTGAAACTGCTATACTCTCGTTTCTCCGTGAGGCACTAGATGGATTAAATGAAAGGTTAAGAACATTAGGCGTCTTCCTTGATTTAACAAAGACGTTTGATTGTGTTGATCACAAAATATTGTTGCAGAAGCTAGAACACCATGGAATAAGGAGAGTAGCTCGCAAATGATTCACCTCTCACTTTAATAACAGACAGCAATGTTGGAAATGACTATGACCTGCAGTCACAATGGGGCACAGTTAAGTGTGGGGTTCCCATAGGGGTCTGTTCTAGGACCGCTGCTGTTTCTTAATTATATAAATGAAATGTCTGTGAGTATAACAAGTGATTGTAAGATATTTTTGTTTATTGATAATACCAACTCGATAGTAAATTGTGTTGTCTGTAATACTGACACAGTATCAAATAATACAGTTCAAGAGAGATGTTAATGACTTTTAGAAAATAAATTTATGCTAAATCACAGCAATACTCAGTTATTATGGTTTCTAACACACAGTTCAACAAAAGCTGACATTTTGATTACACGTAATGGGTATATGATAAGAGAGAATGAACAGTTCAAATATCTAGTGTTCAGATAGATAGTAAGCTGTAATGAAAAGCCCAAGTTCATGATCTTGTTCAAAAATTAAATTCTGCTTCATTTAGCACAAGAACAGTATCTGAAATAAGTGATTTTTTAACACGAAAAGTAGTCTGCTATGCTTACTTTCATTCACTTATTTTTTGGGGTAACTCTACTGATTCAAAAAGCATATATTTGGCTCAGAGACGGGCGGTTCGAGCAATATGTGGTATAACTAGTCTGGGAATTCTGACATTGGGGTTAAAATACGTATTTTCTTTAATGTCGGTTTTTGTTAACAATATCAGCTTATTCTCAAGAGTTAGCACCAAATACTAGAAAGAATACGAATCTATATTTCAATCACACATCCTTGTCTCTTGTGCAGAAAGGCGTGCAGTATTCTACAGCATCCATTTTCAATAATCTGCCACAAGCACTCAAGAATCTTCGTATTAACCCATGTACTTTCTAAATTCAAGAGTTACCTCATGGTTCACTCCTTTTATTCTGTCGAGGAACTCCTGGTGAATATTTAAAAAATAAGCTAGTTCCTTTTATTCGTTATTCATTCTTTTTACTTAGGCTTAAGAGGGCTATGTGCATGGACTACTTTACGATTTTCTATTACTATTCTTGTGTTAAAATTTCGTGTACTGACTTGTTCCATAACCATGGTGTCTTGCACCTCAGTTATGTAAACAGAAAACCATATTATTATTTTTACCGGACGATAAAATTGAGCTTTCTAGGGTCGTTATGCCTGCAGAGTCGCAATTAGTACTTCGTATGTCAGGCGCAACGTATCGTTCTGTTCGTAAGGTGAAAATATCCGCAATGCCTTTAGATTTTAGTCCTCGCAGTTATTGAGTGTGATTCCCGCGATACAATTTCACCATGTCCTGTCCTGGCATGTGATAATTTGATAGGATATCTTCATAAGACAGCTAAAAATCGGAAATTGTAAAATGCGAGTTAATAGCAGTTTATTTAATACAGATAGTTGCGTACAATCATAAATGTCTGCTCTTTTCCAACAGGCATTTCACAGATTAATGATTTCGGTATCTTCCATGCTGACTTACAAGAGCAAGTCTTCATTTTTTTTTTTTTTTTTTTTTTTTTTTTTTTTTTTTTCCTTACAGAATTACTTAGCTGTTCACGCGATCAGGCGCAATGGACCGACTGATGTTGTAACGGGCTGATCTTCTTCCTACTGATGTAGTCCTAGGCCGTCGCTCCACATTCATCTGTAACACATGTCCTGTCCATTCTAATCTTTAAATTTTTAATCCCAACAATGGTCGGTTCACTGTAAAGTTGTTCTAATGAAGATTCTGGAAACATCCCTTAGTCTGTGGTTAAGCTGTCTCCACGATATCCTTTCTTCCAGGAGTGCTAATCCTGCAAGGTTCGCAGCAGAACTTCTCTAAACTTTAGTAAGTAGGAGGCGAGGTACTGGCAGAAGTAAAGTTGTGAGGACGGACTGTGAAGCATGCCGGGATAGCTCATAAAGTAGATCGCTTGCCCGCGAAAGGCAAAGATCCCAGGTTCGAAACCCGGTTCCGGCACACAATTTTAATTTACCAGGAAGATTCACAGCAAATCTGTTTCCTGGTGTTTCAGCTTTCACGTCTACACAGAAGTATATGAAATATTAAAGATTTGTGTAATTTAGTTTGTTTGCTCCTGACAAGCTACAGGAATATAATGCCAAAATGTCAAGATCTTGGCTCATTCGCATTATGTTCCTGTAATAACGTCGCTCTCTTAGAAAAATAAATTTAGCTCCAGAAATTCAAAATGTTGTTGACTGAGTCTAAGCATCTATTGGCTGCTTGTATTTTTGCAAATCAAAATGTTCAAATATTTGTACAGCTTATGGGACTTAACTACGGGGTAATTAGTCCCTATACTTACAAACTACTTATCAACCAGCTTATACTAAGGACGGCACAAATATCCATGCCCGAGGGGGGATTCGAACCCTCGACCGTAGTGGCCGTGCAGACCCTGACTGGAGCGCCTCAGTCTCCTCGGCCACCGCGGCCGGCTGTATTTTTGCCTTAATTTCCATTTCAGTCGATGAATTGCCTGTGGGTATAGTTCCAACATATTTATATTCTTCAATTATTTAGTAGATATAACTCTCCACTGTTAATTCCTGGATTGTTGGATGCTGGAGTCTTACAACTATCATGCGTTTGGTTTTTGTAGTATTCACTTGCAGTCAAAATTTACTTACTATGCTTTCGAGAGTATTTATTCGCATCTTCAAATCATAATTTTCTTATTATGCATTATCGGTTATTTGAAACAATTTAAATTTTAATACGCACCTGTGAAATTACTTTCATACATCAGCAATATTCCAGAATGGATTTACACTCTGCAATGGAGGCTCCTGAAACAGATTTTCTCGCAGAATATTGAGATTAATCTGTCACGAAGTTTCATAACTAGTACTATACAATCCAGACATGCTCGTTTCTTCATAGAAGGAAGAATAAAGGAATTTTTGGGCATTAGAGACACAAAATACCCAGGAAAAATGGAGCTGCAGTTTACCAGCAGAGCTTTCAGCAGATTCTCCACATAAAAATTAAGAAGCGTGGGTATTCAAATGAGCGATAAAATTCAAAAGGCTGCACAGTATATTGAACCTAACCCAAAAGACTTCATATTATCTAAGGAAAGTTCTGCTGATCAACTTCAAATGTATTTTCCCTTGAGTTTTATATATCATCTCTTCACTGTTACCACCCAATAATTTCTTCAGTCTTGCTTACGCGGAGAAACTAGCATGTACAATTTGCACCAGTATTATTGATTAAACTTCCTGGCAGATTAACCTCATTTTAATCTGCGAGGAAATTTCTTTCTAGTAGATACTCCCTTGCGAAGTGTAAATTAATTTTGAGAATTGTTGATGTATGGAAGTCATTTCAAATGTTAGTATCAACATAAGACACGGCGGCCTTCGTTACACGCTAGACAAGCCGCGAGCGTTACTGTAAACAGTCTGTGCTGTGGAGCGTGTTTCTGGCTGGAATTCAACAATACTTGTTCATTGTTACTGATGATTAAGTGGTGGTTACATGAGATTTTTTTTAATTAGCAAGATTTACTATGGTGAAAGATGTGCACGATGCCTGCCTATGCCACCAATAAGAGATTCAAGACAAAGTGTCCCGACAGCAAGTAAGAAGACATAGCTCAACTATGCGTCGAGTACAACTTACAGACAACCTGATACCTCTGTTGGCAAAGTTTTCAGTCTAACTCTCATATTCGTCACATAGATTATTGTCATTTTTTTTACTTTAGCATGAGTGACCAAAAAAATGAAAATAAATAAATTGGGAAGGGTTTCAACCCCTCCCCCCCGCATCTACGTCCCTGCAAAATTAGTTAATTTTGTTCTTGGGATCACTATCAATGACACTATTGGTGAAACGGAAGCACACAAATGAAGAGACAATAATACATCATTGATGAAAACGAGAACATGTACGAGAAGTCATGCAAATAATGTACAGTTCCATATCAAGAAGGCCTGTTATCAGAACATAGAATAGCTGAAGGACACAAAACTTCGAAAGTAATATCTAGAAAAATCCATCCCTAAGGCAAACTATCAACCAGTCTACGAATGCTGAAAGAATGATGTGTATCAACTGTGATTAAAATGCGTGCGCTGCTGATAAAAGTTAACAGCGTGTACGAGTATGTTGAATATCTTTTCATTCTGCACTACGATGAAGACAGAAACAACCAGAAATAGTAATAATTCTTCCCATTGCATTTCTGCGTGGCGTGGTACAGCAACCGTGTTAAGTCGAACTCTTGAATAAAAGAATGTCTTGGCTACAAAAACGTTTATTGAAATGACGCGTTTCGCCCTGTTAGAGCATCTTCAGATTCCTGACAAAGAAGAAAAAATGATCCACATCTTACAATTTTTACATGTCAATATTACAATTTTTTTTTAATTTGTTAGCTACAAAACAATATTGAAATCAGTAATAAGGGATTGTAATAATGTAGGTACTGATGTATTACCTACTCTGTGATAGAGGGTGTTTAGGTCAAATGCAGCCATAGGATGTCTTACCGAGACAATAACAATGCTCTGTGGATCTGCGGTAACACTGACCGTTAAACAAATTGATGAAATGTTTAACTGAATGGATATTGAAATAATTTATCTCGGAGTATGACGTGGAATGTCCTTGATGTGGGATATGACACTAGATAGCATGTCGCAAATCAATGAAGCAGTGCGGCGTCTAGGTGGAACCTAGAACGTTCCTCATAAGACAAATTTGTATTTTTAACAGAAAAGACTCACTATCAGGATAACATGCTGAAAATGTGCTATATGCTAAATTGGATTTTTTCATGATAAATAACATTAAAACGTACTCAATTTTGCTATAAAAATGCTAAATCAGCAGCACTGGCTACAGACTTGGTAAAGCGGCTGCAATGCAAGTATGAAGTATTCTCAGAACGCAGCAACAATCAGCCTCCTGCGTCTTATTGTTGCGTCGTATTGCAAAACTTTACTAGCCCGTAACTGGTGATGATGGGTGTCAAATACCCACCTAAATCTTTGAAGCCGCATTATTACCAGATTGTTGTGAGTACATCATTGTTGGTTGCTATAACTTCAAGTCAATTCGTTGCGAGTTGGCGTGATGCGCGGTACTCAACAGACCGGTCAATTGTTTGATTTTATACGCGGATTTTTAAATTACTGGGTATTTTAACCCAACCCCATCTGTTGCGGAACTTTTTTTGGAATATTCTCGTATGCTATTTTATAGGTAGTATGGCATCTGGCAGGTTTCGTATGATAACTAATAATCCTGGGCGCAGTTCTCATCCAAGCATTGAGTTTATTTGATTCATTATTACTAGAAACTCTGCTTACTGGTAAACACGTCAGTTACCTAACCATATTTTTCACTCTCATGAACATTAGCCTAGTGAATGCCTATGTTATCTACCGTGCATTCCATGCAATCCACAGCTAACCAGATTGGAATATATAAAAAATATTGCCAAATAACTTGTAGAGCCTCATCTCATACGTCGGCTTCAAATCAACCATTTGCCCCGTGAATTGCGGTTCATCTTCAGTAGAAAACTCCAGATACATGTTACATACGAAATCAGACGTGACTTTGGCAAACAAGTGAGGTGTAAGAAGTGACTACCAGCCTCTGACAGAAAAACAAGACGTCTGTAACAGCTTCAATGCCTGTATGTCGAGATTGCGTAGAGTAATGGCTTGCAAATTCTTGTGCGTGTAATAATTTGTCAAAGAATAGTGTGTTTCTACAAAGGTTCGTTGTTTTTTTTATACTGAAATACTAAAATTTGATTTATTTGTTTGCAAAAAATTAGCATATGTTTGGATTAGGTAAAACGTTGCAAACTTTTTATGGCCTTATATATATTTGAAAAGTTGTCTAGTCTGTTAACTTTAAATAATTTTCTTCTGCCATAAGTTGGTCAGTGATGTCAGTAAAGGTCATATTTGAAACGTAGGTAGAAACTTTTCATTTCTCCTTCACCATTGAAGTATGAGGGCCACGGAAATTAATGGGTATAAATAACCCGACCTCACCAGTTGCGTTACAAAAATATCACCTCACCAGTTTACAGGCTAGTATCCTTTGTAGATCGCCACAACTTTTCGGGTGATGACGTTGACTACAGTGGAAATCTAACACCGTAGTAACGAAGTCTGTAAATAACTTTATTTTCTGGATTCATTACTTTGATTTCTTATCTGTAAGGGTAACGTTTTGGTCACTTGCTACCGTTACAAAGTCCATTTTTACAATCTGAGTAGGTATGACGATGGAAGGAGGATATGGACAGACGTAGGGGGAAGTGGAGAGGGAATTGAGGAGAGAGGAAGAGCATAAAGAGAGAAGGGAGGAGATAGTGCTAGAAACAAGGGAAGGGGAGATGGACGGAGAGGGGGATTGATATTCTGTACAGAGGGAGAGATGCATAGAGTGGGTATAAGGATAGAAGGGCAAAATGTGAAAACGAGTGCTTTTTCCAAGGAAAACCATCTGATCTCTACACAGAAAAGGACGAACAAATAATTTAACAAATCCACCGACTATAATAAATTATTTTATAGGAAAACATCTTTTTTTATCATTTCAAGCCACTCAGCAACGCAAAGCAAGTCAATGAATTGACGTGTATTTTATCGGTGTGTCTATGTTTGCAAGAATTATTTCATTTAATTTCCCATTCATTTCATATAAGACTAAACCACAACGAAGCATGAACAGGTTTATTGTGATTCTGTCCCCTGATGTTATTTCTGCAAGTTTATATTCAAAGATCAAAAGACACAGTAAATAAAGTACAGATTTTTATGCTGAGACTTTATTACAGATATTATTTTTTTTTTCATTTTTTATTGATTACGATTTGGCGAAGCGTATTTTATGAGCTATCCACGTCAACAATATGTACTACTGGTTCTTATCCGAGTACTTTAAAGTGTGCTTAGCAGTAAGCTTCATTTAAGTAAACGATGTTTTCGTTGCAGTGTAACGGTCATTGTGACATGTGTCTGTTTAATGTGAAAATATTGCTCAAGAGGTTCGTTCCAGCAGCTGCCAGACAGTTACTTTCAAGCGCTAAGAAACAGGTGTTACTGCGCATGCGCAGCTACTATAACGTAAAAAACCCTTGTTTGATACTTGCACTGCTGGAACGCTTTCTGGTTGCAGGCGAAGGTGAGTTTAAAGGAATAATGAAACTACTGTCCTTCCTAATAACGAAGAAGTGGAAACAAGAAATATCTGATCTCAAGTAAGATTGCAGTGACTTCGAAATAATCGAAAAACACGCTACAAACACACACTATCACGTGATGGCTACGACCCCCCCCCCCCCCCCCCTGCCCCCAACCCACTCTAATTCAGACCCTGCGCATTTTTCCGGAGGTTTGTTCAAAGAGCTGCACCGGGAGCTTCCTTGAACAGCCGGTAGGCTGCAGGATTGCTCTTTCAACACGAATTTCCGTATTGCGCATGCGCGGTAGCAGCCCTGCAGCTCTTTGAACGAACCCCGGGTAGCGTCTGGCTGATTGCGGCAACTGCTGGAACACCAAACAGCCCACTCCAAGTAGCCAGAAGCGGGAGGAGGCGCTGCTGGAACACAGCGTTGCGCATGCGCGTCAAGCAGTCGGACAGCTGCTGGAACGAACCTAAGGTGTAGCACGAATCGACTCGTTTAGGCGAGTCAAACAGGTCTACC